>CM057167.1:1477543-1499816 GCA_029962745.1 Echinometra lucunter | reverse complement strand
AGAGAGAAAAGAGAGAAAGACTTTGGATTTTGGAAGAATACAGAAATAAGAGACAAATAGACAGACAGACGGACGGACGGACGGACGGACGAACAGACAGATATAGACGATGTTCAGAGAGAAATTAAATGCCTATCTTGGCCTATCGAGCTATCAGGGTAAGATGCATTATGTTTCAGTAGAGGATGCTAAGTCCGGAAAACCTCAGACAAGTAAACAAAACGAGGTTCGAGGAGGTTACAACGGAGGACAATAGCAACCACAGCTAAAGCAAATGAAAAGATTATTTAGTTGTTTGTTTGTTTGTTTGTTTGTTTTTTCATGTGGCGTTGGGTCTAAGATAGATCACTTGGGCACTGGTGCGCTCTTAATCAGATCGTAATTAGTTTTTATTTGAGTTTTGTATGGGTGAAGATAGATAATAAACTGAATATTATTTATCAGTAATATGTATTCATTGTGTCTCTTTTTAAACAATATTTATTGTGCCTGTTTTAAACTGTTTTCATTGTGCCTCTTTAAAAAATACATATATCACTTTTTATATATCACTCATTTTGCAATGAATGACGTCTTTTATTGCTTTTGACTGTTGTATCCCAGGCCATTCTTTAGTTCTTGTTTGTTCTGTATAGAGAACTTCCTTTTGCTCCCATTCGATATCAATCGAAGTAAGAGCCTTTCTCAGGTTGACCATATCAGAACCAAGCATGTACATTTCTAAACT
The DNA here is from genome assembly GCA_029962745.1 of Echinometra lucunter. Taxonomy (NCBI): domain Eukaryota; kingdom Metazoa; phylum Echinodermata; class Echinoidea; order Camarodonta; family Echinometridae; genus Echinometra; species Echinometra lucunter. The sequence continues at coordinate 1,499,089 of CM057167.1, read as the reverse complement.
CTAAACAAATTGATTTTGTCGTAAGTTAGGGAGAAGTCGTGTAATGTTACATATCTAAAAGTTAGGTGGTTAGGAGGAAACATATAAACGAAACAAAAATGTGGACCCACCTGTAGGCGTGTAGGCTTTTGATTTGTCAAAAGTGATTTTGATATGATATAAGAGATTCTTCTTCGGCGTAGATAAACTGGGATGGTCACTGTTGATACAGTATTCAATCAAATAGTTTACCGAATATGAGTAAAGTGATATAATTTAACAGAGTGCAATTGGAGACATTTTCGGTATATTCCTTTGAAAATGTATACTAGGGAATATGTTTATGGCCAAGTAAAATTGATTCCTAGTTTCTCGTCCGGATATTTTCAAATTGAGGAGGAGGGGGTCCCATGTTATTTTGATATTTGATTTTTTTTTTTTGTACATTAAATGCTACTAGGACAATTTTAATACAAATTTCCTTTTTTTTTTCTTCTTGATATTTCTTTTTGAAGCACTTAAGAGGCTCCAAACAATGTGAAAATGAATGGTATAATGATTATTTTGTAACCTCATAGTCTAGATATACTCAGGTTAAAATTGACTTTATTTCGGAACAAAAAACAACAAAATAACAAAAAATTTGAGGCTCACCGAAAAAAAAGAGGAGGGGAGGTAAAACTGGGAAGTATTTTTATGTGGCATAAAGATCGTAACCTAGGCAGCTCCTAAGTTCCACAACTCTTTTATCATGTTTATCAAAGGTTCAAAATAATTTATTTTCATACCAAAGTCCCTATCACATACGTCCTATGTTCATTCATTTTGTTTTTGTTTTTTTATAGATCATTTGTATTATTTTCATAATATCCTCCCCAACATGAATTATTTATCCAAAGGGGAACTTTGCTTTACAAAGCCACCATTGGCTTTTCTATTAAGTTTTCCCATTTCATTTTAACGATAGTTATACATCTATGTTTTGATATATGATTCTATTATATTTTCAACGAAAATGAAATAAATGAAAGAATTTAATAAATATTTAATGATTTTTGTAATTAATTATTCAGAAATTTGGGAACATTTCATTTGAATATCTTTTCAAGGCCAGACAAATGATTAATCAGTACGACTAGTTTGTGTTCAATGTTCGACGTGCTGGACATTATCGGCATATCTGTGACGATTCTGTTCAATGTTTGTTGTATGTATGTAGAAAGTTGCAACATCGGTTAAAATGTAACAGGTCTAAGCAATAATTCACAAGACCTATGGAATATTCTTCGAAGTGCAGTTTTGTTTACCTAGACCTTGAAGATTTACCTTTAAAGTTTGTGTTTGTCATAAGGTCGTCATCAAGCGACAGTAGCATTGGATCTGAAAGCACCGTTGACATGGAGTCTCCCAGGACTTGGAAAATCTTAAATTCATCACTCCCTCTTCACCACCCTGAACACCTGAACAGGAAAGGAGGCGAGAAACTTTCAAGCAAAATGGACCGATATTCAATACTCTTGGCCAGCCCACACACTAAATCTTTTAATCCCTTATTGTAGTTTAATCTCTCCAAGTATTCTTTTTCAAATTTAAAGGCCGAACATTGAAGTACTGAAATATGATAAACGCTATAAATAGTTGTTCTTTCTCCCTTTACAAATTAGCTTTATTGCTTATTATATTGCTAAACTACATGTAATATTTTCTGAATATCTAGAATGCAAATCACTTTGTCATAAAAAGAACTATGGAGAAACTACGAAAATTCACAAAGTATATATTTCTATCAAAATATGAGAAAAAAATCCAAATGTTCGTATTTTTAGTAGTCTGTAAATTGGTTTTCAAAATCATGAGATTACTTCTGTCCATTATGACCATAATCTATCATACAGTTGTTTAGTATTTTCTAATATTTCACATTCAAACATAATATGTTTGAATGCATGTAAAATAATAGAAAATTAGACAATTAGACAATTAGAAAATGATATACGCTTTTACTTTCATCTTTCGTTTTCCCAGGCATTAATCTTATCATTATATTAAGTCGTCATTTTAGTTTAGTGTTTCCATAAGAAAACTCCGTACATGGTGTATTGTATGACATCATCAACACTGAGATGATGACGTCATGGACCTTGACAGGGTCATCTGCCTCTGCCTCTGTCGAATGTTACAAACTCCACCATCCTTTAATTGTCGCTTCACAGATATCTACTGGACACTCCCTGACAATAGATCCTCTGTATGCTCCCATAGATGATTAGGCAAGATTATATTTGATTTAATTTGAGAGGATCCTCAGTCTCCAGCGTCTGGAGTCAGGATTCAGGAGTTCAGGGGTAACAGGAGAAACAAATATCGGATGGAAGTTAAATTCAATTTAAACTCGACGGAAGTGATTCAAAAAAGTAGCTCAAACTCTGGGAACCTGTGCATTGTCACAGCAATTGTTTTCTCTTCTTTGTTGTAAATAGTTCAAGAAAGCCATCGGCGAACATTTTTTTTTTCAGTCTCACCTATACTTTGAAATATTTTTAGAAAAAATACGGGCATTCGATAAGTGAACTTGTTCTATGTCTGTTATAGCCCCAAAACGAAAGATGGCGATGAATGATTGAACTGTTATCAGACGATATTTCTAAGAAGAGATTATTTACGTGCCAAAAGATGACTCGTCATTTCCATTTTTACGCAGCATTTTTAATTCATCAGCTGACTTGTTGGACTTGAATTCGATAAATGAAATGAATTAATCTCAAAAGTGAAAAAAGGCAGAGAGAGAGAGAGAGAGGAGGGGGGAAGGAAAATAGATGATAAGATATTGCGATTCCTTTTAAAATCCTATACCCAATCGATGGCTTTTAATTCTTTTGAATAAAAATAGATAAGTAAGTTAACAAGAAAAAAAGAAAAGGAGTTAAATGTGTAAGGTATGTAAGAATTATCAACTTCAGGATAAATGTTAATGGGTGGGCGATAATTTAATGTATCTTCGAGCATGTAGAAATTGATAATTACTTTCGAAACAGGATGATATAACAAGCGTGTTGGATGCGTGACTTTCCTTCGCTATGCATTATCAGGAAAAAATCTTATTAGAGACATGTGCTCATTTCTAACCATGTACATTTGTACACAGATGGTTTTCGTTCACAAACTTTAAGTATTTCCACACATGTCTTCATATAAATGTTCCGAGATTAAACCTGACTCAAATCTCTCACTTCTCAATTAAAGATCTATACACCTGTGTACTTTGGGATTTTTACATAGAATAATTAATGGCGTGAGATGTGTCTAGATATTGAAAGTGGACTGGAATTATAAAGGCGGCCACATGACACCAGGGCCATGGGGGGGGGGGGGGTTCATATCATCCTTCAACATGTTCAACATGCCCTTTCACCCCTCTCTCTCTGTCTCTCTCTCTGTCTCTCTCTGTCTCTGTCTCTGTTTCTCTGTCTGTCTGTCTCTCTCTCTCTCACTTTCTCTCTCTCTCTAGCTACACCACAACATTTGGAAATAAAGCCTACCCTCTTTCTGAATTCGATTTCCTCTGGTCATAAACATTGAGCACTTTTATTTTTGTTTGTTTGTTTGTTTGTTTGTTTGTTCGCTTGTTTCCAGGTAACTCACCCCATGGAGGGCAGTTGAAATAGTATTAAGAATATTAACAATATTAAACAATGTGTAATTGTCAAATGAATACTTTCATAGGCCTTTACACAGAGAGGGGTCGTACTCTGGTAATTTGAACAATATTGGCTCGTAATGCGAAGGTCCTCAGTTCGAGCCCCTGGAAGGCACGAGGGTTATTGAAAGGCATTAGTCTACATTTGCCAATCCTTACCCAGGAGAGAAAATGGTAGCCCGTATATAGCGTGGCGATAGGCATTTTACATGCGCCCGTGTATGGTGACCACTACTCAAATCCAATATGGTCAGGTTTACAGAAGATTTTAGCCTTTAATATACAACTCGTCGATTTCATTCTTATATCATAATGCTCGTTCGTAGTAATCATCATGAAAATACTAGTAATGTAACAAATCAAGCGAATAATTTTAAGAGAATATCGATCGTAAGATAAAGTCCGAGTTAATTATGTCCGTCCACCTCTTTTTGATGTCCAGTTTCATGCAGGTAGGAAGAAAGTTGATGAAAAATTATCCAAGTCATGATGAGAGGTTATCGATCTTTTGAGTATCTGTGTCATCTTCCGTTCCTCACATCTTTCTGCCTATCTTTCATCCGTCAAATCCCACTTTCCAACGAAGGACGATCAGATCGGAAACCCGTCTTCAGATCCTTCCCAACCTCCCTTATTTACATCAGATGCCGATGCGAGAGATAGCTAAATTATTCCATTTCCCCCTCCCTTTGGTCCACGTCGTTCGCAATTACTCCGGCCTCATTTACACTTTAGAGTTGCCTCGACTGCGGCGTGAAATGCATAAACGGAATCACCAGAGACAGTTATGCTTTCTATTTAGCTTTTTCTTAAATATTAGCTTTGATTCCGTAATTGGCAAGCAGTTAGGGAGTTTGCCTTTTCTCATGTTTCTGTTCGTTGATCAAAGCTTTCACTGATTTCTAGATAATTGGATAGTGGATGGTGTATGTTAGTTGGGAGTGTGCTCAGTAAGGCACATTCGCGAAGTTGTCGCTCAAGGCGATGGTGGAAAGTTTTGCGGAGAATCTCGCCATGAAGTTGATATTCTCGTTTTCAACCATTATTAGTACGTCTCTACTTTTTATCATCATTTTCAATTCATAAGAGAACTTTCCATGCTGCCAAATCATTCAGAATATTTCTCAGTTTATTGCGATCTTTGAAAAACTTCTTCGAAAGAGACAAACCGTTTTTGTCATGCTTTTCTTTGTTAATATCCTGTGTTTACTGAGGTCCGAAACCAAAACACCTTTTGACAATTTCTGGTTCTATCCTAACTTTGTGGGTTGCAGATTTGTGGCTTGTAGCAACGCTAAGCTTCCTATACGAGTTGACATTGTCCCGACGACAGCAGACTTTTAGAGATCAATAAACGCTTAACTCTCTCTTATTGGGGCAAATTCTGTATGCGTCATACACAAACCATGACTTCCCTATAATCCGACAAAATAGTAAATGTTCGTATCAATCATTTCGGCCAATTTGACAAATCACTTAATCAGAATTTACACGAGAAAATGAGAGGTTGTTATTTGATTTGATTGTCACAGGAAACGAAGTAATCCAACCTCATCACCGTGCTACACAGACGTGGTGTGTGCAGACAGCTGTCTCCGTCGGAGCATAGTTTTCCCGCCAAATTTAGAGGCAGATTCTGGTTGCTATGGATACAACAGCCTACGCCCATTGTAGGCTTTGGGACAATGCAATTCCAAGCAGTGTGTTATCAACAAATAACAATGGAAACAGAGGTAAGGAGTTTTTCTGTTTTTAAATTGTTATTTAGAGAATCAGTTTGAGATAACCTGTTCTTATCGCAATTTTCTTGTGGTCTATACAAAAAATAGTATGCAAAAAATAGTTTTAGAGAGCAAGATGAACTGTATGATATCTACTTAAAACGCTTGAAATTAAGGGAAAATAGATGCATTTCTCGTTAATTCGTAGGTATTTGCTTATTTACATGTAGTTATTATTTTCTACACCTATATTTCATTCGAAAAATGCACTAGTAATCATACCATGCATACTGTTCAATATTGAGCGGGTGTTTATGCTATTCAGATGTAAAGATTTGTAAGAACAATTGTCGAGATATGTCATTGCCTTTCAAATAAAGGGTTTGCCTAATCAGGGAAAGACACAGCAAACTGACTGACGAATAATACAAAGTTTTCGTAAGAGGTATTCTTTTCTATTTATGCCGAAATAAATAGACTTTATACTTTTTATTGAATTTTATTTGATAATGTAATATATAAAACTTAAATTAAGGTGAACAGCAAAAACATCTAGAGAAAATGCATGAATGATTGCTTTGATTATACTCCACTACTTTTACCAAGTAATGTTGCGCTTTGATGCATTGGTTTCTCAATAATTTCGACGAACTTTGCAGACACATATTAAAAGAAGAAAATATAACCCGGCTGGCAGACCCTTACAATTTATTTTTTATCACAGTGCAGTAGGGTCGAGAGTGTAATTCTCACTCTCCATTTTCATTTTTATTTTTGTGTTTCCTTCTGCTACAGTGATTGTAAACTAGTTACTTCTTTTAATATTTCATTTAATGACTGGTTATGCGTCAGGTCATTTCAAACAGCCTATTACCGGTAGGAATAGTGTGAAATTCTCCATGAAGATATCATATATCAACTGCGTTTTCATGGCTGAAAGAAACTTTATAACTGGGTTGAAAGGGCGGGGTCGTTTGTTTTTGAAGATCATGTAATACTATCCGTCGTGAAGCAAATGATGAAAATGACTACTATCTGGCTAGAGATTCATGTGTCCCTTGGTAAGCATAATATGTAAGTGTTTTTCACTGAGTCACTTTCATGAGAGAATCATGAGGCATGTTTATGTGAAACTGGACCCATCTTGGAAACATTTGGAAGAAATGGTGATTCAGAATTCTTCTTAGTGAAAGCTCCAAACAAGTAAAGATTAAAATGGAGTAATTTCGTTCTGAACTGTAAAGCAGTCGCAGAACGAAACATGAACGAAGCAGACAAATGGACAGTCACTGTCCTCTTACACCTCTTCAAAAAGAAAGCTTCCCAAGTCCACCAGGGGTTCCAGTCACGTTAAAATATAATACCGTACATGCAAATGAGAAATGATAACATTATATTCAAAACTCACTGCCCGATCCTAAATATAAGATTTTTATTATTTAAAAGAACAGAGTATTTTCAGGGTTTAAACGAATTTTGCTGCTTATTAATAATTTCAAAAAGATCATTTCGCTTCATACACTTTGCATTGAATGAATAGAAACGTGCAGTATCTGAAAAGAAAATTAAGGGTATAACTAAAGGGAGAGATGGGAGGGAATGAAAAGAAAAAAAGAAGAGGTAGACGGACAGAGAGAGTGGAGAAAGGCAAAGAGAAATATATAAAGGGAACGAGAACGAGAACGAGAGAGAGAGAAAAAAGAGGAAGTAAGGGTGAGTAGAAGAGAAAGACAGAAAGAGAAAGAAAGGGGAACGGAAAGAGAAAGAAAAAAGAAAAGGAGAGTTAGAGAGGAAGAGGAGGAAAGAGGAAGAAAGAGAAAAAGAGAGAGAGAAAGAGATCTAGAGGGAGAGAGAGAGGGAGACGGGTGACTTTCTTGTTCAGTATCTGTGTTTATGTTTACTTCAAGCTTGGAGCTCATCTCTGTCAATGTGGTTGTCGGATGTACGCTGGTCTGCAATCTGATAATTAGGCGTTGAGTAATCGCTGGATATGGGCTTAGAGAAAGAGAAAGAGAGAGAAAGAGAGAGAGAGAGAGAGAGAGCTCATGACAGTAGACGATGCTTGGTAAGGAGAGATGTGCAGATACAAAACAACAAATATGAGAAACAAGCAGGGCGTTAATCTGTTTTTCTATTTGGGGGAGGGGACATTTTTAAAGAAATAAAAGGGTCCTCAGATAACTTTTTTTAAGGGGGATGGAATACGCCCAAAATTTGCTGGAAAGCAATAAAAAGTCCTCAGCTTCAAATTTTGGTGGGGGACATAATTTTTTATTTTTTTTTTTGGGGGGGGGACACACATCAAAAATTTGCTGAAAAAAAAGAAAAGGTCCTCAGCTTTTTTTTTTTTTTTGGGGGGGGGGCATGCCTTCTCATACTCTATTGTTTCCCCCGGTATTCCGCCTGATTGACGCCCATGGAAGCAAAGGACATGTACCTAAGTATTGCAGTCGAGTCCCCATTTTCGGGAAATGCAAATCTGGTTGTTATATTCGAATTCCATTTAACATTTTATCACATAAATTAGTTTGGATGAAAATGTTATGCAGTTTGGCACAAGGCTGTCCTGGTTGGTGGCAGTTTCGTCAAAGCACTTTGATACCCATCTTGAAACTTCTTGAGTAGTTTCCAAAGAGAAATTTGGCCTACTACGAATTATTCAATCGGAGATTATTTATAGTTCAATTTCCTACCTTGATTTAGTGATTTTTAAAATTGTAAATTTCATTTGATTGCTTAAAATTGGACAAAAGGAATGAACATTCCTGTCTTGAAACTCATTTTTTTTTTTTATTGCGATGAGAGGGTAGAGAGAAAGGATTTATTAACGTATCCAAAATAATGTACAGTGGCGTAATGAACAAAATTTCTTTGGGGGCGGCAAAAAAGTGACAAAAAAGTGATAAAAAACTCCGGAAAATCATGTCATTTCAGCAACATTTTGTAAACCACTAGCTGGTATTGAATTAGAAATAAACCATGCACGTTTGAAATCTATGGGGGCGGCAAACTGCTCCCAAAGCGTCCCCCCCCCCCGCATCAGTACGCCAGTGTTAATGTATATAGATTAGAAGACAAACTTCACATTATATAGAATTGAAGGTGTCATGGGGTCAGGGGATGTTTCTCAATGACGGATTAACACCGTGTGCTTCATTCATATCTTGATACTTAGCAATGTAACTAAAGTTGTCCCTCTCAACCGGGGGCGTCAATCCATTTTGTATTTTTTGAGGGGCACTCTAAAAAAAGGTCCTCAACTTACAATTTTGGTGGGGGACATTTTTGGGGGTGGGGGGAAACACACACCAAAATTTGCTAACGAGCAAAAAAGAAAAAAAAAATAAGCTTTTTTTAGGGGGGCATACACTATTGTGTCCCCCACCCTTAAATAAGGGGGATGTCCCCCCCCCCTCCCCGATTTACGCTCATTCTCTCAACCAAGATAGAAATGCATATTTGTAAACGAAAAACACAGTGACAGTTTGAACGTAAGAAACAATGCTCCATCGTTGTGTTATTTATGAAAATTCCCACGTTTGTTATATGGCCTATTTGTTTTCTTTTTACTTACTAGGTTTGCAATAAGTTCAGCTTCATACTGAAATCTGAAATATATATTCTGAGAATTTTTATTCCCTAACCGTCTTTTTGTTACTCTTTTTAAAGCTTCGCTTTAACTTGAAAGAATAAATCCTGATCGGTAATCCTTGTTTCATCGGCTCTGTTTAGGGTGATTTCATCACATTGCGTTCAAGTTTCTCGTTGTTAATCTAGGTCATGCCTTGAGAGAAGTGTTCCTCTCTTACTCGCTTTTTCTGTTGCTAGAGGAAAACCTCACCAAGTGTGCTACAGAGTGATAACATAAAAATACCCTTCAAAAGGGGTTGCCATAATCATATTCCATAGAGTAGACCCTTATATTTTTTCTCCTAAATTCAGAAAATTAAAACAGGTTTAGTGACATGTTTACTGCCCGAAGTAGGTTATACGAACAAGTACTTATCTAAATTTATATGGTTGTTCTGTATTTTTTCTATGTTACGAAGGACTGCAGCTATTCTGATGAATCACCACTAATACAATAGCTATTAGTAGTTAATACTACAGTATAATAAAACTGAAAAGAGATTTCAAAGTCGGCAGGTAGTCTAATTCCATGAAAAGTGGTAGTATGCTACTAATACTTCTACTGCTACTACTACAACTACTACTACTACTGCTGCTACTGCTACTACTACTACTACTACTACTACTACTACTGCTGCTGCTGCTGCTGCTGCTGCTACTACTACTACTACTACTACTACTGCTGCTGCTGCTGCTGCTACTACTACTACTACTACTACTACTACTACTACTACTACTACTACTACTACTACCACTACTACTACCACTACTACTACTACTACTACTACTACTACTACTACTACTACTGCTGCTGCTGCTGCTACTGCTACTACTACTGCTACTGCTGCTACTGCTACTACTACTACTACTACTGCTACTACTGCTACTGCTACTACTACTACTACTACTACTACTGCTACTACTACTACTACTGCTACTGCTACTACTACTACTACTACTACTGCTGCTACTACTACTACTGCTACTGCTACTACTACTGCTACTGCTACTGCTACTGCTACTGCTACTACTACTACTGCTACTGCTACTGCTACTGCTACTGCTACTACTACTACTGCTACTACTACTGCTACTGCTACTGCTACTGCTACTACTACTACTACTGCTACTGCTACTACTACTACTGCTACTGCTACTACTACTACTACTACTACTGCTATTGCTACTACTACTACTACTACTGCTACTACTACTACTACTGCTGCTACTACTACTACTACTACTGCTACTGCTTCTACTACTACTGCTGCTACTACTACTACTACTGCTACTACTGACTACTGACTAGATACCATTTTTCCTTTCCTGTTTGTTTTCATTTTATTTGTTTTATCTTTTCCCCCTTTCATTTCGTTTTCCTTTCCTTGCATTCACTGTCTTTTCTTCTTCTTCTTCATATCTTTATACGGGGGGGGGGGGGGTTTTTGTTCATTTATTTTTGAAAGAGGAGGGCGAGGAGGAGGAGGCACTTCAAGTTGATAGAGCAATTGTTCCCTTGGCCCCGTGCTTCAACATTTGTCACAATAGCATACATGTATAGCCTCACATCATTGTAATAGTTTGCTTATATACATGTTTCCTCAGATTCAATGAGCAACAGAAAAAAAGGTTTGATTTTTTTTTTAACTATCCAGCTGTGTAAGCTGTATTTCGACGCTGATATGGTCATAGTTATCCATTCCTTGAAATAATTCTCGAGCGTCTCAATTTTCATCTTACAGTAACAGGAATTTTGCATTTTAAAATTATCTCTTATTTCTGGAAAAGTTCTTAAGCTTTTACTCTATACTGCAGATGGTTCTACCAAGTCCATAGAATCCACTAAAGATACTTGAAAGAGGATTATTAAAAGGGTAACGTCAATAACATTCATCCATACTTTTCAGTTCAGTTCAGTTCAGTTCAGTTCATCATCCATCCCAAAAAGAAAAAAAAAGCGCATGACCATGATGATAACAGTATTACATAAAGTAAGAATAAGAAAGGAAATGATACCTTACAAATGCACAGGGATGGCCCAAGAGATGGTAGCAAAAAGATAATACAAGCAAAATCATAAATGAACACTCTTATTACACTTATTACACCCCCTCCCTGTCTTGCGATCCCCCCCCCCCCTTCCCCATCCAAAACACGTATATAATTTCTACAAATGAGAATAGTCAATCATTACTGGTAGGTGTCTACCTTTAATCTGATTGAAGCATGAATTGTGTCTACTCGGAAGTTATTCATTTGAAATGAGTGTGACAGTTTGAGGTGCCAGCGGGATTCATCGCGTCGCTGACGGGCAGACCAGCCAGGTACACAGCGTGAGTCGACGGCCAACTCTCCCTATGCACCATAGAAATTCCCACGGAGAAGCACGCCACTCGTTCATTGTAAACATTTAAATGGTTTTCTTAGTTGTACTCATGAACTCGAATTCGGTCTTTTATAAGTGCATAGATGTTTTATATTTCTTTCCTTTGACAGTGTCTTTACAGAATATAAACTGTTCTGACATTGAGCTTTTAGAACTTTATCAAAATGAGCAATATATCAGAACCAGTTCGAAAAATATCTGACAAGCAGCAAGAAAAAAAAAGGGGGAGGAAGGAAAAAAATAGAAAGGAGGAAAGAGTTTCTCACACTTTATTAGTACCTTCAAGTTCAAAAGTCTTTGAAAAGCTAAATGCATTTACAGAGGTATACTGCACAAATTTTAAAGCCTTTTATTAAGAGCCACTTTAGAAAAAAAAAATGTGGGGTAAACAAAAATAAATTGTTGTTCAAATTATCATTTTCCTTACGGGGTAAAGGTATGTCATAGGGAGTCTCAAAGGATTTTTTTAAAAGATCAAATGTGATTTTATTTTTTCCCTGTCAATCTTGTTCATAATGGAATTAAACCCCAAATGTGTGTCTGCTTGTTTTCCGTTTTCATTTTACACATTTTTATCTCTATACACACGAGCAACATTGGAACATAGTTTTTATCCATCTTTGGTTCCATATGTTTGTCTGTTTGTATGTTTGTCTGTCTGTCTACTTGTCTCTCTTATATTCACGACTAATCTTCAAACCACGCCCATCATTACATCAAACGTGGGAGCCTAATGAAGATACCGGATGGATGCCCAGTCTAACAGTCACACATGTTCGAATCCATCAAATTGAATCTCAGCAGAAAACATTCGGGAATCTGTCATCGTGCTTTTAATTACTGTCCCCTCATTAACAAACAATGAAAGGTCCAACATTATGGCCTTTTCTAGATCTTATTAGTCAATGAAAGTGCTTTTATAAGAAAAGTACATGTTCTAAGGGATGTATGCAGCGAAGTTTTATGAATTAACCCAATTTATCCTCGCCTTAATGTTGTCTGCTAAGCCCACCCCTAAAATATTAAAGCCTTGTCTGTTTGATCATATGATTGAATTTCATTTCTTTGTTCAATAACATGATACGAAATGATCTAATATTATACAGAAGACATTCAAAAAAATCAGACAATTATTTATTTCTACATACAAAGAAATTGTGTACTGGAAATCAGCATTTGATAATTATAGAACTAACAAATTTGAAGGAAAGAGCTCATGAGGGTACAATGCAAGTGCAAGTGTAGTGCGCGTGCAGTAGCGATGAGGTCAAAATGTATGATTTGTAGCGATAAAATTGATTAACAAAAATACTAAATATATATAAAGAGAGAGAAAGAGAGAGAGAGAGAGAGAGAGAAGAAAAGGAAAATTTTGTTTGCTATTATCTTGTCATTAAAATGTATACACTGAGAAAGGCCCGAGGCGGGCCGAAAATTCTGAAGAATAGAAACTAATGTTGGATTCATACACATGGCGTACCCTCTCTTTTTGAAGTTGTTAAGACTAGACGTAGCTGAAACCATTATAATTGTTTATTCACGAGCTTTCGGCAATCATGCCTTCGTCAGGTGTGCTGTACAACGGGGGAAAAAAAGGGAAAAGACACATACATATCGAAAAAAAAAAAAAGAAAAAGAAGAATACGTCTAGTCTTGTACTATTTTCTCTTCTATAGTTATTATTCTGCAAGACACCGTTAGCCATGTTTGAAAGTTGCAGCCTCCTTCTCACAATTATATATATATATATATATATTGGATTAACAATAAATATTATATGTGAATAATCAATGTAGTGGATGTAATGATATTAGATTCCGCTTCATGGTCGCTTTAAACGAGTAAATTGAGAATCACATTTAAACTTATGTGTAGATAATTTTACAAGTCAGGGCCATCGTGGTGTCTGATATGATTTATGCGTTATGAATAATTTTGGGTTTGCTAGATGAAAATTTTCTGAAATACGGGTAGGATAATTTTTGTAATCACAGCTCTTGAAATCACAGCTCTGATATAAACTGATATAGTTTTGGTTAGAGAGAGGGGAGAGGGAGAGGGAGAGAGAAGGAGAGAGAGAGCGAAAAGGGGTGGGTAAGGAGAAGAGGGAAGATGGGAGGGAGAGAGAGAGAGAGAGAAGTAAAATTGTGAGGGCTGCGGAATGGGATTAATAAATATAGCATTAAAGGTAGTAGCCCTCATTTGCAAGTGGCACCCAATCTGTACAAAAGTTTTACTTTAGATTGCTTTAAGCCACATAAAAACACTTGTAAAGTTTTATTTTCTTTGTTTTTTAAAGGCGTCTTCCTGAAGCTTTAAGGGTAAAACCATTCATTTTCACTTATTCTTTGGAATGTTGTTGTAAATGATAACATGATAGTTTTACATAAATATCTGTCATTTAAAATTGAAATTGGCTTATTTCTCTTCAAATTCTGAAACAATGTTGCGCAAATGTGGGCTAGTACTACCTTAAACACAAACCAGCATGGAATTGATACAATAGTCATATCACAAGAAAGTGGCAAAGAGAAATAATCGATGATTTCTCAAGAAGGAGAAAAGCAAAACAAAAATAAAAAACAAAAAGGAACGGCAACAAAAGGTTCTGTGTGCATCTTTCTGGAAAAGTACATAGGAACAAAAAGGTGAGACTTGAGACTAAAAGTGTGCACAAACTTCAGAAACGGAAAGAAAGAGAGAGAGAGACCAAGATCCGGTCAGTGTCCGGTATTTGATTCCGGTATATCGAGGAAGTGGCAACTTCTTGTAAACCTCATGAAAACTAATTAGAGGACAAAGTACTTTCCTCAACAATCTCGATTCAAAGAAATACTCAGAGTTCATTCTTAAGTAAATAGTGCAAAGGCTCCCTTGACTTTCTTTTGGTTGGTTTAGAACCTTAGAATGCACGAAAAGTTTTGACCTTTTCTTCTCAAAATTCGAAAGTCAACCAAGCGTACGTCCTAGTTTTGAATACTCACAAATTTTTAAACTGTATCTTATTTGAACAGTTGAACTATCAAATATGTTTGCCTGACAAGTGAACTGCAAATGCAAAAGTTTTGTTTAAGTAAACAGGAAGAAGAAGAAGAAGAAGAAGAAGAAGAAGAAGAAGAAGAAGAAGAAGAAGAAGAAGAAGAAGAAGAAGAAGAAGAAGAGGAAAATGTGCAATTTTTTTAAATATCTTTTTTTTCTAATACTTGCACAAGATGAGTTTTGTGATCACTATCTTGGCTGATTCCTCTCATCAACCTATCCCAACGTCCTTTTGCCGAATTCACTTTAATACTGTGGGAAAATCGCAGGCAATGAAGATAGCAGCCTAATGACACAATCAAATCCTTGACTCTTATCAGGCGCCATTCATGTAATGAGCTCTCTCGAAATAATTACGTCTGTCCATTCTATACAATGTCTCGAAAACATTTCAAGTACTTCCGTCGCTCTCCTTATATGTGATGACGTAACGCTATCTTTTGCTTTTTTGCTTTTGCTTTTGTTTTTTTTTTATTTGTATTTCGAATTCATTGTTTCATATAACATTCCTGATGACAAGATGTGATCGATAAATATGGCAACAAAAAACAACAAGAAATAAGAACAGAAAAAGGGGAAAAAAAGGACATTGTCGTGATTCGGAAAATCCGAATACATGTAACAGCTCCTTGTCTGAACAAACAAAAATTATACTGCCGCTGAGCGGACTTGTACTTTTGAAATGATTTGAATTTGGATCTGAACATGATATGCTAAATTTCATATTAACAGAATGTGATTTAAAAAAAAAAAGAAGCTTACTATTGCTCCATTTCAAACTAGAGTCATTATGACCTATCGGAGGAGGGGGCGGGGGTTGCTTTATGAAATATGAAACGAGTGTTTTTTGGATGCTTTCTTCTCATATCGTGTAGATACGCCATTAAATTTTTGATGTATATTTTATGGTAATGCGAAATAACAACAATAATCTTCATTATTATTTTTCACTAATCAAATAACTGTGCGCGAAAAATGGTCTAAATTAAGGCTATTGGAAGCTATAATACCCCAAATAATAATTTTCACTTAATGATTTTATTTTAATTCTTCACCTTATGATTCTCTAAATTAAAAAGAAAACCATCGAACCCTATATTCCTTATGAACTGGCGTGATACCTATTTCTTGTTCTTTTCCACCAGTATACCGCGAGAGAAAGGTGACGTTAGCCCCTCAAAAAGGACTGCACTTTTCGCGTCATCTGCGCGGTCTTGTTCCATGTTCCATGACAGAAATAATCATAATGGAATATTTCCAGGAACTCTCGTGCAGCCAATTTTTGTCTTCTCTACCAGCGACCCCCCCCCCCTTCTCTCTCTCTCTCTCTCTCTCTCTCTCTCTCTCTCTTTCTCTCTTTCACTGTCTTTCTTTCTCGCTGGTTTACTGATGAGCCAATTAATTGTTGGTCTAGGCCTTGCTTGCTGAGAGGTAATGTAGCCTACGCTGCAGGGTAGGCGCCCGAGGTTTTTTTTTTAAACCAGACTCTATAAGAAACAAATCAGCTGAGCATGCCGAGTGAGAGGCAAAATGGCATTCACCCAACGTGCATGGTATACGCCCTTCTGGAAGTTCTGGTATACTAGTCAAATAAAAATGATAGTTATATTTGATTAGATGAAGACCTTGCTAATAAAAGTCCGAAACTCTAGCACTGAATAAAATTCAAAATAGAATTCAATGTGATGATGTGCATTTTCATTAACATAATTGAACAGAGTATCGCTGGGTTCTAATGAGGTTTGATAATAAATAATGAAATTTAATGCCTTGTATTCAGTTTTCCAGTCATTGTGGCAACATAAAATATCCCTGCATTATACATGAAATTCACTTGGGATTGATATTAATAAAAGCTTTTTAAATCATAAAAAATAGATAGTCTTAATTGCAAAATAATAAATGCAGAAAAGGCATGACAATTGTCAACATAATTATGCAATAAGCCTTTATTCAGTTCTTACTATCTACAGCTTAAATATGTCAGTCCACCCTATTGTTGCGATAAATGTTTAAACCTAGGTTATTATTATCAAAACATTGTTATCCTTTTGTATAGGTTTGTAATCTCATCGCTGTCTCATAGGACATCGAGATTCCAAGTTATAATAAAATAATTTCAAAATGGGTTCTAATCTTGTATAACGCACGTGTTTGTCAAACATGATACTCCTGATTCTCCTCTCCTTGTAATTACCCCTTTAGCCCCGGCCATTTAGCATGACTTGTACTGCATGCAGTACGGTGCAGGTTGATTTCTAAATCTTCAAAATGTACATGTAGTTTCACTGCATGTAAGATCTCAACATTTTCAATGTCTTTAGATCTACAATGTACTATATATCATTTTTTTTTTCAAGGGGATAAGTTAGCAAACGTTTGCTCTGCACATGCGGTAGTGATGGAGAAAAATAATCTGATAATCTCATGTGCATGGAGTAAAGTTATTCGATTTTTGTCACAATTTTACACAAAGGTGTGTTTAATTATATTCTGTTATCAATACGAATCTCAATGAACGTAATTGTAGAATTGGAATGTGTGTATGTCTGATAGTGAATTTACTGCTTGAAAAGACCTTCTAGATTTCAAAATCCAATTCAAATATTGCATCCATCTATCTATGTGAAGGAGAGTTTTATATGATGTTACTATATACCTTATTAATACATTATTTGCTCAATCTTTGATGATCAATGTCACCGTTCTTTTGTGCTATCAGCATAGCGCTAAATATGAACACTGTCAATTAAATTCAACGATATGCCAAATGAAAATGTTCAGATGAAAAACATTTCTTTATGATTTCATTATAAAACCATAATATATTGCAAAATATAAAGGAAATAAGGAAAAACCGCAGCTAAGTCTTTCTTGTGGGGTGGCTTGACCACGACTCTGGATCTTCCGTGCGGGGCTGGCATGGCGACGATGCCCGACAGTGGTGTGGTGAAACCCGCGCAGAGAACCAGCTCTCATCAATGGAAGACAGTAGAGAATAATTCTTGGTCCTTGGCTGAAAATAACCGCCGTACTGCAGCGCGCGAAATTAGCTGCTCGCCATGGGGTTGGCGGCGGAGCGGGGTCGGGGCGTGGGGATACCCAAGTTCCGTTAGGTTTTTCGGTGATAACCAGCAGGTCCATCAAACTCCTTGCTCAGTGAAACGACGGAAATGGCCGAGACCTCTTTATTTTTAGATTTTGATTTGAGCTCATTAAAATTACGCAAATTGGGCAATGTCTGGCTGATTTTAGAGAAAGAAAGAAAGGAAGAAAGGAAAAGTATAAAGAGGAGACATGTATGTAGACATTAGTATTATACTTATGACTTTTTTCATTTATGGCCTTCTCAATAATTGTTCATTAGAATTGTACAACTTTAAATGATATTGACAGAAACAGAATTCAAGTATTACTGACGATGGCTGATTGCATCATCACTATTTGTTTTCGAGGACTTGATAACAGTCAATAAGAAAGAAACTTTTGAGATGGAAATACATCTGTATCAAAGGAGATGCATGGAATCACTAGGACCTTTAGTATGAGACTGTTGGTTATTATAATTTATATTTCAGTATTTGTCTTTTAATCAAAAACAACCTTGCCTAGAAAACTAGGAAAGTATATGGTTTAGATGTAATTTTAAACCATTTTGCAAAAAAAAAAAAAAAAAAAAGCATAATCTGCCAAAGATACGAAAAATGATACTAATATAGGTATAGAGTAAACCCTGCCCACATATAGGCTGATAATGAAACAATGAGACGGATATCAAAAGTTCGAAATGGTTAGCCCTCTCTCGCTTCACCCCCCCCCCCCCCCCATCCCATTTCCCCAATCTCTTCCCAGTCTCTTTTCTCTGTCCTCTCTTCCCCCTCTCTCTCTCCCCTCTCCCTCCCAATCTCTCTCTATCTCTCCCTCTCTCCCTTTCTCTCCCCTCTCTCTCCTCTTTCTCCCTCCCCATCTCTCTCCCTTTCTCTCCATCTCTCTCCCCTCTCTCCCCACCTCTCTCCCTTTCTCTCCCCTCTCTCCCCTTTCTCCCTCCCCTCTACCTCTCCCTCCTCCCTCTCTCCCTTTCTCCCCCTCTCTCCTCTTTCTCCCTCCCCATCTCTCTCCCTTTCTCTCCCCCTCTCCCTCCCCTCCTCCCTCTCTCCCCTCTCTCCCTTTCTCCCCATCTCTCTCCCTTTCTCTCCCCTCTCCCTCCCCTCTATCTATAACCTCTCCTCTTTCTCCCCTCTCTCCCCTTTCTCTCCCCTCTCCCTCCCCTCCTCCCTCTCTCCCCTCTCTCCCCTTTCTCCCATCTCTCTCCCCTCTCCCTCTCCCTCTCCCTCTTCACTCTCTCCCCTTTCCTCCCTTTCTCCCCCTCTCTCTCCCTTTCTCCCCATCTCTCTCCCCTTTCTCTCCCCTCTCCCTCTTCCTCTTCACTCTCTCTCCTCTCTCCCTTTCTCCCCATCTCTCTCCCCTTTCTTTCCCCTCTCCCTCTCCCTCTTCACTCCCTCTCCTCTCTCCCCTTTATCCCTCCCCTCTCTCCCCTTTCTCTCCCTCCCCATCTCTCTCCCTCTCTCTCTTCTTCTCTCTCCTCTCTCCTCTTTCTCTCCCCTTTTCCCTCCCCTCTCTCTCTCTCTCCCTCCTCCCTCTCTCCTCCCTCTCTCCCCTCTCCCTTTCTCCCCATCTCTCTCCCTTTCTCTCCCTCTCCCCTCTCCTTCTCCCTCTCTCTCCCTGCCTCATATGCACTGTGTGTCTATGGAGACGCTCATCAAAGAGGAGAGAAAGAAAATGAGACCCAAAGAGACGAGTAAGGGATGAAGGGAGAAGAAACTAATATTGATACATTTATGGACCCCTATACGAAAAAAAAACATTTTTGCTGATGAGGTGTACCTTCACACAAGTGGTAAATCAATGAATTTAATTCAATTAAAAAAAAAACCACACACATATACAAATGCAATGGAATCTAAAGAGAACCATTTCTTCTGCACATGGTAATTGTTTTGAACCAAAATTACCAAAGTAAAGTCATCTTATTATTTTAACCCGCATAATCAGAGGATTTTCACTCATGCTATGCATGAAATAAAGTATTAGGTATTCAGTGCAAAGTTGAAGTGTAATAATAATAATAATAATAATAATAATAATAATAATAATAATAATAATAATAATAATAATAATTATTATTATTATTATTATAATAATAATGATGATAATAATGATAATGATTTTGTTTATCCAGGGAAGCCTTATCAGCATAATTGCTGTTTTTTCTGAGGCCGTTAGGCTGAGTGCGATAGATGCACAAAGCCTCAATGTTAATAATGGATATAAGCAGTTTGCAAGGGGAGCTGTAAATTTCAAGGAGTGCATGGCTCTGATCATTGCAAGAGTATCTTTTTATCTCTTTTATTCAAAGTGATTAGTATCATGTTTCCTTTACTTGAAGTTCATACGAATTTCTTGCTTGAAAATTTAATGGTTCAAGGTGAAATCATTCCTAAATTGTTTATGTGTGTATATATATATATATATATACACACACACACACACACACACACATATATATATATATATATATATATATATATATATATATATATATATATATATATATATATTTAAAAATCATATGTCAATTCCACTGTCGCGTCGTGAACGAGTCAACAATATTTTTTTTAAATCACACACAAAGTGAAAAGAATAAGAAAATTGTACGTTAACTTTACGGGTATTCACCATCTGATCATGTTAAACGACTTTAACACTATTTCACAGTAAAAAGTCGTCATTACCTAATTATCATACGTGCTCTCTTCATAAAGTTATGTTGAAGCTGTCTTTTCGTTTCAATTTTTTTTTAATCACATAGAAAGCCATATTTTGGAACTGATAATATTTTTATGCTTACAGTGATGGGTGTTGTAGCTCTCTTCTGTTCAATAAGTCTGTTTCGATGAGCTGCTATGGAGGGTTTTTGTGACTAACCAAACATCATGAATAATATGATACTACTACTCAGGCTGAAAGAAGGAAATATTTGTGAGGGAAATAAATAGAATAGACGAGGTGCAATAAATGTGTGTGTTTGTAAGGGTGCTTTGTTTCAAGATGTTTTATCTGATGTGAGTCACCAATAATGATAGCGGAAAGCTGGTCCAATGGGACCGACTCTCTGTGACCGTATCTTCACACAGAGAGAAAGTCAAGTTCACCGATATATCATAGTAGTCTCTCTAACTTGTGTCGTGAACTAACTTCAGTAAATTTGCTATATTCTCACAACGTGTGCACAAACTTCAGCACGTCTTATGCCGGTATTCGCTGGATTAAGGCAATTTGTTTTGTTTTGTGATTTTTGTTTGTTTGTTTTCTTTTTAAAGATCGGAATAGTGCTAAAATAGTTTTTTTTTTTAATCTTCACGCTTCATTTTAGAATGAAGAGATGTAACAATATGGAAAGAAAATCTACGATCCCTTATAATACAAGCTTTAGAAATAAACTGAAAAACAATTTACTATGAAAACCTGCGGTTAGATTCCATGCCCAAATTACTTAAAGAATTTCAGTGAACTACATGAACAAAACATTATATATATATATATATATATCCATGATAAGCCTTACCAAAAAAACCCCAGAATTCGCAAATTGAATATGTTCATAATCATGATAATACTAAGACTTGTTGATGTTATCTTCTTGTAGTTCTTGTTCTCATGATTTTCTGAATGGCGTAGTTCCTCAAAACAATCGGCCCCATAAGTTTTTAAGATTTTTTCTTGTCCCAACTATTCATATCAAGGGAAATATGCATGAGAGTGCATTGGGGAGGGAAAGGGAGAAAATAAAAAAAGAGAGGGGGAGAGAAAGGTAGAGAGAGAGCGGGGTGATGCGGATAAACATGGTAAAGGGAGTAGGCTGGAAGAGAAGCGAGAGAGAGAGAAGGAAAGGGAGAGGGGAGAAGGAGAGAAGGGAGAGGGGTGAGAGAGAGAGAAAGAGAGGGAAGGCGAGAGAGAGCGTGAGAGAAAGAAAAAGAGGGAAGGAGAGAGAGAGAGAGAGAGAGAGAGAGAGAGAGAGAGAGAGAGAAAGAGGG
>CM057167.1:1412724-1477043 GCA_029962745.1 Echinometra lucunter | reverse complement strand
GGAGGGAGATGTGGTGGATGAGGGAAAAAGGAGAGAAGGGGATCAACAAACCTAAGGGATTGGTAGAAACCCAAAGTGACAGCCGTAGTTGCCTAAGCCCCGCCTCCCAAAGCCACGCCGTTAGGCTCTGCACAGCACCAGAGCAGTCCCAGTCACATGCCAGCCAGAAGCGACATACGGAGCCGATAACTGCACACGCGCGACAAATCAGCCCTCTAAGAGGCGACCTGCTGATTTTCGTTACTCTTTTTATTAACTTTCAGTGAATTCTCTGACGGGGACATCGGCCGTTCATCCATTTAGTCGACATCAGACATCGACTGGTCTTGCTGCTGCTTCCACGGATCA
Organism: Echinometra lucunter; assembly: GCA_029962745.1. Lineage (NCBI taxonomy): Eukaryota > Metazoa > Echinodermata > Echinoidea > Camarodonta > Echinometridae > Echinometra > Echinometra lucunter. The sequence continues at coordinate 1,476,695 of CM057167.1, read as the reverse complement.
CATCGTTCGGTACGGAGCCAGCTGTGGTGCAGTCACCAACGGTGTTTATGCTTACGACGAAAGCCGGTGGAAAACTGGTGCAGCATCCTACCCTACCAGTACCAACTTCAGCGGTGTTTACTGCAGCGGGTACGAGTACGACCCCCGAGATTACATCGGTGGGGAGATGGTGCACGCGCCGAAGATGAGCCACGATAACGTGATGACGAACGGCGGAGGAGGCAGCAGCATGAAATACCTGAATGGACGATGTGATGACGTCGATGTGAAACGCGAACCACAGCTCGACCTCAGGGACCATTTCGAGCTCGAGGATGATCCCATGAAGCAGCATCGTTACGGACGCAAGCGGCGATACCGGCAGTCGGAAGGCGAAGACGAGTGTCAGCTCGGGGACAGCAGTGATGATGGCTCGTCCACGGGCAGCGGAAGCCTCTCACACAAGATCCGGCGAAAGGGGCCGCAATCGTTCGAAGAACTGCAGAATCAACGCGTCCTTGCTAACGTTCGAGAGCGACAACGTACTCAATCACTAAACGATGCCTTCGCAAATCTTCGTAAAATCATCCCTACCCTACCATCAGATAAACTGAGTAAAATACAGACTCTGAAGCTAGCTTCCCGGTATATTGACTTTCTGTTTCAAGTTCTGAAGAGTGATGAAGAGGACCAAAAGATGGTTGGTAGTTGTACATACATGGCACATGAAAGACTTAGCTATGCATTCTCCGTTTGGAGGATGGAAGGAGCATGGAATAGCATGGCATCGCATCGATAAAACATACTTGTACAGGTGAGAAACATCCTAAAATATTTTCAAATTTTAAATGCCCTTTTAAAAAAAATTGATTCCATTTTACTGATTCTTGATTCTTTTCCACACTTTTGTCTACCACATGTACCAGTTACTCAGAAAAAAAGTGCACTTCATATCACTACTGAAAATATGCATGGCCTAAATTTGTTTAGGTGCTGTTACCCCGCCCCTATAACTGAGGCATGATATTTCCAGTGGGACACGCCATTTTCGTATCAAATGCAAATTTTCTTTAACAAAGATAACTTGGCAAAGCGTGAAAACTTGGGTCGACTGCCAATGTGCTATACCTTCACTTCAGTTATATGTTGTTGGTTTATTTAACGACTGTCATTTGTGTAGCTTCGTGCCTTTTTGCATTTTACAATTATGATAAACTTTTCCCATTTCTCTTCTTTTGCATTTTTTCGTGGGGGGGGGGGTATATTATCATTTTATTGATATCAGTGAAGGTCATCTAGCTAGACAGCGGTCTACCAGGGGAATTATTGTTCTTGAAACCATGTTGAAACTAGGCTTTCACATTTATTATACGACCGTTGCATGATAGCGTAGTGATTTTGTCACGCATGTTTTTGTCGGCAACCATAGCCATAACTCACTATTTTTCTTGATAGATATATTTATCATATTATTTTTTATAAATTAAATGTGATCTTCGGCAGATTTTTGATGGTAATTTTTATTGTTTAAGAACACAGAATGGGCAGCCGTTGACAGTTTATTTCCTTAATTATGTTAATTTGGAAAGTTAACAACCCCCTTTGGAATGACCCACTGGGCGTGATATGATTATGTCGAACATGTTGAACTTACTGTTGAAATGAATAGTCTTCTGAATTCTATTTTTATTTGATTTCCTGTGTAGGCTTAATTTTTTAAAAAGAAAACATAAAATGTTCTCGTAATTCAAGCAGTCAACTAACATCTTGCCTTTCCAGATATCGGGTGCACCAACTTTGAAAGATATTTTGTTTTTTGGCTAGTATTGCTGGTCAGTATTTTATGTCATGATAAATAATGTCAGGGGTTTTGTCTGTGTTTTCATTTTTCAGATTTTTACATTCTGAAAAGGAAATTTGTTGTAATTCTGCAGCATAAATACCTTTATGGTTGTGCTGATCATAAAATACTACCGATTATGAGATTATAGTGATTTATTATTTATTCCTCGAGCGATAGATTTTTATATAGCAGCTGTCACGAAAACACTCGAATTTACTGATGTGGCAATACGTTATTACGAATCCGACGAAAGGTTATTGCTGTAAAATGTTAATATTTAGTATTTCTCTTTCTTTTCGTTTGCTTTTTATTTTCTCTTAAATATTAATGACATTTTCACAGTTTTTCTGAATGGTCAAGAGATGTTCATATCCGACTAACTTATCGAAATATACATCTGTATTCATAAAACAAAATCGTGACCGACAAATATCGGCTGGAATAAAAACAGAAAAAGCATGGAACATCACCTTAAAGAAATAGTAGTAGTAGTAATAACTCAATCGCTCAAATCAAATTAAATGCCTTACTTTATTTTCTATGTTTGTGTGCGTGCGTGTGTGTTTGTGTTGTTGTTAGTGTTTTGTGCCTTGTTATGAAAAAAGTTTTTCCAACTTTCAATTTGTTAAAAAGTAATTTTTATATTAATTCTCCCATACATCCAGAAGAAGAAGGTGGAATGGGTTACATCAAGATTGTCCGACTCTCTATGAAAGCAGGATATACAAACGCATCAAAAATGATTTCTTTTCCCCCTCCTGATTAAATACACGAACATTTCATAAGGTCCTGAAAACAACTGTGTCACAGTTCTTTCTCTGGCTAATTAATCGTGATCGTAATGATTTGGAAAGTCCTATGTTGTTAGAATTAGGCTAGTTGGAGTTATCAAACTGTAATTAACCCTTTCTAGTTTCTAATCTAAGAAGAACATAGTATTATACCTCGCTATAAAGCAATCATATAGTTGTATACAATGAAAACAAAGCTACTAATGACTAGGGCTTGCAGTGATGCATCGTTAAATTTTCGATGATCCTCCTTTAATCTGACATTCGTCACTCAAAAATGAATTGCGATAATTTTAGAACAATTCATCTCTGTCCCTGCACACCTGCTTCGATTCAATCAAAACAAAGTTGAAACATGTCGAAAAAAGTGTTTACCACATAATCCTCTAACCAAATATTTGCCGGCTTTGCCGCCTTTTGTTCTGGAATGGGGTTTATTTCCAACTGATTCTTTGGCTTAAAATAATTCATATAAAACGATCGTTATAATGCAGTGTTCTGTGAGGATAAAGAAATAGGAGAAAATAATTTTTTCTCGAAAATTTTATGACAGTTCACTTGACAATTACATGTCTTCCTTTATATCATTAAAAATAGTAGTTTATCTGTGAGTAGGTATTCAACCCATTGCTTACTGGAACCTGACGACCTCTAGTCAAGCGGTTAAATACGGTGTTCTCCAAAGCCTACAGACAACTTTTAATTGGTACCAAACATATTGTAAGAGCAAAAGTGCATCCCAGAAAAAAAACTTATTCACATCAACATGATTATGATGATGACCTTTGCTGGTTTGTAACCGTTTGAGGCGAGAGTGAGCCTGTTGGAGAGCCAATGTTTAGGTTGTTTCTCGGGATGATTCACGCATACTAGTCCAAAATACTATCATATTCAGTTATGAAAATAACTTTTGAATGCGAGATCTTTAATTGGGTCCGATCAGTGTTCACATATGTGATTATTTATCTCCCATCCTCCCTGTCTAGTAGTTCGTATGACGAATAAACCAACCTTCAGATGTTTTCCATTCGTTCCTTGTGACACGCTTTCCTTCCTCAGCATATCATACCAACCATATCTTTTTTTCTCCCTTTCTCTCCTTTTTCTTTTCCCCCATTCTTTTGTCCCTTTCCCGAGGATATTAAGGACATATCCCACAATTCCACACCCGCTAATTATCCCTCTTTTGTGTCTGGAATCGTGGCATTTCACTTTCTAATCGAATTTTCTTCATGCCTCCTGCCAGCCTGCTTTCTGTGTTTCTCAGACAATACACAATACAACACAACCCCACTTTGTGTTTTCAAGCTGCAAGTTTTGAATTTTCTAACCCCCTTTTTGTTTTTCCTATTTGAATCTTCAGTTAATAATTCCCACTCTGTAAGTGTTGCAAAAGCAGATTTCGGATCATTAAAAGAGGGCGATTTCGATAGATATCGATATGTGTTTATTTATTTATTTATTTATTTATTTATTTATTTATTTATTTATTTAATTATTTATTTATTCATTCATTCATTCATTTGTTTATTTCTTTGTTTATATATTCATTCATTTATTTATTCATTTATTTACCATTTGAGGGACGGAACACCGTATCAGCATGAATGCTGTTTTTCGTAGGGGTCCATAGTGTGCGTATGTGCGTGCTTGAGTGGGTATGTGTGTGTATATGATAAGAAAACTAGATGCTCGGCTCTAACATGATGTTAGGTTTACCATCCACCTTTTGAGTAATTAAAAAATTGAAAGAGAGAACAACACGATTGGGGCGAATTCTTCGGCGGCATTGTACCAAATTATTCAGTAAACATGCACCTCCCAATGAAGACTTTTCTGATACATGTATCTATCCAAACATCATTTTCAAAAATTAGGATCTTTTTTTCTATCTCTTTCATTTAAATTCTTGTTCTGCTTTTAAAAGAAAGTCTGCAATGATCTGATTTGAGTATAATATGATGATAATAAAACAATGAAAACTATAAATCAATGTATTAATTATCTACACACCCATAAGGTAGCTGTGGTTCTTTTTGTTCATTTGTTATTCTATTTGTTTTAGACTTCTTGAAGTTTGAAGTTTCTTTTATTTCCACATAATGTAAGTAACACAATTAAACAAACATACATATTCTTATTCTTGGAATAACAATATTTGAAATAAATTTGCATATGAAAAATAATACTTCTATGTTATCTCTTACCATTTCAAGAGATAAAAGTATATATGTTTCTAAAGCCTTACCATTTAGTTATTGTAATCATATTCTCACCAGTGTTGACAAATGAAGATAGTAATTTTACATGTTTACCATTTTGAATGTAACTATCACTATGAACATGACAGACAAAGAAAGCGGACAAAATAAACAACCCTCATTCTACCCTTCACAATGGCTCTGGTAGTCAAAAGAACACCCCTTCACTGCTATTGTCTAAAATATGTGGAACAGGTGTCACATGCATATTCACCTGGAACTGCATGATTAAACATAATAGCTGTGAAGGGATGTTCTTTTGACTACCAGAACCATTGTGAAGGGTAGAATGAGAGGTTGTTTATTTTGTCCGCTTTCTTTGTCCGCCATGTTCATAGTGTAGATACACTAAAAAACGAAGTTCATGAAGTTACTAATGTGGCTGTACATGGATTTCAAGCAAAACTATTTCTTTATTTTGTTGATATTATAACTGTTTTTGGCGTTTTTGTTTTCTTTACGAATGTTAGTTTTACTTTACAGTATACACACATGGCCTTTTGTCGCCCTAAGAACATTTTATACTTTGACCTTTGATCTTTTCACATTCTTCATAAACGTGGTGTGAATGAAATCATTTTCTTAGAAATCACCATGCTATATATTTTTGAAAATTAATTTTTCTTTTTTCGTGGAACTGAAAACAATTTCGAATAGTTGAAACGGTAATGCATCCAAAGATACGAAATTATGATGATATTGATGATGATGATGATGATGATGATGATAATAATAATAATAATGATAACAATGATAATAATAATAATTACAATAATAATAATAATAATAATAATAATAATAATAATAATAATGATAATAATAATAATGATAATAATAATTATAATAATAATAATAATAATAATAATAATAATAATGATAATATTGACGATTATGTTAATAATATAATGATAATTGAGAAAAAGAGGAAGAGGGATAACGATCAGGACGATGAAAACGACACTTCTAATACAAAATAATACTCTCATTTCAATTTAACAAAAGTAAACCGGAGAAATGAAATTCATAACTCAATTATATAAATTGTAAAAAAAGAAAGAAAGACGTATAGTGAAATACTATCATAGCTGTGTAGTCAAATAATGGGCCAAATGAGTCCAGGGTGTAACATAGCTTAAAATCAGTTCCGTGTCTTTGCCATAAAAAACAAGGACCCGAGGTCAGTTTATTAGTCGCCAATCAATCTTCAATATTTTCATATCATTGCTAATTTAGGATTGCTGAATGATGACAGATTTATTGTTTATTGCAATTTATTTGTTCAGAGTCCAATAAAAACAATAACGCAAGGCTGGCATGGCTGGGCATCGGTATGGAATTTGAGTGAACCTAGATCAAGTGAGGTTCATAACTTATTATCATGAGACAAGAGACTGATGTTCTGGTTTTTGGACCTCTGTCTGTTTCCAAATTTAGTTGACAAGCTGATACTTATTATGCCTTTATTAATGTCTTTTAACAGTTTGAATTGATGGTATCTTATTTCAAAATTTTGTAATTCTAATAGCAAATTCGGATCTCTCAAGAAAGCACTACTATCAGGCGGCTCTTCAGGTGATTTTTTCATCTAATGACTTTCACAGAGATCTAGGGTTTTTAAGTATTTAATAAGGACTATTCTAAGGACTTTTTCTTTGTTTTCTTCCTATAACTTTCATAAATTCAAGTGAATATAACACACCTTTTGTCTTTCATCATTGTTACTGTTGGTTTTGGTGATGTTTCCTAATGGGTTGAATCTAATGTAGGCTGTAGCATCATCACATGGACTACAACTCACATCTTCCTGCACAGATTGCGAGTTTATACATGCCTTGGTTAGGTTGTTATTGAATAGAAACCTGTAGAAGATCGTTAATAAAAACCCTGGGCACTCACTCAGGTGGTGATTCAATTCAATCTAAAGCCATCGCCAGAGATAATCAGCGTTCATTTGTACCCCAAACAAGGCCAGAATAGGGAGGCGTATGTGCCAATTTGATTCACAGACGACCCGCGCCAAAACGCAACATGTTGTCCAATTACCCGCCACATTGCTCACACTGATGCGCTCGTTGACATAATGACAGTACCTATAGTGTCTGGTGGAGTCATTCAAGCTTGTTCTATACCGAGCTACAACAGGGTGGGAGATTCGCAGAAAACAGCAATAAGTGATGCTAATTAAACTTTGACGCCTATTTAACTTGAAGAGGAATGAAATATATATTGGAGATCAGAAAATTTTCACACGCATTCCAGTGATACTCGTACTATCTTTACCCATTTAACCCTTTTATTACTGAAATCTTTTTTTATTCAAGTAGACTTATTAAAGAGGCTACCCGGTTCCAGTAGACAATGGGATAATGTAATGCGAACATTACAATATCTTGCAATGCACCTGTATTATTTTCATGCGATGATATATCAAATGTTGTTTTTTTTTAATTAAAGGAAAGTGGAAATCTGCAAAAAATGAAATAATGGAATAAATATATTAACGGAAAAAAGTTATGAAAAAAATGAAAATGTAGATATGTACGAACATGTTTGAAAACGAGTATCCTCCAGCGGAAATGTGATCACATGACGTTCAATAATTACGATTTTGACATCACAGTGCAGTAAAACTTTTCTTTTTTTCACGGCACAGTGGCAGAGTTCAGATTTCACAATTTACGTACTCCTTGTTTTGTGAGAATTAGACAGTGGTCATAGTTTGGTATATTTGAGAATACTATTATGGTACAATAGAAAGTAATGATAAGGAAATACGATTCCAGCCACATTCCTTTATTTGGAATGAAAACAAAATTAAACACATACAAATTAGCCTAAATATTGATAAAAAATAATGAACATATAGTGAACGGTAGCTTACATGTAACAACATTCTCTTATTGTGTATAAGAAAATGAGTTACACTCATGTCAATATTGCACTTATATTGACGACAATCCTTGTCGCATTTTGATAGGCCTTTGGTAATTCCGGGTTGCAAGCACGTCTCTCTTATCTTTTATTTCATTGTTTTGGGTATTTTTATAACTTATTTGAATTTCCAGTGTATTGAGCAAAATCAAGCTCCTAACCAATATTGCACAATCACTAGGAGAAATAAAATACAATTTATGTAGCCAAGAATAGAGAAACGCAAATCTAGGTCACTGGGAAATCAAGCGTTCTATTTTTATTGATATCTTGGAGGCCTGACGGATTCAAAAGCTGTGATATCAGATCAGACATTTAAAGGCCGATACAAGTTGCAAGGTGGCGCAAACAAATCATCCATCATAGTTATCGTAATATAAATGAAGAAAAATGGATGACACAAAATTCGTCGATTTGTTGATATAGCACATTGATTGGACACCGAGTCTTTATGAAAGACCCCAGCATGAAATGTTTAAAAGTAGACGTAGCTGTTGAAATCGATGAATGGACCTGTGACATCTGACATGCCAGCATGACCTGTTGCAACTGCATAATTCACATTGTTGAAGATAGATATACAAGAGACTGTCTTATCAATATTGATATTCTGTATTGCATAATAATGGTATTATTATGTTCATTTTTTTATTGCCACTATGTACGTGATGTACCTGCGAGAAAAATATTGCTCCTTTTTTAAACTTGACAACTTGGAACTGTCTGACTGTGATTGCTGTTCGCAGTATTGTCCCTCTGGAGGAATTTGGGTCAACACTGAGAAATTGTAGAACGAACGTCCCTTTGAACCTTGCAATGTCGCATTTTTGTTATTTCATTGTGACTTGATCACTGAATAAGTGTCCCTCTAACTTGGGTTGAAGTTGACAGTAAGGCACTGTGGCCTGGTCATTGTTTGGAGTAACTGCCTCTTTAAGTTGGTCTATATAGCATTGTGCTTTGGTCATCGGTGAGTGTCACTTTAACTTGACAGCGTAGCATTGTAACTTGGTCGTGGGTAAGAGCATAACTTAAACTTGGTTTGATTTGAACAGTATAATTTTTGAGAAAAAAGTTCCTGTATGTTTTGGTAAAACTTGCAGCTGGACAGTTGCTTTGGACCATTGCGATTCTGTCCATGAACTGTCATTGAACGGACCCTTTAACATGGGTCGAACTTGACAGTGAGGCATTGTGACTTCGGTCTCATCATCTCTCCTAATCCTACGGGGTATCTCGTGGGAATCCAGCTGACTTACCTCTGTTCATTCCGCCATCTGCTACGGGGAACTTCGCAACCCGCCGATGGAAGAGAAAAAGTAATATCAAAACATGTCTCAGAAATTAGGAGCGGTATTTGGAATGATGTAGGTCTACACAAAAGGAAAACATCCAGGTATCGTTCTTTGAAAAATGACAAAGATATGAAAAGCTCAGAGAGAAATGGAAATAGGTCGTAATTTGATGATAATTTCAAGTTATTTCTGCAGTAATAATTTCATTAACAGAAACCAAGTTATACTTGCATCTGGCATGCGATCTTGCCGAATTTTCCATGTTGCAATGGACATTATAAAGACAAAACAAGCTGTTTCCAATAATGCAGAAGTTTTGATGACATTAATTTTGTTGCAATTGATAGAGTTTCATTCAGAAAAAAAATGCTTGGTTGAGAAGAGCCTATAGTTCATAAACTGTGGAACCATATAATTTTCTGCATCGACCTAAGCAAAGTGGGGGACTTGTGAAATCTTGTGAAATAGAAACAAATCGTACAAAGGTGGATACCATGTAAATCATACTTTGATTGTATTGTTTATCCGGTGATAAGTCTTCCAATAACCTTATTCCAGTCCAATGAATAAAACAAAGACCGAACGAGATTCATATTTCAGTATACGATTCCACTGTGCCGAAAGAAATGCCGTTTGACTCGGAGGAAATCGTGATACATCAAAGTCAAGGGCTTAATGGTAGAATAAGGCTGATGATGATGAGAGGGGTCATGACTTCGGGAGAGATTCGGGAGAGGGGCTCGAGAGAGATGACCCCAGGGTAGATATCTCGTCAGAATAATGAAGTTTGTAAGGTAAAACGGCTTTCTTGACATAGGCTTTCCACACCATCTAAATCTCGAGATTGATGCAAGCTTGATCCAAACTACAGTTCATCAAAGTACTGTAACTTTGTGGAAGTCCTCTCCTACTCTGGCTGTACATGGCATGCTCCACTCTCTTCACTAACTGGATGGATACCTAACCTTCATGGCCGTATACGCAGCGGGGGGGGGGGGGCAGTGGGCAGTTGTCCCCCATAAATTTTCAAGACATATATTTTTTTACTGACAATTTTTCAAAATTTCACCAAAAGGGTGCACCAGATCTTTTAATTTCAATTTTAAAAATGCAAAAGCGCCCTCTTGACAAGCTCGGTCGCTCCGCTCCCTCGCTTGCGTGTTTCTTCGAACATTTTACGTACTCTTGCCCCCCCCCCCCCCCCGGAAAAAAAAAGTTCTGCGTACGGCCGTGCTAACCTCCATAGTAGACCAAACGGAATAACTTTCTTCCAAAAAGCTCTAAATCCATTTTGGTAACTTGAGAGAAAAATGTATTTTTTAATCCTGAGTTTTAGTAGAAACTTAAAATTACAATGCACTATCTCATCTATATTTCTTGATAACTTTGCTTCAAATTTGTATTCACCATATTCATAGCAAAGTACTCAAGGTGAATACCCGAATGACGCAAGTAACTCAACTTCGATTTTTTTTAAAAAATGGATATAGCGCCTTTTGGAAGCAAGCTCTTCATGCAAGTCATAGTCCTAGCGATTATGTAGCATGTAACCCAATAGAAACCCTAAACTTAACCCTGTATTTTTGACGGAGCAGGCACAAGAACAAATGCCAAAGGTACAAAAATTAATGTCGGCCCTTGGTTACATCATGCGTATTACTTTAATTTATTGAAAATGGAAACATTCCGTTCTTACTCTAAAATGTAATAACTATGAAAATAAATAAGAGACTAGTTCCAATTATGGTAAACATATTTTATTACAGGTCCAATACAAAATATGAAAATGAATTTCATGGTGAGAGGTCATTGGTAGTAACTTACTCAATATGTTGAAGGAATATTTGAAGAAAACTTCAGTGTGACAGAGTGAGATGCTATATGATTTTCGAGCGGGTTATCAATTAATCTCGTATCTTTCGATCTTAAGAAATATTGTTTCATCGACACAGTGCTGGTGGCATGGCTTCTGATTAAAATTGATAGACTATTCTGAAACCTAATTGGCTTCTTTTAGTACAGCGTTTCTGCTAAAACCAAGCATCCTTTTTGTATAATGTCAGCAGACCTTCCACATTGTCGTGATGAAATAAATCGTGTGTTATAATTAGAACTCGGTTTCACCAAATAGATTGTACATCTTGTGAGCACGTACATGTGTTTCGTTGACTTTCCCTGATGACTGAAACCTCGGGGGCTGAGCGGGGTCAGCAGCCACTCCAGGGGTATAGAGGCGTGCCGCAATGGCCATCAACTTGCTAACCCATCTCACCAAACCTCATAGAATCAGTCAAAAAGGAAAAGATCTCTTCCATAATATAGGAGGATTTTCTCTCCTTAGATTGAAGTTTGTCTAAGGCGAATTCTTAACCTCCAGAGGAGTCTGGGGAATTCTGTTCACCTAATGGGGGTCTTCAAAATAGGAAGCTGGCCCAGTTATGCCTTACGACTTGTGACAAAATTGATAGCGATCAATTCTTATGGAGTTTGGAGGTCGGCTCACAGGGGCAATGTCGTTGCCCCATTTTCGCTCTCTCTTTTCTTTTGATCCAGAGGGTAATTTTGGTGAAATCTCGGCTAAAATCGTAAATCTGACATCAAAGACGGCTAAGATTACCGCCCAAATATTCTCTAGAAACCAAGCTTTGATACCAGATATGATTTTCTCTTCATGTTACAGTTCCTTCTTTTAAATTCTAAAGATTCCTACATCCACTGAATGGAGGTATTGTTTCAATGCAGTTGTTGCTCCGGAATCGCAATCTATAACGTCATGTTAGTTTTAGATTTAACGCTGGGAAACAAATACGTGTACATGGAAAGTATTCATTTACTGGCCTATGTTTTAAGAGGACGAATTTTCTTTATGGTTGGATTTTGCAGCTGCCATAGCCTTGACAAGACTGATCTTCACTAGCGCACTGGTTGAGTGATTCGCCTTCCTACTAATGGCCTACCATTTTATATTCGTGGGACTAACTCCGCCATATAAATTATACAACATCTGATATTACAGGCTCATATCCATGAATTTTTAAAGCAAAATAGAAATGCGTAGGATGCTAGTCAAAAAAGGGGGAAGAGGAAGAAAGAATGCCCAATCATTTGTCTATCCTTTTTTACTATCCCGGACGAATGCTTTTACATGGCAAGGGGCTTATGTTCAAGAAGTTGTTTTCATTAATAAAACATTTCCTAGACCTCCTGTGACAGATAGAAGATTAATGTCAGATTAACACTACGGTTATTACGAACATATGCTCACCATGTGCACACCATTCGACCGACGGTCTTTTGTTATTTTTTTTTTCAAGTTTCTACTGACAGCGAAAAACTACAGGATATTATGGAGTATGGTTACTCATCATGAGCACGAATATACCGAGTTTGCTGAATATTCTCAGAAAAAAAAATGTCTTTTGACATCGCATTGACTGGCCCTTATAATGTGGATCAAGTTGTGAAGATGCGCGCCGTATTTCACGTTCCTCGTAATGATGCTTTCAATTATGGTGACTACCTCATTAATCTTGATCGTCTCACCCTTCTCTTTTAATCTTCTCTCAGTGCAAGTTCATTGTTTTATTAAGCTGAGAACGATGAGTCTGTGGAGTTATTTCGTTGGGTGTTAATTTGAGGGTCAAGGTTTCTTGAAATAAGACTATTCGCTTAAGATTTATGACATGGCTTTCCTTTCTTTCGTCACTTTCCGCTGATAGGCCTCGATGTCACGCTTCCAGAAACCAACCACTTTGGCTATCCACAAAATAATTTTTTGCGAGTGGATAAAGACTAAGTTATATTCATTTTGATGAAGTAGGTTGCAAATTTCTTTCCCCTTTTCTTTCTGTTATTGAAGTGGGTTTTTTTTTTCCTAGCATACAATGATTGTCATTGTATGTAAATACGTACTGTTACGGCGACCCCAGCGCAAGCCGCGTGCTTCAACTGCGGAACAATGCCTCCTTCCACGGTCCACCATGCTTTTCGTCAATGTGAGTTTGAACAAGAGAAAGAAATAAATGAGTTTGAAATCTGAAATCTGAAAAAAAAAAGCAAATTAGACATTCATCCGTTGTTTTGACATTCTGTCTATCTGTCGTGTTATTGTTTGTTTTTTTAATTTGTTTTTCTTTAAAATAATTTCCAACCCTTTTGAAGCTGTCTCAGTATTTGTTCGAGTAAGCCAACAGTTCAACAAACGCAGATGTGTTGTAACCGTTTAAGTTTTATTTGGAAATTCTCTAAAGGATTTCTTTCTTTTAATTCAGTTTCAGTCATTTGGATGGTTCCAGAATAAAGTTATTTGTCGTTACAGTTAACATCACTAATTCAAGTAGGATATGATTGTGAGCAGCTTTCTGATTGATGCCATCAAGATGATCCGCCAAGTAAATATCTTTTCCTCTATATTCATGGATACTTTTTAGGAATATCTTGAAGTTTGTTGAACTGGGGAGCGTTTCATGAAGAGTTTTGTAGGTGAAAATCACCGACAAATGTTATAAGCTACTGAAAATCCTCGCATCTGATTGGCTGAAAGCAAATTAGTCAGTGAAAATCACTGACAAAACTCTTCATGAAACGCTCCCCTGATGTGAACTTTATTTCTCTCTAATGATGATTATGGAGGAACTGACAATGTCCTAATCATTCACGTCTCATATAGTGGAGGAATCCATTTGCAGGAAATTCATACAGACCATGCCTTGATGATGCCAATGTGTCACATCTTTCAGCATGTCTCTTCCAAAGAACCCTCCCCGGTATAGGAGAGTGCATACTGTGAACTCCCACCGTCTCCTCCTCCTCCTCCTCCTCCTCCTTAAGTTAAGATGACGCAACTGCCATGGGACTTGGTATATCCTGGAACTGTGTCTTGGGAGTCAGGAAACATCTCCCCCAGCATGAAAGTGAAGGGTTCCTCCTCTCTGACCAATGTCACTCGGTGGAAAATTGACCGGTAGTTGTTGAAATCCTGTAATAATCCTTCTTCATTAAGTACTTTAGATGACACAAAGTAAGTTTTAGATGTAGCATGCTTCTTGAATTTCGCTTGCAACGTAGAAATTTAGATATAAGTGTTGAGATCTTGTCCACTTTATGAATGGAAAAGAAGCCAGAAAATATTGAACGAAGAGCCAGATGGATTTTCAACCTGCAAGACAACTGCATCTGTTTCGCATCAGTGACAGTACCACTAGGCCATTCCTGATGGATACCATCATAGAAACATCGGATTTTGGAACAAATATCTTGCAGTCTTCTTAATTCTGATTCATTTATACAATGGTGAAACTGTTTAAGAAGGGAAATTTTAACATTTAGAAGTAAATGCATCTTGTACACAAAACATAATTCATGTCGGTCTTTGGACCTTTTGTCCTTGTTTTTGATAGTTTTTAACTGAATAAAAATTCGATATATATATATATATCTCAAAACAATTTAGGAGTCATTCCTTATTACTAGTATGTATAATTTTAGTTTGGCTCGATATTCAGATTTATTCATGTAAGAATTTGCTGTGAAGAATCTTGGTTGTATATGCGTTCAGTATCAGCCATTTTCTGAGACACTTGACAGACGTCACGGTGATTCGCAGTCCAACGCCCGAGCGCTTCCTCAGGAGATCTTGACGCGGTGGGTTCGAGGGGGACAGTCAATTGAGCAGGGAACCACACATCCTGAACTACAGGATTATTCATACCCGTTCAGTTTCCTCACCATGTACACCTGCACTTTCTTCGAGTTCATTCCATGCTATCTTACAAAAACCTTACACAGCACAAATGAAATAATAATTCTTTAGTCAATAGTTTCTTTTTTTTTAAACCCATTCGTGACAGAGGTCCACATTTTGTGGTTTGGCCTAATATCTTTTGATGCAAAGCCCTAAAAATCATACCAAATACATGAGCAGAAAGAGCAAAAAATTCTACACAAACTGTGTCCATTTTGGTTGCATCGATATTTGTTGTTTGATGCTGAAAATTTTTTAAAGGAAAATAAGCATTAAAATCCTTAAATTGGCAATGTGATAGAAAGTTTAAAATCACCGTTTTCCCCTGCAAATTGGCAAATTTTTGACTTCTCATCATAATTTCTGTCAATTTATATTCATTTCAGATACACGACGTTTTATAAGAAAAATGTAGCAATGAAATAAAAATGTTGGTGTTGCCAATTTGAAGAATAAAAGCTGATCAAATGGCTTTAAATAATTCCTGTCACGAATGGGTTAATTTGATCTTGTGGAAATGGTTTTTTCTTCTTCATTTCTTCACATTTACCTTTACCTTAGCATTCAAGCATAATAGGCCTACGTACACTCACTCACACCCACCAACCCCCTCCCACACACACAAACAAAACAAAACGAAACAATATAGCCTACAGTTGGGCCCGAAAGTTTACATGCACCTGGCAGAATTTTCCTTACATTTGCTCAATTTCAGTCACTCTTGCTAGCTTTCATGTTAATGAGGACAAACACGTTAGATCAATGAAAATGCATGAGACATATCCGACTCATTATAGTTCATTATGATTATTATGAGTACAAATGTTCGAAAAACTGTTTTACTATCATGTGTATGTAAACTTTGGGCCCAACTGTGTACATGTTTGTACCCCCATGGAATCCATTTTAATGTTGTATCGGCATGGTTTCACTGGAGTAATGTATTAAATTTGTGCATGTAATTGAGTTGAGACATTGTCAGAGGTTAAGATACATAGGCCCTACCCCATCGCTTTGTATTAGTGAGGTTAATAATAGGAAAATAATTGATCTTTAAAAATAAAGTACGTCAGACAATGGTCATTGTTTAAACCCCTAGCATGTCATATTTAGGTCTGACCATCGAGGTCATGCTAAGGGCAGTTATTGTTGAACTCTTGTTTCCACTAGGAACCTCAGTCGCCCTTCCTTCCATTTTCCAGGAATCGGCAGAGCCCTCAGAATGTGTGGTTCCAACCTAGGCTAATAGCGCAATCTTCGTAATCTCTGACAACTTGAAATACCCTGAAACGGTATTTTCAAAGTCATCGCAGTTCTCCTAGTTATCTAACACCATAGCGTCTCGTTAATTAATGACTGCACAAAGAAGGATACATTATCCGAAGGTATCTTAGCTGCCCAAAACACCAGTGGAATAATTAGATTTCTTTTTAAAGTTTTATGAATTATTTTGAGAAAAAAAATGATAAAAACGAAAAAAATTTGCAGAGTTCCATCACCCTACACATGCTACATATATTAAGTATCGACTTATACATGATATAGGAAAGTAGCTTAGTCACGATAACCGTGCCTACCTTTCATGTCTATAGAAAGGTGTTTTGCTTCTTTTCTCACCTAAAGATTTTCTTGCCATTATTTTCAATTAATTTTAAAATAATTTTCAGAGTATCCACCTTGCAAATTTATATGATAAGATAAGATAAGATAAGATAAGATAAGATAAGATAAGATAAGATAAGAGTTTAATGACTCTATCGACCCCTCTCGGGGTATGAGAGTTCAAACATATGTACAAATATATACATGTAGAATATAGTTTATATTACAGCACTTATAACGTTAGACATGATTACTAAAGAATAATAATAATAATAATAATAACAATAATTATAATAATAATAATAATAATGATAATAATAATAACAATAATAATGATAATAATAATGATAATAATAATAATGATGATAATAATAATAATAACAGTAATGATAATAATAATAATAAAATATATGACAAACAATGATACATACTGTACGTATATAAATTACTGAATTACTGCCTTCTGCATAATTATTCACATTAAACTATCTATATAGCAACGTTTTCATTCTCTCTCCATTATGTACGTGATGTGGTTCGCCCTGAAATTCTCGTAGCTAGAGCTGACCCAGTCAGCCATCATCACCTAGACTTTAGGCACATAGCAGGGGTGTTCGTCAGACTGTTTGGAATGAAAGCTTGCGTGTTGCTCGCTTTACGGCAGAGCAAATAAACACGGAGCTTGAAGAAGATATGTCCCCACACCTAGACCGTTCACACCTAGAACTTAATCCGAAATGAAAAAGAGTCGGCAGTGTCCTCCATCCCTGCTCTACAAAATGAAACAATGACCATCATTATTATTTTACCTTTTACAGTTAAGACAAATATGTATGGCTTACAGCATGCAACGTTGAAAATAAGTCGTTGTTTTTGTAACGATTCTCTGAGCTATATTTTCTCGAAAAAAATACTGTTGACATCTTTTAGAACAGACGATCGATTTATATGTGAGTCTTTATATGTAATCTGTGTATACCTGTATTGTTTTGAAAAAGATCCGATCTTATACGATGTTGGTATTTTCGGCAATTTAGTTATTATTATCTCTTTCTTGATATGACGGCTCTTCGTTTTTCCACAGACCCGCAGAGCTAATTTAAACAAAAATCTGCTTTAAGATAGATAGGGAGAGGCAGACAGACAGAAAAGAATAAAACTCTTGATTCCTTTTGTGTGTGTGTGTGTGTGTGTGTGTGTGTGTGATTGTGAAAATTACGTTTAAACGTTTGATGTCCAAACCAGTGAAAAATATTATTGGAGTTAATATACATTACTGTAGTGTACAAGAACAGCTTGGAGAAATAGACGAAGCGATTAAAGACGGTATAGTTGTAGATTCATAGCAGTGCTTACCCCCTGCGTGTTATGTGTTACACGATACCTGTTGTTGAGGGGTTGCTTGGTGTCAAACACTTCTGCAAAGTCCAAAACATTTCTTTGGAAACCTCAGCTTTTGTGTCACACAAACATATAAGTGGTTACCGTTACTATGGCATATCCGAGCCTCTTAAAATATGCAGAAACTGTGTGACATAGTTTTAAGATGATTATTGAATTGAATTGAATTGAATTGAATTTATTCACCACTCTCATAAAAAACATGCAAAGTCAAAGAATACAACAGAACATTTCTTACAAGAAGTAAAGACAATTACATTTTTAAAAAATACAGAAAACTATGAAGTGGTTGGATCATCAAGAAGTTATAAAAACTTATGAATAGATGATCCATATACAAAATACAAAACTAATAATAAAGACAAATGTAATAGTACAATGACAGGCTACAATTAAATAAAACATAAGAGATGTGAAATTAGATTCAAAGTTTCTGCATTAGGTAAGGTTTTAACTGTGCTTAAAGCTGTTTAATGTTGTGTACTGCTTAATTTTTTTTATTTATTTATTTTTTTTTGGGGGGAGGGGTAGTTTGTTCCTAATAGTAGGTCCTTTAGATATCATTTTTATCAAACTGTTGCGAGCACTGGAATGAATTATATGAGTTTAGGGAGTAGCACCATGAAAGGCCAGTCCAGTAAAAGCTGGAATGTCAAGTCATAGAACACAATGTTAAATAGAATTCAGCTCATTGGGCGTTCAAGCCCAAATGTTTTGCCCACGTGTGTACCTTCTTTATATCAGATGCAAGCCAAGAATGTGTCAAAATTTGCCATTTTTAGTCTTCTCGCACATTATCGGGATTTTCAAAACGCTCTCTCTTGAAGGAAAATGAAAAGGACAGCACCATCCTCCCGGAGACTGTATACGTGAATTCAATACTCAAGGGTCTGGTATCAAAGTCGTTTGAACAGAGATGGGAAACATCATTGGTATTTTGCTCAGTGATGATAATGATCATCAAATCAATGAACTTCGAAGATTATACGAGAAATTAGCATGCCACATTAAATAGGAAAAGGTAATGCCGTTCAAATATGATTGTATCGACTTGTCTAGACGCTGTAATTTCCTCACACAACAGATATCAGTTAGCATTGCTCTATTTAGTCTCGTCGCAGGGTGTTTTTGATGACACCGGGAGATGTGTTTTGAAAGTTGGTGGTGATTTTTCTATTTTTCCGGCTGAGTCCACAGATCTAGAACAATGAGGACGGGATGTTAGAACCAGGTAATTGAAAATTTGATTTCATGTGTTCCAATTATGGAGGAAAAGGAACGTGGGATGTCTATTTTGACACATGTAAGCCCGTGGAGCCCACTTGCTGTTATGACGTCATACAGCAGTTACAAGAATGATGGAGTTATATTCATGATTTAGTAGTCAAACGTACATTCTTGAATTGTCTTTGCAACCTGTGATTAATTTTTCTTTTAGTTATTTATTTTGTATTGTAGAGTGTAATTCCTATCAAAAGCCTGGATGAATAAGTCTAGATATTGGTACAAATTGAATCAAACGGGTGATGGCGGTTTCTTTTCTAACTCCTTATTTCTCGTTACCATCGCCCATTCTCTTCATACTCTTTCATAATTCTGAGCTCTCCCGAGACTGGCTTATAGGTGGTGTCGAGTGAAGACTGCCGTAACTAATTTCAGACATTGGCCCAATCCACAGTGGGGAAACACAGACGAATGGGACGTCTTGCGAAAATACGTGCTAGGAGCTTTGAAAAATATGTAAGGATTATATCCCCACCTAATGGAGAGAATTTAACTCGTCTATACACCACATTAGACGGGAACTTCTTTGAGCTAATTATGATAGAAGCTTACAAGGGAATCAAATCCCTTCCCTAATGGAGAGACTAACAACCTTTCCTTGGAAAACATTGGAATTAAACTTTTCTTTTCATTTTTTTTTCCATTTCATATATCAGAATATTGCTAAATACAGAAAAACTACTTTTATGCAAGGTCCAGTAGTATTTTCTATTGACAGTGAAGGTCTCCACATTGGCAAATCTGACGATTTTAGTTGGTTTTGTCTTTGTAACACGAAATATGGAGGGAAAAAATGCATGTAGAACGCTTTATTAGACCTTTCTCCCCCACCCTCCCCCCCTCTCTCTCTCTCTCTCTCTCTTCTCTTTCTCTCTTTCTCTCATACGCTCACGTACACACACTCTTTAGTTCTTGAACAGTCACTTTTATTTCATTGTTTTGTTGATCAAACTGCACGCCGTCACCCACATCATTTAGTGTTACCCAACTGTTTATTTTCAACAATGCTAGCCTAAATGGCAAGCTGAGCCCAACAAGGATCCGGAAAACCCCTGCAAAGTAATTTATTTGCATGGGTCAGCTTTTTGTTTCAATACTTTCTACTTCTTAAATGACTAAAACCAACATAGAGCGGGGATTATTTACCTCGGGATACTTGGATACTCTCCTGGGCGCCAATATCAGCGCACAGCCTAGCCGCGGGAGATGTACTGCAGGTCTGTAGAGGCAAAGATACAGTGGACTAATCTCTGTAGCAAAAGGTGATTGGGATATTCAAAATAAACATTTTATGGAGACTATAGGCAGGAAGCTACCGATATACATGATATAGGAACGAAGAAGAAGTTACGTTGACTGTATTGTACAATACCCTCACCTTGCATCAGTTGGCGCTGGGGTTAAGGTCAGTGTTGTCAGGGTTAGGGGTAAGACATATAACAGATAGGGCATGGATCTTTGATATATCCACTATAGGGTTAGAGTTACCTGTATCTGAGGTATTCTGGAGTTGTTCCAAATTGAAAAAAAAAAATGATGATGGCGCTTAGCTGTCAACTTACAGCGGATTGTTCCATGCTCTTGATATACCAAGGGAGTTAATAGATAACTCCTTGATTTACTATAGATCACACGGTTAGCTATGATATTGCTTTGGGCTAGGAAATGAATCTTTGGTGAGTACAATAAACATGTCCCGTGGTATTTACATTACCTTGAAACATAACGATGCCAGCAGTTGTTGATGATACTGGCTGGTGTGAAGTTGTGAACTGCTGTGATGGTGAGATTGTCAATCTGTTCCGTATGATTCTCAATGTCACCCATTCAAGGGTTTCCTTGTTTGGATATGACTTTATCACCATCACATCCACTTTCACCTGGTGACCGTTTTCTTACTATTTTTATATATTTTATATATTTTACATCAATATGTTTATGACATGATTTGAGTGCGCCCCCCCCCCCCCCTCGAATTGGTTTGGTTGAGAGAAAGGGGCAAGCTCGGAGATTCATCTTCCAATTTCATGTCGACTGCTTGATTCATATAAATAAATCATTACTATGAAAATTTGATAATTATCGATCTTCCAGGTCTGTTAATTTAGACCTGCGTTTAGTATCAATCAGAATGAAAATATAAGAGCTGACAATGGAACAATTATAATGTACTATATATAGACAACATTCACAGTCACTAAAAGCTTGATAATCCGTATTGTTATTATTAAAATTAATTACTGAAGGCACGTCAAAGTACCCGTTTATGCTGAAGCCCTACATGTGCAGGTGTGGTTCTACGGAGGGAAGGGGCCTTTAGGGCTCAACCCCCCCCCCCTCCAGTACTTTACAGGTGCAATCGTAATTTCATACATATTCTAATATACAATTACAATCCTCCAAGCCACCAGTAGCCCCCTCCCTAAAGTTTTTGCTCTAGAACCGCGCCTGTACCTGTGTTTACTTGCATGCCAAAGTATATAATTTTAATTCTACCACATTGTCAATGTTTGTAACAGTTTATTCGAAAATGTGAATGATTTGTTTCCTTGAAAATGTATGAGATGCAGAAATTCATCCAAAATCGAAATCGCCCTTCTATCGAAACTGAACTGTCCATGTCATTTTCGTAGTATTCTTGACACTCATGTTGCAAGTAGTTTCTTTAGCTTCATTTCTTTGCTTTTGATCCAACGACAAAGGGAAATCCCAGATATTCTTCAGCGGAAAAATAAACCGCGAGAAATCAAGCCAAACCAACGTTGTGGTTGTGCGTAGCGTTGTCTTATTCCTTGTTTTAAGAATATCAAAGGAACAACCTGATATATATGATTCACTCTTCTAGATCCATCTTGGGAATAATGTTAGTCTTAAAGTGATGCTAGAATTGCTTTTGAAGAGTTTATAAAATCAGCCGGAGACTGTATTTCAGGTAGATACAAATAATGCACTTCGCGTGTAAGGATAGCGCTGTTTTGAAATATCGTGAATACGGGAAATCGTTTCTCTAGTAAATTTTGGCCAACACTTTTGAACCGTTTCCAGCTGACTTCTAGCCTAACGATGTCTATGATCATGATGATGACAGAGTTCAGTTTACTTCAGATCAAGTTATAATAAGAAAATTTGTGCTGTCTGAGTCTTACGGTTATTTTGTAGAATTTGCGTATAGATACAATACAGGCAAATATCTGATTTGCATCGGATTCTATTTTATTATTACCTTATTACATTTCTATGCCTTAAGTCAGAAGTGCAATTCATATGATATATGGGGTTTTTCTTTCAGGAAGACACGTTCTCTCACAATCAGTGACAATACGCATGATTATGTATGATAATGAGTGTTTAAATGAAGCTGTGTTTGTTTTTTCTTGAGTGATGATATTGATAGATCATATACTTCATCATTAATTACCTTCTCACTCACACCTGTTGTATCGTTTTCATCTAGTAAATATCCTGAATATGTCCCTTGTGTGAGATCGGTCATTTACCTGTCTTAACTACCACTATCCTTACCCAAGGACAAGCTCACTTTATACTCTCAGGGGATAGCCATGATAATGAATGGCTCATCCCATTTCCCCAGCACCATCCCATTCCAAGCCTCCCCTTCCCTCACCCCCTTCTCTCTCTCTCTCTCTCTCTCTGTCTGTCTCTCTCTTCTTTTGCTCTGTGTTTAAGCAGGATTCCATACGACATGGCATAAAATTCCCCTTATTTATGAAAGGGTGCATAGCTGAAAAAACAAAAGATATATCCTATATAGATCATCATTCACACCTAAGGGAGACGTGTTTTGTTTTTTGGTTGGTTATTTTACTTGACTGCTAAGAAAGCATGTGTGTGCTTGTTAGTAAGCAACCAGGGGACCGACGGCTTTAAGTCCCCTCCGAAGGACTTGGTAATGAGGATTAATACCTTACAAAAGGGCATTAGCGCATCAACTTGGTTTCGAACCCGGGTACTTCCGGTTACGAGACCACTGCTCTACCACTGAGCCACAGCGAGGTTACCCACTTTTTCAAGGTCGCAAATTTGAAGGAAAAGAAAAGGTTGGAAAATTTTTCATTCTTTACTTGATGTAGGCGTTAGTTTCATAAGGAAGCACGGCCCGATATTCCACCCCCTCAAATCGGCCGCTGGTGACAATGCAACATTGGTTTTGTCAGGAAGCACTGGCCTGTAATCCGTCTCTTCCAATCATCGGCCATTGATGACCATGCAACATGGTTTTATAAGGAAACAACATTAGTTTTTATAATATAAGGAAACAGTTGGCACAGATCGGTAGTACAACGCCTCAGATCGGCCACTGAGAACCATGCACAATGTATTTAAAAGGAAGCACGAGCCGATATTCCATCCCTTCAGTCGCCCACCACTGATTTCAGTATTAAATCTGCAGTAATGTATTCACTTATAACTGAAAGACTGGTGAGGTTTTCTGGTTGGAGATATTTGGGAGCAAACAAGATGGTAAAATAACTTTGTAGAAATCATCTGAAGAGAAAATGAAAATGCAACAAACTTTAATAACACATGAAATGAACACGACCCACTCTACTCAATGGCATAGCATTGCAGATACAATAGATTGTGCAGAATTGCAGATGCATTTTGAATACCAGTAGTATTTTTACGATGTCGGATGTGTTGCATCGGGCCAGCAGACCTCTCTGTCTGGATTGATGGGGTAGTTTCGGCTTTCCATCAATCGAGGTCACCCTATTTGATGGTGTGGTGGAACTCCAGCTCGCCAAGATTTATGGTCCTTCTGAGATAGGGTCGAGTGAGTTACGACCTTTCAGTCTAATAAGATCGTAATGACTGCAGATTGCACACATATATCTTCTCCCGTTTTTATGGAGTCAGACGAGACGTGTGCATGTTGGAGTCATGTGCACGGGAAGCGAACGGGAGAACTTCGACCTGTGAAAACACACTGACATTACTTTGTGGATTTTCTACTATATATGTAATGGAACAAGCTCGATTCAAAGTATTTATATATAGGCCCAACATCTTTTTTTTCTGAACAAGGGAGCTACTGTTCTATTTTTATCATTTCTCTCGGATACCAATGCGGATGAATAATTATGCCACAATTGTATACTTAGGTTTATTGTGTGTTTGTGTGTGAGTAAATGGATATGGCCTGTCTTTGAATGAAAAGCCGATACCAAATACCTTTTACAAACTTAGTCGTAAGTTAACATTTTAGTGGTGAAAATCTAGTGAATTCGTTAGTTGAATGGTTTTCATCTTCGTTGGGAATCTACCTAATTGCTCAAATGTTTTAAACTAACGAAGAATTATTGCAGATTTTTTCAGTTGGCACTTGAATATCTTCAGTGCGTCAATGGGCGGGGACTCTTCCATCCCTTGACAAAGTTTCAAGTGTTGACATGATCGGTAGGTGGGTTGTGAAATACCCCTCCCAAGATTCCTGGATGATTCCCAAACAGTTCCCTCAGGGTACCGGCCAGGGTATTTTGATAGGATGGATGGTGTGGGGGGGGGGGGGGGAGGGGAGATGAGGCATTAATGGCAACGTCGCACTTGACATGCTTGAGCAGAGCAAAGATAGGGATATTATAATTGCATGAACCTACTCTCTCTTCCCCATACTCTTCGTTTTTCTTCTTTCCTTTTCTTCTTCTTCTTCTTCTGAACATCTTCCTCCTCTTCTTCTTGTTTAACCATCGCTTCCTCTTCTTTTTGAATCACCATACCTCTCCCCTTCATCCCCATTAACTGTTTGTCATACATGATGCTATCAAGGACCTCCTCTTCTTTTTTAACCACCGCTTCCTCTTCTTTTTTAAGCTGAAGCTAACTCCTTGACTTATCCCCCTCTAATTTAAGGGTGGGTCGAGGAAAAATACACAAACTTGAAGGGACAGTGAGGGCAACGGACTTGCTGTAGTTTCTGTTATCTACCTCAATACCGTAAGCAATCTAAATTCAGAGTGTGGTTACATCTTTATATCCTGACAGTAGTAACATCACTCATCTTTATCTCGTTTGTATACATGAAAATACCCGCCCCTTGTGCCTGCGGATCCTTGTGTAAGGTATACAGCGACTGGCACGCCTGAAGTGTAGGCGGGGGAGGGAATCCCTTGGCATGGTGGAAGATGGGAGAACGTGCCCGAGGTAAATGGTGCGTCATGGATCATTGCACGGGCCAGGGAGGAACATTGCAATGAAGCGGAGAAGACGTTGTTCAAAGATGTTTATCAAAGAAATACGCATCGAAATTGAACTCGAGAGTAATTCACATATCTCTCCTTCCAACCCGGGATTGTGTTATAGGTTCCAACCCATACCATCTTTCTCTCCCCCCCCCCTTCTCTCTCTCTCTCTCTCTCTCTCTCTCTCTCTCTCTCTCACGCTCAGTGGCGTAGCTAGGATTTCATTTTAGGGGGCGGTAGTGCGAATCACTTACTGAGCGCGCGAAAGTGCGCTCCCTAGGGGGGAGGGTGCAGGGAGGGGGGAGTTTCTTTTATTGTTCCTTGTCTGCTCCCGCTCTTCTTACTTTCTCTTACCTTCTTTTTTTTCTCCCTCAACGCTTTTTTCCCTTCTTTTTTCTTTCTTTTTTCCTTTTTTGTTTTGGCGTTGTTGCTTTTGGGGGGGGGGGGTGACCGCCCCCATCGCCCCCCGGCTACGCACCTACTCACGCTCTCTCGCTCTCTCTCTCTCTCTCTCTCTCTCTCTCTCTCTCTCTCTCCCCCCCCCCCCCCCTCCTCTCTCTCTTTTCTTATCTCTGTCTCACTCTCCTTATTTCTCATAAGCTCTTTATACGTGTATCTCTTTCTCTGTAACTTATATCTCTCATTCAGAAAGATTTTCCTCGTACCCATCGCATTCGCCACTCTGTCTTTCTGTCGCGGCATTAGGGTGTGTGCTGGTGGAAGGGCTGGTTGAACATTTTACATCGTGGACCTGTTTGAATGAAGTTTTGTTATAAAGGAATACCTCAAAATCATGTCTGAAGTATTTTGTTTCAACTGTGTGGCATGGCAGTGGTATCACTCGGTATTTTGAATGTTGTGTTTGCACGATTCGGTATTCCTTTTTTCCCTGACTAATTCACTGATTTACAAGAATTCATGTCAAGCCAACCAAAGGTGATTTAACATCCGATGTTTTGGTGACAATCGCTCTTGGCTTTATTTTGTCACAAAATTAATGTTTAGATATGCAATCCTGTTAAGATAAAGCGGTGAGGTTAGGGTTAGGGTTAGGTAAAGTGGTCCAGTTTTGAGTTAGAAATTCGGCATGTAGTATATTCTTTAGCTCTGTATCATATTTCGTACACCCTTAGAAAAAATGTTGCTGATTAGAACTTTTTCTTGTTCCACATTTGGAACCTTTAAAGCTTCTTCAAAGAACCATTAATACCCTAGAAAAGTTCCCTAAAGTGTTCTGAATGGTTCTTTAGAACCATTATTGGTTGTATAATAAGGTAACCTTGTGGGGTTATTGAAAAGAACCCTTTATATAACCTCTTTTTCTGGAGGTTCTAAATACGAGACAAAAAAGGTTCTTTAACCGGCACATTTTTCTGTAGCACCAAGCAGAGAAATACGTCATTTCAGTGCTGGGTCACATGACCAGGGTTCGGTGACCGGGAGGTAAACGCGTCTAAGATTTATGACAATAAATAGTTGAAATGAACATTGCTATGGTATATATATCATTTCTAATGTTGTTTTGACTAAGAGCAAGACAAACGCTAGGTGGTCTGCATATGAGATCTCCCAAAGATTTGAATTTACATTATCATGATTATTGGCGACGTGATGTTGTAGCCTTTCCTTCTCTTTAGTATCAGTAACTATCACGATAACCCATTATAATAATTGGAGAGCTTTCTTCCTACGAGGCGCTAAATCCATTTTGGTGACTTGGGAGAAAAATGCATTTCCGGTTTGTACCCGTGTCAATGGAAACTTGAAATTATAAGAAGCACTTTCTCTTCTATATTTCTTGATAGCTTTGTTTCAAAATTAATTCATAGCAAATTGCTTCAGCTGCAGAACACAATGACGTTAACTCTATGCATGCTCAATTGATTTTGAGGAAAAAATAATGACAATTGTTCTTTTGGCATTGTCTTTTAATTCTACTTGCCTTTAAGTGCAGTATTGATTCTGGTAACTATTCTATAGATATCGTTCGAGCACACTGGCTATTTTAAAAAAAATAGTTTCACTTCTGGTACAATGGTGAAGGAGAAAACTGATTATTACGATTCTTCAATTTAATTGTACGATGTTGCATTGATGCCAGGAGAGCACTCAAGGAGTTAATAAATCAACCTTGATTTAAAGAAAAATGGATATAGCGCCTTTTGGAAGCAAGCTCTTCAAGTGTTTGCCTTTTTATCATTTTTTTGTCAATCTGTCCCCCTTCTCTTGATTTTGTTGTTTTAGCTTTATAAGTTTCATGTGATTATTTTTTGTAAACAGACGTCTTTCTTATGCTGTTTTTAATGTCCAAGACATATTTTCAGATGCATCCTCTGTACTTGGTACCCTTTTTTTTACATAGGCCTACGTATTAAAAGATTAAAAAAGGGAAGTTCCGTTCAAAGGTTGCACATGTTTTTTTTTTCTTGTGTGTAAACTTTTTCTGATAAATTTAGTAATCATCACTGCTAGCATGGCTAGTCAGCCTATGTTTAAAACAGTCTATCACTTTATTTTACTCTATTCTACAGGTCCCATACTAAGGGTCTTTGGATATAGTGGAACGCATTCAACTTCGAGATGATGGATGGATCTTAGAGTAGACTGTGGGTTCTTAAGGTAATACTTGGCCTGTTAGCTGCTCATATCGCAATCAAAAACATCATCACCACCACCATCAACACCCGTAATGATGACGACACCAACAAGGGCAACCGCAAGAGCTACAACAGCAAAAGCAACAGATACAGCAACAAAGATGCCGACAACACCGCGATCAGCAGCCGTCCGCACAACTCAAGCGGATAACAATTATCGATCTGGAAAGCATCTTTATCATGTTTATTGTAGTATTCTCCAAAGAAACACAAATAGCGAGGACGATATGTCATCTCTATACTCTAATTTAGTGACGAAACGTCATCTTTTGCTTCACTGCCTTCAGTGACTGATTAGTGCCTTTTTCGTGCTGTTGTAGAATATTTAAGATGCCAGAAGGATACCTGTTCTAGATGAAAATACGTCATAACATGAGATACCCCATGCATCGACTCGATGCACTAGATGGCAATGGCTTTTATAAGCCTTCGCAGTTTCATCCATCCTAGTTCGAAATCAATACCCGTTTGATGATTTGGAGAAGCTGGAGTGATTTGAACGTGCTCGTGTTTTATTTTCCTGATTGTTGTTTAAATGAGATAAATTGCATAGGACTTCTATTAAGAGCCTCAACAAGAAATTGTGCGTGTTTTGGATCAAACAGTGATTATAAAAACTTTACGATCTTCCAACATCGTTTAACATTTGAATTTTATATTGAAAAAGATCATTAAAATGAAACTCACGTTTGAAAAGATCTTATAAAAGACATGTTTTTCATCCGTAAGTCTTGCCTAAGGTCAGCCTGTCGTGCATTATTTCTAATGATATTAGTCTTCCGTGCACTCCTTCAGCAAACTCGCCTTCGCCATGTTCGCAGTGTCTTCCAAAGTACATGTAGTTTCATTAGATTATATTTTCTTAACTGGATTGATCGATTGTCTTCCTCATAAAGCATATTCCGACTCCAAGCTAGGGCTTCAAGCATTTTGCTCGTTTTTATTCACTTCTGTCAAACTTATCATTATCAGAAATTAATTATCAGTTATTAATCGACAGAAATCACCACTCGCACAGTCATGACAGTGGTAAATGTGCGTTGTGGCGTTATGGCGTGCGCCTGTAATCCAGCTATCAGTGGAAGTTATAAACTGATTCAGCGGACCCAGGTTCGAGTCTGAGTCACGTCTTTCGGACGGTGCCGTAAAAGGTCGGTCTCAGACATAAGTAATCATATCTGATTGATACACTTCTGTAAAAACCCAATTCAACAACAATTTTTGTCGATTAATATCAGTGGAACGGGTACAGGTGAGAGTGTCTGGGAACAATCGACCCCTTGATGACCTGTACTTCATAAGATTTGTTTATAAGTTTTACATTAAAATTTCTTGATTAGACCAAATATGTTGCCTTGTGGCAGTAACTCAAGTCAATGAGGCATGGATAGTTTGATTTCGTATCTTAATTTGTTTTGAGAAATTGCGAAAATCGCCGAAATTCAGTAAAATAAACTATTTTGTAATTCGGTTGATCATGACTTGTGTCTTTAATTCGTCCATACTAGAGTTGGTTATTACAGATATGAAACAAACATCATGATTATTGATGTTGCATCCCAGAGTTATACTTACTTTAGTTCCCAGCAGTCTTTCTCGAATTAGGGTCAGCAGTGGCGTAACATGGGTCCAAATATTATGGGGGCACTTGTGTCGAGGATGGGAGGCAGAGAAAAGGGCAATATGGTTTTACTGAAGGGTGTAGGAGGGGTCGTATCATTTAATCCTGGTCCTACCTTCTAACCCTCTATCTACTTTCTTATTATTCGCCTGAGGGTACTGTGCCCCCCCCCCCCCCCCGCCCCGCTGTGCCTCCTGAGGCTACGCCTTTGGAGACCTTAAACGATAACCCGTCCTATACAACAACCACACCACCTAAGCTTGTAGGAAAAAAGTTCAGTGTACGCACGTGCGCGCGATCGATCGATTCTATCGACGATCAATCATGGCATTAATTTAGTTTAGGACTTTAGGTATATCAACCCGCGCGGCTCGGCCCCAACTTCTTTTGCAATTTGGCGAAAGTTTTGTGAAAGTTTCTAGGTATTGTAATTGCTTTCAGCGCTATTTAAATCTGAGTGGGCTTTTCAGAAGTTTTTAACGCTTGTCATGAATCGGAAAAACAGAACTTTGAAGATGGTTTGTTTTTGCTGATTATTCATATTCATCTTCCTTAATTGTCTGCTAGCTTCATTTTAATGATCTTTTTTCCTACAAGCTTAGGTGGTGTGGTTATCGTATAAGACGGGTTGTCGTTTAAGGTCTTAACATACGCCACTGAGGATCTATACTTAAAGTTAGGAGAGATGATAATAGTCTGTTACTATCCCTTATCACTACGTTTTCTTTCATTTTGGTGTCATTCTCGTAGTTAGTCTGTGTAGAGGTTCTTATGGTATGTAAGGTGCTATTTATCATTATGGGGCCATAGCGAAATAAATGTATTCATCTGAGTATGTTGGAGCGTCTAGAAAACAAGCAAATTTTAAGCGAATAATAGTACTAGATTTATTTAATTTTAGCCCCTTATATTTCTTTGTTGGCCATTACATGTGCTAAATTCATATCATTTTCGATAAAAAAATTCCCATTTTGCCTTTCCGTATGTTTCGTTTTGTCGGATATGTTCGTTAACAGACTAGCTAATTGTTATTGTGGACCTAGTCGTAGCGATAGCACATTCAGAGTCTGTAGTAATCAGATTGGTTTACTCTGATGGGATGTATAGGAACTGATTAGACATTGTGCGCTTACTGTAAATGTCTCATCGAAAGTTTCATACTCTCGTTGATCACTCTCACTGAGATCTATTCTGAGTAACTCGTGGGAGAAAGTCTTCGTCTTTGTAAAATTTTAATATCCACGTTATGTTGTCCTATTTGTTTCGAAAGTGCCTAGCATATTCATTACTCTATCACTGTGTTATCAACGTGATAATTACTTAAATCTTCCGTTGCTTTGTGAGGTAAGCCTTGGGTAAGCTATAGGGTCATTGTAATCGCCACAGCGTGAAGTAAGGCACAGCTTTATGATGAAAATGGTTCTCATGCAGGTTCATTATTCTTCCGTACTTCACAAAACCACACAAAATGTTGCCAACCGGCTTGTCTATGGGCGTCATAGTATAGTATAGTATAAAAATTAAAAGAAATGTCAGTCCACTTTAAGGTATATGTGCCACTTTTTGTAAAATATTGTGAATAACATATTTGAAGTCAATATTTAGATTGTAATTGGTCTTGTAAATGTTCGTTCCTTCATGTATTATTTCAAATAAAAATAGAACAAAAATGTATTGAATCGCCTGATTTCTAGTCATTCTTAGTGATTGAGGGATAGATAGAAGGAGGGTACTGGTATAAAATGAGAGAGAGAGAGAGAGAGAGAGAGAGAGAGAGAGAGAGAGAGAGAGGAAAAGAGAGAGGGGGAGAAAGGGACACAGCAGAGAGGGGGATCACTAGTGAAAAGAAATAATGAGTTCGATGCTGACAGAAGGCGTGTGGATGAAGAAGAAAGTGAAAGGGATAGAAACCGAAAGAAATAAAACGATAGAAAGTGAAAATGAAAGTAGAGAGAAAATGAGGTAAAGATAGAACTAGCAAAGAATAGGAGGGTCATGAAAAATTAATGAGAATAATCGATTAATTTGTTTTTTCTAAATGTCATCTTACTTCACATTAATAAAGTTGATATAAATAAAGGAATAAAAGACAGCAAGGGGCTGATGTTTAGAGATCTCCAACGTACCTTTTAATATCTCATCTTTTTGAAAGAGGTAATTTAATCTTTAGAAGATGAATTCATAGAATTTTAACGTGTAAGAAATAAGTTATGAATTCTCTTCACTCGGTTTAAAAAGGTTTACTATGCAAAGTCATGGTGGCATTTGAGCATTTATTATTTATCAAGCAAATACTCTGAACTTCAGGTACTGAAAGATGTTTTCCAAATGGCTGAAAGTAAATCGAAATTAATTCGGTTCAAATAATTTTAGTAGTACTTTAATGTGGAATGACCATACTTCCTTCGAAGTATTTAGACAAGGAATCGGGAAATGAACTTGAAGGAAATAAAGTGCATAGTATCACGCACTTTTTGTTTTACTTTCTTGTTGTTTCTTCTTTTAATCTTTTTTCCTTCTTTTTCTTTTTCTTCCTCTTCTTTTCTTCTTCTCCTATTCCTCCTCCTTCTTTCTTCTTTTTCTTCTTCTTCTTCTTCTTCTTTTTCTTCTTCTTCTTCTTCTTCTTCTTCTTCTTCTTCTTCTTCTTCTTCTTCTTCTTATTATTATTATTATTATTATTATTAACATTATCATTATTATTATCATTATTATTATTATTATTATTATTATTATTATTATTATTATTATTATTATCATTATTATTATTATTATTATTATTATTATTATTATTATCATTATTATTATTATTATTATTGTTATTATCATTATTATTATTATTATTATCATTATCATTATCATTCTCTTTTCTCTTCTATCCCATCACTTTCTACGTGATACTTATTGACATGAATATTCAAATTGAATTGAATATGCAAAATCTTGCATATTTTGTACGATCACGAATCACAAAATGTTCATCGCATTAGAGTGGTTGAGAGGGGGAAAAGAAGATGCCAGCTGGAAGAAGACGGGAGGAATAAAATTTTGTCAGGCATATTTGAGAGAGTATATAGCCTTTTATAGGGCTCCTATGCAGAGAGAAAAGTGGATCGGTAGATTAAAGTTCATTGCTCATAAGTAATATTAGAATAATTTGGAATGGACTCGTACTAACTGGACTAAGTTGAAACCGACTATGTGTGAACTGGAATCAACCAGGGCCCATGTTTTGACGATGAGGATGACAGAACTAAAGATTTCCTTGGTGAGACGTGCCAGAGAAATAGCTCAAAAACACATCTGCTGAATTATAGATCGGTCGATGATTAAAAATTTTGTGAGAATTGTACTGTTGTAATAGGGCGCAATTTATCTTTCCCCTTGGCAATAAATACAGACCAAACATTTTTAGAAGTTAATTTAATAGTAAGCCGCAAACGACTGCAAAAAGAGACTAAGTAGAGTCGGTGAGAACCAAGAGGGAGATCGTTGTAATCAATGTTCCGGAACGACCGAAGTCAAGGCTATCTGCCCAATTAACGTGACGTTTGTACCCATTCTCTGACCATTCAACTTCTTCATCATTAATCCTTTGGCAATGTAACATCCCATATTGTTAGTATCAGTTGTAAACGTTGAGGTATGACATGATGGCATCTTGTCATCAAGAATGACGAGAAACATTCACCGATAGATTTAGACATGAATAGTAGGTTTTTAAAGTTCATTTCGATAAAATCAGGTTTCATGTAGACAAGTTGCAAACAAATAGAGGAAAGCTGAATATCTATAGATATCAAAGTTTATATGACACCTAGATAGATCCCTGTCATTTGATTGGTTGTTTGATATTCATCATTTGTCCCATTGCACTATGACGTCATCCATCGTGCAAAAGTGGCTCCATTTACCGTGCAATTTTGGATCCATACGATTTGCTCCATTGCACGCTGGCCGAGAGCCCGGTACACTACGTACGTAAAACGCTTGCGTTTGCAGTGAACAGCGCGCTAGCATGCATATAGCGCTATTGATTTATTGCGATTTGATCTATTTTTAGGTGTCATATAAAACAAATAATAAATGTTTTTTCATTCGTGCAATGGACGGAATATTTCATTCGGTGAAAGATTAAATTATTGATCCATTCGACTCGGCTTCGCCTCGTTTAATGGATCATTTCATCTTTCACCTCATGAAATATTCTGTCCATTGCACTCATAAACATTCATTATTTGTATAATATTGCACATCAGCATAATTGCCAGTGAATTTGGTAACGAGAGATATGAATAATACTAAATCTAAAATCAATCTAAAACAATGACAATGAAACCCACCAAACTCCAGTAGACTGGTAGCATTATTCGATGGCAATATCACAGAATTACTAATAAATAGATCTTCCCTCAGAAAAACAGTATTTTTTTCTTCGAACTTCTTTGTAGTCCATATCAGAGTTGGCTCATT
This sequence comes from Echinometra lucunter, assembly GCA_029962745.1. NCBI lineage: Eukaryota > Metazoa > Echinodermata > Echinoidea > Camarodonta > Echinometridae > Echinometra > Echinometra lucunter. The sequence goes on along the minus strand of CM057167.1, from coordinate 1,442,617 downwards.
TTCGATGACACAAACTCTTTACATATAAACGAATGCTGTGTTAAAAGAATTGTGTTAATTTTGGATGTCTGCCAGTCATAACTAAATTAATGTGTCAGTAGGAAATGGAGGATTCCTTTATAAAAATGGATAATGACTGATATCGGAATTATGATTTTTATTTCGTTTTAATGATTACGTCATAATAGGAGGAAACTTCATGTGTGGTCGTGTTATATGTAGAACCCCCCTTTAGCACTGTTCAGAGTGAATTACTAAGTGGCGGGTCCAGGATTCTCTGACATATGTGGGCACAGGCCTAAAATCTCTCTGATGAGGGAAAATGGAGTCATGAGACAAAATATGTCAGCTTTCCATTCACTAATTAAGAAAAAGCATGTTGCTCAAGCAAAGAAAAAAACCACTCATTTTCAGATGCGCTGAGGGAGGCTTGGGGTGTCAAAAATATCCGCCTATGAGCGCAAAAATATTTGGTTTTTTTTTAAATAAAAAAGAGGAAGGGGCACATGCCCTTTTATTACTCGGTTTGTGTTTGGATTAATTTGGCAGGGGAGGGACAGGTCTCCCCCTTCCCGTCTGGAACACTGGATCCCCAATTACTGCTTAGTTAGTGATAGGTAATGACAGATGTTAGAATTCGCCTACCATTAGCGAATCATCCACACAACACTGCGGACCTTGATGAAATTATAGAATTTATCTCCATTTCCGATACCAATTCTTTGTAGTATCTAGGTGCTTATCGCATCATGGGATGTTGTCTGTTCAGATCGTTAAAGGGTAGAGCCATTTCAAACAGATATTTACATCATTCAGAGAATTTAAATGACGTAAAGCCAATATTTAGCAGGGGAGGTTGGGACCGAAATTCATTGGGAGGTTTCAATATGAGCGGCCCCTCACTTGCACATCCCAATCATCACATCGGGAGGAGAGACCAGAGGCTCACAGTGACCATGGTGACTTAGTTCGCTTGTTCACCTCCTATATACCAGGCGCAAGTGACGCCAAGAACTTAATTTGTAATTATTTATCTCTCATGAATGTTTGTGATGTGCAATAAAACACCTAAAAATGGGCCTATTATCTCTGGAACCCGACTTATAAAGAGTTGCAATTTATTCAAATCAACAACAACTTTGAGATTGATCTTAATTCTTAACTCTTATTTAGTTGAAATCAATCTCAAAGTTGCGCCAAATTGGATAGACCAGGCCCTGATGTTTTCTTATCAATATTTCATGTTCATGGCGTCGAACATTTTTTCATGCTTTCCAGGGGAGTAGATGGGGGAGGGGGATGGGGGATGCATCCCCCACACTTTTTGAACTGGATGTATATATATGTGTGTATGTAAATATGTATCAGTGGGGGAATCATCCCCCCCCCCCCCCCCCCGTATGAGGAACCTGTCTAGGCTAATGATGCTTTCCCTACATCGTAAATAGATGTTGCTACCAAAAAATCCATCAATCATATCAAAGTCATTGTAGTGGATAAGCTCACTTGGTATATACTGTACAGTGTGCATACAACATGAAGTTTCACTTAAATTCACTAATCGAGTATGATAAACGAATTTGTTAAAGGCGACAGTGCGCGCTAACTGGGCTGGACTCTAAGGCGTCGACGCGCTATATTTCCCATGTTATTCTCTAGCCGAGAATAGTTCAAAATCTGGTCTGAATTTCAGACAAAGCGACAGATAAACGTTACTATCTCTAGCTACGGTTTCAGACATTCAAAGAATCTTGTTTGTTACAAATTGTATGTCTGTTGTTGATTTCATTTGACGTGGTATAATTACCCGAGAAGTTTCCGCTTTCAATACGAACTAAAAGATTACTCAAAATTGCCTTTATCTGCTACTACCCGATGAGTGTTCTGAACTATTCTCTTTTATTTGGTATCATGATACCTAACTAATAAACTATAAGGCACTAGATACGCATTTCTGTATTCAAATCCAATCTAATGAAATAGGATCAAAATCAAAGCAAATTTATTGAAATAAAACACATTTTGGTTATCATTAAAAAAAAAAAGAAAATACATTTTACAACTAAATCGTGTACTGGATTAACAAACAAAAGCCAAAAGTATTAAGATACATGTACATTACAATGCTTTGATATATTCAAGAAAGTTTTATCATGTATTTATCTTCCTATACATATAAAATATTCACGTATTTCCTAGGAATGACAAAGATACGCTGATGCCATGCTAGATCAGTTTACACTAAACAAGTGGCGTAGCATAAATGCACACGTTAAAAGGTCATTTGCATTCTTTTTTTTGGGGGGGGGGGGCAACATGCAGCCTTATATTAGCATGAATTGCGAATTATAAAGGCCATAAGGGGCGTGGGAGGAGCTCCCAACTTCTCTCTTGTTTAAAAAGTCATTTTTCTTACCCCTTTCCCCTTTTCGTTGTCCTCTTTTTTCTGTCTGCCATTCAGTTTGGAGGGCCGCGGCCGGCCGGGGCCTCTGCTCTTGTACATGTATAACTCCAGTGGCTGTAGACCCCTGTAGACTATATTTACAGGAAAAAAATCTGCCATTGATGGTATTCTCAGTCTGTAAATGATATGGGCCTTCCCTGCTCCTAAAAACGCTTTGTTACAGACAAAATATATATTATGGTTAGCATTTAAAGAAAACTAAACTTTCAATTGAACTAATGTGTTTCCCCTTTCATTTTTTGTTTTGGGGGAAATGGGGAAATATAAGAAAAGATGACAATGTTCTTATTAGCTTGTTCGGAAAAAAATCGTGTAATCTACGAATTTGTGATATGCTCATACACACATAGTCATGTGGCTTTTCGTTTTTCTCACTTTACAGACCATCCAGGCTGAGAAGTTGGATGAAATAAATTGGTCTCATTTTTAACAAGTTATCACTTCTTGACCTCCTATCACTTCTACCGCTAGGTCATGCTCAAGTTCAGCATTATGAGCTTGGTACGAAGGTTTATTACATTATTGCTGCCCCTTCTTTCCCCTTTCTCTCTCTCTCTCTCTCTTTTACCCCTGCCTCTCTCTCTCTATCCGATTCTTTCACCTTCTTTCTCTCTTTTTCTTCTCCTGTCCCCTCCTATATCTATCCCCTCTCTCCCTCTCGATCACCTCATTCACCGTTTGACATCTTTTTCCCACCCGTTCAGTCTTTGTTCTCTCTTCATCTCCCTGTATCTCTCCCTCCTCCCTCCCCCCCCCCTCTCTCTCTCTCTCTCTCTCTCTCTCTCTCTCTTTTACTCTTGCCTCTATCTGATTCTTTCACCTTATCTTTCCCTTCTCTCTCGATCGACCCCTCCAATGCTTTTTCTTTTCCCCATAACTATAACTCATCCAGTCCTTCTCTCTGTCTTTTCCTTTTTTATATCCATTCTCTCTCTCTTCCTCTCTCTCTCCCCTCTCTCCCTCCCCCTCTCCTTTCCTCCCTCCCTCTCTCTCCGTCTCTCTTTCTCTCTCTCTCTCTTCCCTCTCCCTCTCACTATCTTCCTTTTTCATATCACCATCTCAGTCGGCATGTTCAAACGTTTTTTGACCCTGCGTTATTGAGGTGGCGATGAAAAGGATTTTAACACCGTCAATTTGTTCGAGAGCCCATTTTCCTCCGTGTATCTTTTTACCCAATGTCCTTTCATACTTAAAATCTAAATCTCATTTAAACCAAAAGGCTATAATAACGGCTATGTTTCTATATTCTTAAGGGTAACATTTAACATGTTTAAAGCACGCCGCTTAGTTTACGATCCGACTGCGACCTGATTTTCAAACAAATGGCATTTAGCATTAAATATGAAAGTTTAAACAAGTAAAAAATATCTTATTTGAAGTTCAGAATAATGATAGGAATACTAAAATAAAGTCGGAGTAAAGGCCAAATCGGCTTCAAATCGTAGCTGATCGGAACATATGACGTCACTACAATTCGGAATGGAATTCGCTTTTATTCCTAAAGGGAGGCTCACAATAGCCCGGAATTTCAATTTTTGTATTCATACGACTATTTGAAACTATCATCACTAAGATTTCACGTGTTTGAACGTTTATATCAAATGCTATAACAATTTTTGCCAAAATCGGATCGTAGACGGATCGTAGTGTGCGGCGGGCTTAACATTATTTGTGACGTAAACGATCATTTTAAAAGTGCACTATGGACACCTTAAATGAAACAAGAGTCAAATAAAACAGCCTATTATCTGAATATTATTTTTCAAATACAGGGAGGAGTTCTGACAAGTTTGGTCGTCCCAGTAATTTTTAGTCATTTTAGGCAACCGGGCAACTTGGAAAATGTGGTTAGGGTCTTAAAGCTAGGTGTAATTCTGTACACCCAAAGATTTTCAATGTGTCATCGATGAAGCTGGATTTAAACCAGGTGGAATGCGAACAAAGTCAAAGACCTTGTACCAAGCTGATGTACATAGCTCTTTCAAAATTAGTGTGTTATTACGTTGGAATTTCTTATGGATTTGAGATTTCTTGGCGTGGGAAGGAACGACGCGTGAAATATCACACCTACAGTTTATCAAAATGCAGTTTTAATCGAGCGAGCGAAGCAATAAGGACTTCACTCGAAATCTCTTTTTCCTCGCACATCTATACAATTTATGATGCTCCGTATTTCCCTTTTTTTTTTTTTTTTTTTTACCGATTGCCGACCAAGTTCATAGTTTTTGTTTATGTCTGCATCATATATTCCTTCATTTATTTCAATTACGAATTTTCTAAACGCGTCGTATACCATATGATATCAAGCGCTAAAGATCATATAGATGCTGCTCAAGCTGATACGAGTCTTTGACCGCCGCTCACCCCTGTAAAACCCCGGGATAATGGACTGAGCCCCAAGTACTCTCCAAGAAAAGTAACACGAATACATGATGGATTGAGCAATGTGACTTATCTTCTTTTATACTATGAGATTAAAGTAAATGTAGGATGTAATTAACCTGAAAATCCTGCAATTTGGTGGGAAAAATCAAATACTCTAGGCCGTCAACAATTAGATGGTCTACCAATCTGCCGTTTTGAAGCAGAGTTCCACGGCTTTACCATTCGTCTACAAAACAAAATAGTAGAAGAAGAGAAATCGAAAAACGCACTTTGGTATAAAATGAAATATAGCATAATATAATATAATATAATATAATATAATATAATATAATATAATATAATATAATATAATATAATAATAATGTAAATATAATGTAATATAATATAATATAATATAATAATGATATAATAAGGAAGGATATAAATTTCGACTGAAGTGAAAAAAAATATTCATCACAACCCGATTTGCCGAGACAAATTATAAACTCGGTCAAGACTTGGTGATGTCTTCCTCTACTATCTCACTATCACTTCAACTTTGTTTTAAAAAAGATAATACCTAAAATCTATTAAGTTCAGTTTGCATATTCCAATATCAAATTCGTATATTCTATAAAAGGAAAAGGCTTAATACTACAAATTTACACCGTTCAAATGCACAAAAAAATGACCATCACTTACTTAAATTCAGATTTTAAAAATGAGGAATTATGGGGCGAAAAATGGTAAATTTATAGTTACAAACTGTACAAAACACATTATGAATAGTGATGGAATCGCGTAAATTTAAAAAAAAAATAGAAAGTTTTCCATCGGGCATGTCAGATAGTAGTCATGGAAATCTTTAAGCTGAATGTAAATTTCTGTAGGTTAAAATGAGTGTAAAACATAAAAAAAAAAAAAAGAAAGAAAGAAGGAGAGAAAGAAAGAAGTAATCAAGAAAGAAATAAGTAAAGAATGGAAGAAAGAGAGAAAGGTGGTAAGTAAGTAAGAGAGAAAGAAAGAAAGAAAGAAAGAAAGAAAGAAAAATAGTAATGCTGACTTATACATGCACAGATTTTCATTAAGTCCAACTGAATTGAATAATCTCATTCTCAGTCAAAATACTGCATTTCATCATTAACTCTGTCGAAGTATTTGATACTCATGAGAAAGTATAATGCGCAATGCGCCATGTAAACAGTCCATATAAAGCATCCCGCTGTCCTTTTTCATTCATTCTCATATGATGTATTATATAAATGCAGAATTGACTTCATGCATTTATTCCAAAATTTGTTATTGCAAAAAGGGGGAGGGGGCCAGTCGGCTCTTTCAGGTGTCTGTTTTACTCGAATAATTTGCTGACAAGCCCCCCAAAAAGGGGGTGTCTCGGCATTTTCAGGTGTCTATTTTACCTCAAAAAATTCGCTGACAAGCAAAAAAACAAAACAAAACAAAAAACCAAAAAAAAAAAGGTACTCGGTTTAAAAAGGGGGTCGATTCCCGTGGATCTGCCCCTGTATTTGGAAGCTTTGTTGAAACTTTAAATTAACAATTACCAGATTACGCGAAATGCGGCTGACAAGCATATCAAAACATAACAAAAGTACAACGAATTAACTCAGAGACCAAATTTCCCAGTCATAAATAGGCTAGTTAGCATATTATTCCATGGAACAGGCTATGGAATAAAATGTAAATAAAATTTCATCAATATTTATTTATTTATTTATATTTATTTATTCTCGAATATTTATACAGAGTGGCCTGATCAGCATAAAAACAATCAAACATTACGATAATGCAAAACAGATAACAAGCATGGCATGATAAAAAGGCATAACGAAATCGGAATAACATAACATAAAAACGGAAATAATACTGGATAAAAATGGCAAGATATAAAACACGTTGACATTAAAACAAGCTGGTCTTCCTCAGGGCTCTGTTTAGTTCTTAAGTAAAATTGATGAAATTGAATATAAGTCGTAGTATAAGAAATTACATGAAAATAGATGAATAACAAGGTGATCTGTTAAAATCTAAGGTATTGCACTACATGGTGGAATCAATTTAATTCAAGCAGTAAAAATCAAAACAAGAAAGCATACATCATGATTGAATGTTTGATAAATCTAACCCTCTCCTTCTATACATTCCATATTATATTCTTATTTTACTTTTCACTCATTTATAACAAGATGAAAACGTTAAGCATTAACCCATTCGTGACAGGAATTATTTAAAACCTAATTTGATCAGCTTTTATTCTTCAAATTGGCAACACCAACATTTTTATTTTATTACTACATTTTTCTTATAAAACGTCATGTATCTGAAATGAATATAAATTAACAGAAATTATGATGAGAAGTCAAAAAGTTGCCGATTTGCAGGGGAAAACAGTGATTTTAAACCTTCTATCACATTGCCAATGTAAGGATTTTAATGCTTATTTTCCTTTAAAAAAATTTCAGCATTAAACAGCGAATATTGACGCAACCAAAATGGACACAGTTTGCGTAGAATTTTTTGCTCCTTCTGCTCATGTATTTGGTATGATTTTTAGGGCTTTGCATCAAAAGATATTAGGCCAAACCACAAAATGTGGACCTCTGTCACGAATGGGTTACAAAAGATCTGCATTATAAATGAACGTAATATTTCTAGACCAGGCATATATAATGCAAAAAAATGCAGGGTGAAGGAGCAAAGCAGCTGAAGATCTAAAATGAAAAAAATCGGTAGATAAAGATTAAAGAGAAAAAATGTATAGTGGTATGATGATGACAATAACAAAGAAGGACTGAATAAATAAGTAGATGGGGTAGAATTCCTTTAAACCTAAACTTTAGATCTGGTGGTCTGATGGAGTTGCGGTAGTACAAAGTAAGCTCTATATGATTCCCTGATCAGAGTATATTTGGTTATTTATCTATACTGTCACTAAATGGAATTCGTCCATCATCTCCATTCAATCGCGCTCAATTATAATCAACTCCGTCGGAAAAAATATCAGAAGGCACCGCTTTGGTATCGTAAATGAAAATATATACGTCGTTTTTTCTTCGCGTAGGTTTTCCTCTACCAATTTTTGTTGTTGTTGTTTGAATGGGGGGGGGGGGGTGGGCTGGAAGAAAATATATACATGACTGATTTCAAAGCAGTGTCGAAGCTATACAGATGGAAATGGACATGTGCTCAGGGGGGGGGGGGGGGGGAGGAAACGTTCAAGAAGATGATAGTACACCAACCCCCTAAAACCTGCTAAATTCTGATTTCACTCAGCAGATATTGGAAAAAAAAAACGATCCCTCACCCCTCCCAGATTTTCAGTGTCTTAAGATGTGGACTCAGCTTTGCCATTACAGAGATTAAGGTCTTTGAAACTTTGTACATGCTATAACAGCGTTCTTGAAAACTTTTCAAAAGCTTTGGCAACCCAGGGCCTCCCTCCACATACACACACATACACAAAACACACATACAAAATAATAATAAGAAAGCTTTCTTAAAGAATTTGTTTTTGTACAGTGACTTAAACCATATTTGGAAACCCATAAAGGGCTCTTGGGTTTGGGATAATAGATCAGTTTTAAATGCATTTCTATATTTTCCTTCCCTGTTTTTCTTTCTTCGGGTTGGATATGTGACTGTGGGAGAAAAAATGAACTGATATCAGGAGCGATTCCAGAGCGGGAGGCCAGTGCACACCCCATCCTCCTTCAAGAAAAATAAAACTCGCAAATTTTCCAGACTGTTTGATATAGGATTTGTTCCAAAATTTACTCGCACTTGCTTTTCCGATTTTTCGACATTGTAGTCTATTCAACTTGATGCTACTGAGAATTTTCCCTTCACCTTTCAGTTCGCAGGCCTATATAAAAACTTCGTAGAACATCAATCTGGCCTGATTTGAAAAAGCAAGTAGCCTTCTTGTACTTGTATTAAGGATCTACCTGCAATACAATATTTTCTTAATCCGCCGAATGTCCGAAATTAAATACGATCGTCATTTTCAGTAATGACAGCTCCCCCCAAAATGAATGACGTTTAATTTCCGCGCTTTATGGACACGAAAATAGCTCGGTGACAAACGAATAACGATGACAAAATCATACCTTCATCCACCACGACGGTCCCTGCCGTCTACCGGGCTCCGTCGGCGTTCCTTTCATCTAGGAGAGCCCTGGGAGCCCCCTTGACAGCTCAGAATCGAGTCTGGTGAGTTATACATCGGGAGGACCTTCAGGCTATGGAATACTATAAAACACGATCAAGCCCTAGGGATAAGCCTGGCTCGCAGCTGCACGGAAATCCCTGTTTCCATACTCTGATTTTGGTCTCGGTATTTGGAGTCGATGGACCAAGAGTTATAAATCAACATGATATACAGGTGTGGACAGGAGATAGAATACCTTGAAAAATGGCCCATATTCATGGATACCTTGAAATGAGGTAAAAACAATGAAAGTCTCATCTTCATGGATAAGCAAGATTGAAAAAAAGAAAAAAAATCAACCAAGCTTTTGGAGTGTATAGTAAAAAGGGGTTTTTCTCAGGGGCTGCGCTACATGGGGGGCAGGGGGCCACCGCCCCATATGATTTTTGAAGTGATCAAAAAGAAAAAGAAGAAAAAGAGAAGGAGGAAGAAAGGAGAGTATGGGAAAAGAGAGGGCTGGGTCATGCAACTATATGATACACTATTTTTCATTTTAATGTAAATAAATTTGTCTATTGGTCGTCTTACCGCCCCTATCAAACTACCCTGGCGCCTCCCGTGGGTTTTCTTTTATCAAATAATTGGTACAAAACCTTACCCTTTTGAAATTATGAACTGCCGATACTGTTGCTGTGGCATGTTCTTCGAGCAGCTTAGCATGTGATGAAAAGTTATCATGGTCCAACTTTTTCTATGTCTTATAAGTTTTTTGTTGTTGTTGTTGTTTTTTTCTGTTGGTAAATAGTCTTTTATTACCTAATACTATTTTGTTATCTAATTTTGTTTTCGGGTAATTGTGTAATGCATGCAGGACCCTTTATCAGCATTCTGTAGGAAAAACATCTTTTGCAAACAATGTTCATCTATAAACAAATAAAAGCATAATTTATATATTTAAATATGATAATAACTTTGCATGAGTTTAAAGTGTTTACCTCCGTGGATTTTTTTTTTTTTTTTTTGGAATAGCCTATGCAAAGATTCTCATATCAGTGGATATACCTCCACCTTTCGTCGTCCCCACCTATCACGATCCCAGTAGATTCATTAAGCCCCCCCCCCCCCCAGTCTTCAATGAGCTGATGGAGCTGCAGGCCTTGTCCTTGAAATTTTTAAAATCATCAATATTAATGATATTGGGGAAACCGTTGCCTCATTATGAGAGCAGCTATTATTGGAGCAGCTACCCCGTCATGTTCGGTCAGCTGAGTGGCCTATTAATATTTCTTTCTTTTTTTGAATTATTTTGATCAAAAATTTTAAAAGCTGGACAGTCGGTATTCAGGCCCGGTATTCAGGCAAGAGACATTCCCCCGCCTTATAAGTTAGGGTTTATTCCTCTCTTCTATATGATACTGATGTATATTCCAAGGAGAGGTTGGAAGGAGGAGGTGGTAACCCCACCGATCCCACCCATCGTCAACTCTTGACCGATCCATGCAAGGAGCCCCTATCCCCCCCCCCCTTAATAACCTCTCTGGTTTTGAATGGGGACACTATCCTTTCTTCAAATGACCCAGGGGGCCCCCCCCCCCCTCTCACCACCACCTCACCATCCCACTAGCCCCTCTTGGTATGACGGGGGCGAGTTAGCCCAATCCCATTCACGACTCTCTCTTGAACTGACCCAGGGAGGTCCCCTCAATCTCGCCTCTCCTCGTATGATATGATCGGGGTAGGTTTTTGACCCCTAAGGGTGTCCGGTCCCGCTCGCCTCTTCTACTAATATCATATATCTGCGAATGACATCTATCATCATCGTGTCCGACACAATATACCTTCCCTCCATAGGACCAACAGAAGAAACCGCCAAGTGCAGTTGAAATACAGCCAAGTCTCGTCAGAATTGGATGTTAGTAGTTTGGTCCCATATTCATTTACATTCATCACGATTTTTTTTTATTAGAAAGATCTCTCCCCCCCCCCCTTGCCAAAAGTTGACATTCAAATGAATGTCAGTTGTAAGTATGACCTCCTTCAAATGTTGGCTTTACGGAATTCCAAAATCCCATTTTGATTTTTTCCTCCTAATCATTTTAACTAGAGTGTTTACTCCATAGTTTGTAGGCCTATTTTCTTTGAATTTCCCCAAAATTTCCCTCCAACAAATTGGGATTTATTTACCCAGGGTATCCACAATACTCATGTTCTTCCTACATGCGGGCCCTGCAATTGTTATTACCCCGACAATGTCAGGTACCCAGTTAATACACCTGGGTAGAGAGGGACATAATGTGAGCAAAACGCCTTGTCTAAGAATGCAAGCACTGGGTGAGAATCGAACTCGGGACCTCTCGTATGAGACTTCTCTACCTGGATTCCGGGGAGCAACATTACCTTTCATTCGATACATGCCTTCCCCAACCCTGAAGATGCTGTAAAGAGAGGGGCACACATGCACCACCTACAAACTGCACCTAGCACATTGTATAGAGTGCACCAAGGATACCACCACAAGGACACCACATCACCTGGAGCACCAGCAGCACCCGACACAGTACAACCCTCTCCAGGACAGCGTCTGCGCTTTTTGGGAGAGTACTTCTTCAGGGTTCGAGGTTCAAAAGGCAAGAGCCTTCACCAATATACCACCTCAGCCCCATGTTGTTGGTTCATTGTAGTTCCTCTCAGAGGATAAGAATTATGTGTTCTTCAGATGTAAGCTCATTTCACCAAAACGAATTTTGGAAAGCATCTTTAATGCAAGCACCTGTGTGGGCTTCAATGTGGGCCATTTTCGAATGTTACAACGATTGTACCCAAAGCCAAAGCCTCCAGATAATCATAATAATTCATAATTAACAGTTAGTCAAAGGTCGCATTTTCGAAATGATGAAGCTAAATTTCAGTATAATAATGGTACCCAATCAATTATATTTACCTTTTTTACTCTGGGAGAGTAACGTTAGTGTTCATCTCACAAGATAGTATCATGAAGATATATTTGCTCACAATCCTAACAATGTACATCATAGGCATGTTGCGAATAATGTTAATTAGTGTAGGGGCGGCGCGAAGGTATTTTAAATGGGGGGGGGGAGGCAAGATGACCCATAGGTAAGTTTATTCACCTATTGAATGAACAAATAGGGGTATTACTATAGTTGCATGACCCATCCCTCTCTTTCCGGAATTTTCTTTCTTCTTTCTCCTCTTTTACCCCCTTCTTTTTCTCCGCTTCTTTTTTTATCTCCTACAAAATCAGAGGGGCGACCGCCCCCCGCCCCACTCCCCCTGTAGCGCCGCCCTGGGTAAGTATTATCCGAGCATTGTGACCCACATTCATTTCAGACAATGATTAGCATGACAAAGGATCGATTCCTCCTTGCATCATCTTATCATTGGATAAGAAAAAAAAAATCATTGGAAATGGTGCTGTACCCACGATTTACCCCTCTCGACCAAGGGGCCCGTTGCATAAAACTTTTGCCGGAGTTTTTTATGGCAAAATTTGAGGAAACTACGGCAAAAAAAAAATTGCCATAGTTTTCCATTACATAAAAATTTGCCAGACTTTTTTTTGCCAGAAAAAAAGTCTGGCAAAAGTTTTATGCAACAGGCCCCAGGTGTATTAAATGGGTACCAATTGTAGTGCTAGCTCAGGAAGAAGAGTTCTCTCAATAGGCTTATTGATGCGGCTACGCTGAGTAAATAAGACCATTTATTGTCATGTTATATCGTTATACTTTGATTCTGAATTATGAATGAATGGACTTGCTGGAGAACATTCATTTGCAATTTGAAGCAAACGTCTCGTTGTTGAAATGAAAATGGACCGGAATATTATTTTCCAACTTGGGATAAGGTTTACGAATTGGCATCCATGATGTTTGTGGATTTACGTATCACTTCAGTCTTCGAACATCTACAATATCCAGTAATGATAATATCAAGGCACAACCTATACCAGGTGAATAGCTAGATCGCTTACACCCATAGGTACGTCATCGAGCAGACCAAGCGATTGACGCCGGGCCTGGCCGGGTGGCGAAAGACAAAACATCGTACTGGAGTACGTTCAGATATGTTCTTTGTACTCCAATAGGGCTCTCTTTATTAATATTATCTAGTTTTTTTTAATACAGTTCAATGCACTGAAAATTTGTCTGTATGCAACGCTCCCCCCCCCCCCCTGCCCCATAATGAGGAGCACACACAGATCTTTAAAATTGTAGATTCCTCCTCCAAATCTATTTTTTCTTCCTTTTCTACTTTTGTTCATTATGCTCATGGTATAGGTAATGACAGTAAGCTGGTAAGTCTTGTGCCACGACATTTTCCCTTTCGTGTTTTGTTTTCGTTGTTGTTAGTCCTTTAAAAAAAAAAACATTTTGTTTAAAAATTCAAGTGTGTTGTAAGAGTATCACTATTTTCCTTTTATGGTCATTCTCTTTGCCCGTTTCATTTTCTGAAAGAGAGCATTAAAAAAAAAAATTCTTGTTAAGTATTCAAACTTCGACACATGTTCTCTAAGTAAAGTAATGATTCGGTAAAATGGTGTTGTTTTTTCTTAAACTAATCACGAAACATTTTGTGTTTTATATATAAGTAGAATTCAAAAGTTCATTGGTGCCACTATTTGTATTTTCATCCTCATAAAAGACTGCTTTGATATTATCTGAAACGTGACACGTGACTTTGACTGGCAGGTGGAATGGACTCAGATGACAGGTGAATAAGGTCAAGGGTCAAGTTTACATAGAAGTAACTAGTCACGGCGTGTGGACAATTAATTGGAGCAGAAGGCTTCTGGTCATTTACTTTAAATCATGACCTCTTAACTTTCCTTCTCCTCAGGTCGAACTTAACCTACCTGGACAGAGTAGTTCTCTTACTCTTAAAGATCTCTTTGATCAATGAGTTACCAAGCAACTATGAGAAAGATTTTGCCTTAATATGCATTATAATATTATTTCATGTATTTGTCGCGCTATACATCACACAAATATCTTTCATAAGATTGATGAACAAAATAGTATAAAATTTCATTGATATTTCTTTTGCTTTCAATTTTCTCAGGATGACGTCTATAAGACATGAAACGGTTCTAAGCAGGGGCAGCGTCAGGGTATTTTGATAAGGGGGGGGGGCAACATGACACGTTTATGTCAACGTCGAACGTCACAGGTGAGTTTGTGTTTTAAAATACAAAATAATAGGGCCATTATATAGGTGCATGACCCTGTTTTCTCTTCCCCATACTCTCCTTCCTTCTTCTGCTTCTTATTTGTTATCACTTGAAAATGATAGAGCGGCCGCCATGCACCCCCCCCCCCCCTGTAGCGCCACCCTTGGTTTTTAAGATTTGTGAAAAGATGAAACGACCAGAGAGACCTTTTCCTATGGCAATTTTCTTGTGCGTGGCGTCGTTGTAAGAGGTGTGGAATATTAGAACGAATCCTGACATCATCATTATCCATTATGTGAAAGTATAGTATACGATGTTGAAATTGCCTTTGAGCTGATCTCCTGAAAGTCTTGTGAGCTCACCGTTTGCATCTTTGTCAGTTCAAAGGATGAACAATGGTTTAATCAAATGACGGCGTGATCTGATGATAGTAGGGGATAGTAATTGCAAGCAATGATTGCAGAAGACAACCACATTTTCTGGAAAGGAAACCTCACATAATAACATCAACGGTTGTATTTAATTAATATTTAGCTGGATGATAGAATACCTATAGGCAATAGGGAGACGAGTGAAGAAGCAAACTCCGTTGAGTAGGTGGTTGTAGCCCTAGGATGTTACTACAGGTGCGGACGAGCTCCCCCATAGAGGGCTAGAGGGTATAGCTTCTATGAGCCATCTATCCGCCTAGACACGTAGGCTTACAGTAAGTTTGTGAGGAGATGGCGAGGGGCGGTGGGGAAGGGGGCGGTGTGGAAGGGGGACGAGAGGGAGAGGGAGGACGGGAGGAGAGCGTGAGCAAGGGATGGAGATAAGGATGAGCAGGAGAGAATGGATTTGAGAGAGAGGGGGGGAGAGAGAGAAAGAGGGAGAGAGAGAGAGAGAGAAGGCGCACAGTGATATAATAGTTAAGGTTTTTGACGACCACCTACGATAGGTCCTGAGTTCGATCCTCCCTTGGTTCTTACATGCTTCGAAAATGTTACCCAGAGTTATCCCTAACGACCAGGCGTAAATGGAAGAACTATAGCAGTTGCTGGGGACCTGGGGTAATGCTTGCATAGCAATAAGCATAAGAAAGGCATCGAATCTTTATTCTTTGTGTAAACAAAATTATATCAGAGAGATTAAAAAGGAGGGGGAGTGGAGGAGGAAGAGGGGAGGAGGAGCCAGAAGAAGAAGAAGAAGGAGAAGAAGAAGAAGAAGAAGAAGAAGAAGAAGAAGAAGAAGGAGAAGAAGAAGAAGAAGAAGAAGAAGAAAAAGAAGAAGAAGAAGAAGAAGAAGAAGAAGAAGAGGAGGAGGAGGAGGAGGAAGGAGAAGAAGAGGAGCAGGAGGAGCAGGAGGAGCAGGAGGAGAAAGAAAACAAGGGTAGAGATAGAGGTAAGGGAAGAAAACAAAAAGGGAGAGAGAGAAGTTGAGGGAGAGATAGAATGAGAAAGAGAGAGGGGAGGAGGAAGATATGGAGTGGATGTTAATAAAATGAAACGCAGGAGACCTGTAGGTGGCGGTATTGCATTTAAACAAACCATCGACAGGATAACTAAAAAAACTTGATGATGCCTCGTTTCTTTTATCATGTTTAATTTTATTGTGATTACACACTTTGTCGAATCGTGTTTGAATATGGAGCTCCGTTTCACATTTTGGGCAAACTTTTTGTAGTTTCCTTTTATTTTCTCGAATCACATATGCATATATTTCTATATAACTTTTTGTTGTTTTCACTATTGCTGCTTTTATGATTGAGAAAAGCAATGAATTGATCTGAACTGAACTTAATTTATAACATGTAGAAAGCAAACCATATCATACAGTCACCTCTCTCACTCCGTGTATCTTTAAAATCTATTTTAGAGGCCGTTTACTTTTCTTTGTACAGGTATTCATAACATATTGTGAAATATGCTATTCCAAAGGAGAACTTTATTCTTCTATAAAAAAAAATTTAAAAAATGATCCTGCTAAAAACAGAATAACCAGAGATATACGTTTGTGAGAGTGTAAAAAATTCATAAAAAGTTTGAGATGTGAGTTTCAAATGTCAAATTGTTTAAATAGGAATCTGTACACTACATACACAAAACATAATGCTCAAGGAAATTTCGACACTGTTGAATTTAATTTCAAGCATACAATATGAAAAAAGTAGCACGTATGAAACCCCACAGGGTAAGAAGATCAATTCTGTACAAAAATTACATTATACGCATAAGCATTCATCAGATTGTGCTTAAAATGTGTAATCATCTGAGAAATAACATAATTTGTGTACAGCTGGTACCCTCCCTCCAAACCCCCCCCCCCCCCTCCACAAAAAAAAAAAAAAACAGTATTGTAGAGGTAAACAGTTAAAGAGTTAAACAGTTAAAGCAAAATGTCTTTAGTGACTGCTACACTTTAAAGTTTGGACTTTTATTTTTCTCACATCTTTGCTTCTTTTCTATAGGCTATTACTCAACTGTGTAATTAAAACATATAAATATGCACTGTTTCGCTTTCTGACTCAAAATATTTCTTAAAAGCTAATCCTGTGGGTTCACTGTCTGTAAGTGTTTGTTAAATAATGCAATATATTCCTACATCCAATTCAGCAATAAAATATCTCTTCTATTCCTTCAGCCTAAAACAACTGCTTCTAACGCCCTCAACTAAGTCAACATAAAAAATAAGGTGGTATATGACTTACTCAGCCATAAAATATTAATACTATTCAACCTCAAAATACTATTTCTAATGTCTGTTATCTACCTATGCCCTGTAACACAAAGATTTGCAATCAATCGCAAAGTTGTAACAACCAATCAAGACCACTGTTTCATGCACACATGGGTTAAAAAGGTGACCCTGGATTAATCAGAATTGTTGCTGTTTGCGATTGATCGCAAATTACCTTTGTGTTACAGGCCCCAGGTCATTATTAACACTCAGAAATGAGATATTACTATTCAGCCACAAATTACTACTTCTATACTGACATCTACCAAGTAGATGTAAAGAAGGAAATAGGTGATTCTAATTTATAGCAATAGAAAAGTCTTACTAAACAGCGCCAAAGTACAGCTTCGAATATGTTATCTATCAATTTTCTGTAAAAGCCTGTATACTTCTCAGTAATAAAGTAGCTCTACTTTTTGTTCTCAAATCTACTGCTTCTAATATGTTATATATCAATCAATATGACAACTGGAGCCATATTACTTAGCAATACAATAGCTACTACTACTATTAAGCTTTAAACTTCTGTTTGAAATAGGTTATCTACCATAATAAGTTTTTTTTAAAACACAACAAATCATCAATTTATTACAAATAGAAATGGATAGTTCTGCCCAATCTCAAATTACTATTGCCGCTTATTCATATGAAACAAATTCATGAGATGTATACTATACAAAAAATATTACAACTCATATACTGTAACAATATACAGACAAGAGTAGTTCATGATAATGCCTGCTTCAAAAAAACAAAACAAAAGTTACATCTACAACTTTCATGGATTGGGTTAAAACATGATAGCACAGCCAGAGCCACAATGAATCATTTCATATTAAAAAAAACATATGAATCTAATATTTACAATCAAAACTTCTCTTTGACCAATATGTATAAATATCAAATAAATGACTAAAAGTGACAATTCTCATTTCTATGGTACATGTATTATACCAACAATGTACGTGTACAATCACAAAGTAGACTGGCCTCAGCTCTTACCTTTTTAACCCATTCATTATGGGAATTACTTGATGCCTTATTCAATCAGCTTTTCTTCTTCAAATTGGCAACACAAGTATTTTTCTTTAATTGCTACATCTTTCTTATAAAAAGTCTTGTATCTGAAATGAATATAAATTGACAGAAAGTATGCTGAGAAAATAAACTTTGCCAATTTGCATGGAAAACGGTGATTTAAACTTTCTATTCCAGTGTCAATTTAAGGATTTTGGTGGTTATTTTCCTTTTAAAATTTCCTAGCATCAAACAACAAATACTGACACAATCAAAAAGGGCACAGCATGTGTAGATTGTTTGTCTTTCTGCTCATGTATTTATGCGTTATGGGGTTTTTTTTGGGGGGGGGGGATCCACATCAAAAGTTATTGGGCCAAAACACACAAAATGGCCCACAATGTGGAACTTGATCACAATTGGGTTAACCCGCTCAACACTAAGCCTGAGATAACTCAGACCAGGGTCTACAGAAAATGTGCTACACTTAAATCAAATTGTAATCAAAGGGTTAGGTACAAATTAAAATTGAAAGGCAATCAAAACCTACAGAACCCAAATTTCTACCATTATAAATACCCCTCCTCCAAAACTCTGAGATGATTCAACTGCGTACATACATATAACTTACAAAGAGACTCAATTTTTCAAAATGAAACATATAATAACTATACAGTGCCCTTGTGACAAAAAGTATCATGGGTACCTTGGTATTTTGACAAAATTATCATCAAAACCATGAAAGTAGCATGCAAGTCATGTTAAATTAACATGATTTGATGGTAATTTTGTCGAACAGACCTGTTTACTAATGTTATTCAAATTTATGCAAGTTTCTCTCAAGAACCCTTGGTTACCAACTATTCGGTTCACCTGTTATGCATAATGACATCTGTATAGATGGAATCCAGTTTGCATACATTAGTTGTTGCTATGTTGGGCAAGTCTCTGTCAAGCTTCTTAGTTGTCAAGGGAACCTTTTGTTCAAGAAGTATGCATACAATTAGTAAACAGGTCTATAACCTTGGTAGCCATGGTCCTTTTTTACAAGGATGGAAACTCAATAACAGAAGCACTATGAACATGACCGACAAAGAAAGTGGACAAAATAAACAACCTCTCATTCTGCCCTTCACAATGGTTCTGGTAGTCAAAAGAACATCCCTTCACTTCTATTATGTTTAATCAGTAGTTCCAGGTGAATATGCATGTTACACCTGTTCCACATATTTTAGATAATACAGTGAAGGTATGTTCTTTTTGACTACCAGAACCATTGTGAAGGGTAGAATGAGAGGTTGTTTATTTTGTCCGCTTTCTTTGTCCGTCATGTTCATAGTGAAGGTAATTTTCATGGCTCCAAGGTCCATGTTATTGAGTTTCCATAGTACTCACCATCTAACCCTGGAATAAGATCACATGACAAAGACACAATGAATGCACAATTGTTATTCTTAGCACTACATTTTAACGATGATTAAAGAACATGTGACCCAACTAAAAACCAAAGAAGTAAACAAACATAGTGATATACTACCTTGTCAACTTTAGTGCTCATGTATAAATATGGTATGGACTACATTAATATGGGAATCAACTGTGAGTTCATGTTTTGGACTTTGACAACATGAAATATTAAAGGAAAAATACATTGACATCCTATAAGCACAGATGTGACAGGTTAGAAGGCAAATCATTTAATATGACCAAGAATTCTTTGGATTTGAACCCTTTTACATTAAACTCTCAAAACAAAGTTACCTTGTACTATCCAAACCCTGTAGTATACAAAATAGGGAAATGTTTTGTTTTCAATACAATACAAAGAACTAGGAAAGACCAATTAATAACCATGTTATAATAAGAGAGTGTTGTAGCTGCATCCTTTATAATGTCAAGGCTCCAGTCACTATGAACATGACCGACAAAGAAAGTGGACAAAATAAACAACCTCTCATTCTACCCTTCACAATGGTTCTGGTAGTCAAAAGAACAACATCCCTTCACAGCTATTATGTTTAATCATGTAGTTCCAGGTGAATATGCATGTGACACCTGTTCCACATATTTCAGACAATGGCAGTGAAGGGATGTTCTTTTGACTACCAGAACCATTGTGAAGTGTAGAATGAGGGGTTGTTTATTTTGTCTGCTTTCTTTGTCCGTCATGTTCATAGTGAGTGTACCTCATCATTAATGAACTAAAGCTTGTGTGAGGGCAGGTGGGGGGGGGGGGGGGGGATAACCATGACTATACATGGGCTTTCAAAAGCAAAATACAAAAACAAAACAAAACAAAACAAAACCCTGATTTTGTTTTTCTTCAGCAAACTGTCATTTCAAGGCACATCATTAAGGTGAGAAATCCCCTTCAAGGTAGACTGTCTTGATTTTGAAATAACCACACCAAGCACTAAGTTATCTTTAAGGCAAACAACTGGAATGTGCTAGCTTTGATAGAAAATATATTCAGCGATCAAAGTCATTAAAAAAGAAGAAATGAAAAGCATGAGATGATCACTCTGATCACTCTGATCATTTTGCGATCCTAAATGTGCATGAGGATTTTAACCCGTTGACTACTGAATTCTTGAATTCCCAGACTTAATGCAGGGGCCAACCGAATCCAGTAACCAACTGGTTAACACAGGTGATTAGAGTAAATTTCCACTTTAAGAATGTATTTCATCAATACACCTTCACTGAAGACCTCCAAATCACCCCAATCATTTGAACTACCCCACTTCCTAAAACATGCTAGTAGGTCCAAAATAATTAGCTATTATTTACTAGAGGTGAGTGTTCGGGGTAACATTTTGTTCGTCTGTGACACTCATGGTATCCTTTGTTGAAAGACTTCACCCAACTTAATTTGTATCTCAAATTGTTTTTGTTCCTTAAAATGTTCTGAGATGGGGACTTCTTTGGACCAACCATTTTCAGTGGGGGTGTTGTTGAAAATTGCACTTTTTAGCAGAATGTCCATCCGTGGCAAAATGATCACACTCCTATATCTGGAGTGATCTCATCAGGATTATTAGCTCATGCCTTCCTATTGAATTGTGGGAATGTCCTACTTTCAAAACTCTTAAGGCTTGTTTGTATTCACAAATGAGGTTTAAATGTAAAACATGGTCTAAATCTTCCGTTGCGTAAAACGCTTAAGTCCTGTGTCCAATGAGTGGGCAGTACATATTCACTCTTATTTTAATTTTTATAAACCATGGTCTATAATAGCCACTTATCAAAAGTCTTGTCCCGTGTCTCATTCTTTTACGTCAGCTTTCCAGATCTCCCGTTGTTGTGTCTGCGAAGAAACTGGAGGATTGGAGGGGAAAAAAATGAGCGGGAAAGACACTAATGGCTGCATTCCAAACTGGCTCTGACTTTTGATAAGGTGCCTAAATATAAACCTCTTTTGTGAATTTGGGCCTCAATGTTCGAAGGAAAATAGTAGCATGAAGTAATCTCTGTGTAAATATTTTTGCCTTTAAGTTAAAGAAACAGAACAAAGAAACAGAACAAAATGTAAGAAATATAAGAAAAAGGAATATTACAAAAGCACCTGTTGTCAAAAAAGGAAAGCAAATGTGATCCTCCCAGTATACAAGATGTATTTTCGTAGTAAGTATGGTTACAACAGATTCATCTCTTTTTAGGAGTAATACAAATCAAACAAAACTTCAGCTCTCTGTTTTTTTAATCTATTTTTGTTTCTACATAGGAAATTTTTCCTATATTGTATTGCTATAAGTTTATAAATTTGTAAAGCTTGATGTTCTTTAACGTCAATTTCAACATAAGAAGTCTGGGCTACAAATGTTTGGAATAAGATGATAATGCTAGTAATAATAATAATAGTGGGTTCTTGTATAGCACTCATGTCTGTCTGACTTGACACCCTGTTGATTATTATTGGTCACTTTCATTATGGTTGTCCTTCTCGTTAAGAATGAGTGAAGACATCTTAACCTTTCTTTGTTGCAACATCCTTACTGCTCACAGACTACTTTCTCCTGTGATAAAGAAAATAAGTGTGGACAAAGGTAAAACTGGCAAGGCATGTCAATCCATTTCATATTTCATAATGGGAGGGGGGAGCACTGTCCTAGAAGTTGTTGACATTTTTTTTTTCAGGTGTCTCTTTTTCTATTTTTTGAGGGGACACACCCTACCCATTGTTTTTTTTGGGGGGGAGGGACACATGTCTGCCCGTTCCTCCCCCGATTGATGCCTAAGCATGTTATACTGCATAAGGTCTCTCTTTTGAGTCAACTGCATGACTGGATAATCTGTTGAAGCAACTGAAAAAAACTTGTTCAAGATAATGCTGAATTAACACTGAAAAATACAAATTTACAAAACAGATGATACATACAATTTAAACACTTCAAGATATCATTTTTGTTCCATTTTAGATGAAATTTGGCATTAAAAATTCTTGAGAATATTGCTGCAAACATACAGGCACAAAGAATCTTCAGTTTAACAGGCTACAACTAATTTTCTGTCAATGTCATCCAGAACTCAAGAAAATTATCTGCTACTTGATTATAATACATAGGGTGGCCCAGAAGTAATGCCATACCCAATATCTGTTAATTCAGTGAAACGGACACAGTATCATTAGTATTTGTATTATTTGGTACAAAATTCTTTAAGTAAAACAGCGCCAGGATCATCAATTTGGGGGAAGGATTTTGATTTCATGCATATATTTGTGAGGTAATGTCCTTTCAATATTTTCTACTTTTGTAGAAAATTGTCATAGCCATACTTAAAGCAGTATTACGGCTTCCCATATGATCAGCTTTGATGACAAACATATGACTGCTCCTGTTTTGAAAACAAAGGCAACATGAATAAAATGGAGACTGTATGGGAAGCCATCATTTGCAAATTTCTTGCTGCTTCAAGCAAGATTCACGTTGCAAAAGCAGCGAATTTTGAAAATGATAAACCTTTAGCCTCGCAAACAACCTCGGGATCAAAATGCCTTACCCAGAACTGATGATCTTCGTGTCGTTTAACTCGGAAAAGAATTTCTACTTAAGAAAAAAAAAACATTAATGGTAGTGTATCAATGTCTTTGAAACTGCAGATCCGAGGTTCCCCTTCTTTTTGAGCCACCCTGTATAGTAATTGCCCATCAGAAAGCTATTTCAAGCATTAACATGATGTTGGCAGAGCATGGGTATTCTTACCTCTCAAATTGATGAGTATCCATCATTTTTTGTACATGGTGATACCATAAAAAGGATGCCATCCTTTAAAGCAAAAGACATAGAATAATTAGTAGAGATCTACATACATGTACAAAGACTTCAATTTCCCTTCACTTCCTGTCATTTTCATAAGTCACCCTAAGAAGACATAAGTGCATTTTGAAACCCCAATGAAATACCTGAAAAAAGAATGACTTCTGCTACATGAGTGACAACAGAGCTGAAAAATTCTTTCATCTTGGTGAATAGAAGCATTCGCAATTCATGCATGACAGAGAAACATTTATTTTATTATCCCCACAGTATCATCTGTTTTTTTGTGTGTTTTTTCTTATTCCATTTTTTTCTCTGCCATGAAAAAATGGACCAAGAGTGTTTATAAATACAGTTGTTTATAAATGCAGTTGTCTCTCCCTTTTCAAAAGAAAACTAAAACAATACTTTACTTCAAAATACATTTATTAAGCAGCTTTGTTACCACTCTTAAAATTTACTTCCTTTCTTGTTTTAGTTTTTGTTCGTTCCCTTGTCCTAGTTTTTTTTCTGATTAGCTCTTATGCCGATTTTTATATACCAAATAGCCTCCAAATATCAATTTATGCTTATGGAGACTTGTTTTAACAAGGCCCCTTTGGCTTTATTTTAAGTTCTCCTCTTTCATTTCATGCATTGTAATATAGGCTCAGTTGACATTCAAATATCGTATGATTTTTTTTTTTTTTTTAATGAATGTTTATATGATATACTTGCTTGTAAACACATTTGTCATTGTTTTTAGAGATGAAATAAACGAACGAACGAACGAAATCCCTTATGTGAATACACAGCTGGGATAGAGGGGAATCCTTCTTACATTGATGAGGCATGTGAAGGAGGTCTTTGGAAATAAGCAATTTTATCATTTACATGGTTGTTTGGGCATGTGAAATGATTTTTTTTTGTAGCACCCTGTACTCACCTTAATAAGTGCAGGGAAATCAGACCAGAATGCATGGTTTGGAATCAGTTCTCTACCAGTAGCACCTCTACCAAACTTCTGAAACAATATACCGCCAACAAAGTAGACAACTACCAATACTGTAAATCTATCAAAAGAGAAGAGGATAGGGAGAATTAATTAATACTGTGAATCATATAGTTAATTATTCTTATGATGATGATTTTTTTTGTTATTATTATCATTATTATCATCATTATTACTATTATCATTATCATTATTATTTCTATTATTACACCATGTATTTTTCATCATTACTGTTATCATTGCTATTATTATTCTTACTATTGTTATTATTACTATTACTATTATCATCATATGAATATGTTGATAGACTAACATAATGCAAATCACTCCTCCTGTGGTCAGTCTATTATTCCCTGTTGTTTTACAGCCTGGTACAGCTTCCATGCAAGCATGACACGTCTTCACTGTAAAATGCTGGAATAAGAAAACAAGTACATTTTCAGGTTAAGATACAAAATTAAAAACATACACATGTCTGAAACCATTAACTCTTACAGTGCCGATGGCACGTATATGTGCCCAAGAAACTTTACATTTTTAATCGACCATTACTAATGAATAACGGATATGGTCATGAAAAGTTGAGAGAATAAATATAGTATTTAAAATATTTATCAGTCACTATATGCTGCCAGAGGATATTTTTTAGAAATCTGCAGATTTTGGAAAGGATCCATTCTTATTTTAGCATAAAACAATAGCAAACAAATGAGAAATGAAAACGGAAAGCTCAAGAGGGAAGCTCATTTCTATTTCCAAATAGTTTTCATGCAAGACATTGAATTAATGGAAATATTTGGTATCTTTTGAAAGGGTAATAGATTTTCTAGAAAATTTTCTAGAACTGATCTGTATAGAAATTACTGTTGAAGACTTACGGGCATTTGAAAAGCAAGCATTGTTCATGATTTAGTGCAATTTGGGAACAAGCAAAACCCCTTGGCACCGTAAGAGTTAAGGTGCTTTCACACATGATGCGACAGTGTGGTACCACACTGTGACGCCGCACTGTTTCATCTTACAAATGACGGGACTTTGTGGCACCACATCTGCTAATGAACGCGCATTAACATGTCAACTCTCAATAAGAGAGCATGTTGTCAAAACTTGTGCAAGCAATCTCATGGCAACAATTTTTGCGCTAACTTTTTAGAAATTTGAATGGGGCACATTTTTTGTTATCTAGGCAGCAAAAAAAGTGTGTCCTGCCTGCCTCGGCGACATTCTTTTGTTCCCCTATACCCCATAGGCTTGTACACAAAAAAGTGTGGTGACACAGCGTGGTACCACAATGTCGCACCATATCTGAACACTAAAAATTTTGTGCCGTCACCCCTTTACGTTAGATTGCTGGGACAAGAATACAAGTATATTTTCAGGTTTAACCCATTCGTGACAGGGATTATTTAAAGTCTAATTTGATCAGCTTTTATTCTTCAAACTGGCAGCACCAACATTTTTTATTTTATTGCTATACATTTTTCTTATAAAACGTCATGTATCTGAAATGAATATAAATTGACAGAAATTATGATCAGAAGTCAAAAAGTTGCCAATTTGCAGGGGAAAATGGTGATTTTAGCTTTCTATCACATTGCCAATTTAAGGATTTTAATGCTTATTTTCCTTTAAAAAAATTTTCAGCATCAAACAACAAATATTGACGCAACCAAAACCACAGTTTGTGTAGAATTTTTTGCTCTTTCTGCTCATGTATTTGGTATGATTTTTAGAGCTTTGCATCAAAAGATATTAGGCCAAACCACAAAATGTGGACCTCTGTCACGAATGGGTTAAGATACACAACTAAAAAAATTCAAGCCCCTAACACATGATCATTACATTGAAATGATTGTATAAGAAAACATACATTTTCAGATAATGATACACAACTAAAAAAACAACAACAAAAACCATCATAAACAAGTTTTTATAGTGAAATGATGGGATAAGAAAAGATATTATTCTTAGGGAAAGATTTATGTAAACATACATGCATGCATGTACCTAAAATATTCTAGAAGTAAATCATTATTATGATACTAGGATAATTATAAGAGGCAACACTCCTTTTCAAGTTAATACACAATTATGTTACTACTCAACATTGTACACAAATAAAAACCTGAAATAGTCTTCATACAAAAGTGATATGTGTTAAATGTGAAATGATAACTAGCGTAACAAAAAATAGTAGATTTCTCTAATGGGCAAGTGTAACTCATCTTTCATTTGAAATGCTCGGACAGCATAAAGATTAAAAAATTGGGGGTAATGTTACTGGTTGAGATACAAAACTATTTAGGCTGGTACTCTTCAGTTAAATGTAACACTCGATCTACATGTAATAAGAGAAGGAAAACTCATTGATCAAGGTCTCAGTCTAACTTCCTTTCTAACATTGCCCTTTAGGCCTAAGGATGGGTTAGTATGTTAGCAGAATATTATGGGAAATACAGTATACAAATATGCATGGCTGTGAGAGCGTCTGGTTTGAAACTACAATTAACCAGACCCTCTCACGGCTGTATATATTTGGTTTATATGAATCATCTTTTGTAATAGTGAAAGGGCAGAATCTGCACTCCTAAAATCAGAGATTCTTCATCTATAGATACAATTCTAGATAATATTAATGCCGTTGCAGTGTTTGCATCGCGCGCGGATCTAAATTTAACAAAATGATGACATCATCATGCTCTGGTGCCTAAAACAATAGACACGCGCAAATTAATGTCGTCACAATCAAGTACGCACTTTTTGTGTGCTGTCATACGCCATATATAGTATCCATAAATAGTAGGTCCTGATCAACTATTAACGGCTTGTGACGTCAGATGTTACCATCCATGGCAAATTTTCTCATTTGCATGATGCTGGTGGGAATTGTATTTTATCACATGATGCGCATTGGACCAATCATTTGCAGAGATTCTTATCATGAAGGATATAATATTAAAGGAGAATGCAACCCAGACATCATTGTGCTTCCAGTGAATGAAGAAGAACAAGTAGAGTAAAAACAGTGAAGGTTTGAGGAAAATCCGACAATTTGTTCAAGAATTATAAATTTTGAAAGTTTGAGTAAATCCTTATTATTGGGATCCTTGAATTGGCAGCTTTGCCAGTATCTGTGATGTCATCATGGACAACTCACCATTCATTCTGTACACAGAATTCACCATTTTCTTCATTTTCAAGAGAAATTAAAATTCTTTTGATTTCTTGTTTGAGTATGACATGGCTATATGAATTATCTTGATTCCTGACTAGAAATTTCATATAAATAATGTTTTATTTATATATTATGTACAAAATGAATTGAGAGTTGTGCACGATGACATCACAGATGCTGGCAAAGTTGCCAACCCATAATAGGGATTTACTGAAACTTTCAAAATTCATAATTCTTGAACCGATTGTCCGATTTTGCTCAAACTTTAAGTGTTTATTCTTCTTGGTCATCTTTATTCCCTAAGAGCACACTGATGCCAAGGTTTTAATTCTTGGCAAACTTGATATGATATGCCCTTACTGTGAAGTTTCAAGATAAACCTGTGTTTTCATCATGCAATCAATAAGTGAAAGAAGCTGTTTCCAAGAAGCTGGGGAAGGTAAATTAGTCCTAGATGGGAACAGATATCTAGATTGAGATTTTGCAGCCATCAAATTGACAAGAAATTGATTCACTTTCCCCTAAAGGCACAAGCCCTCCAAACTGAAATTAGTATATAGAACTACATAAAAAAAGGTGGTATCAATGACTGACCCGAATACTTCAGCTTTTTCTTTTCTCATTGGAACACTCTTCTAAGGAACCTTTTCTACTATTACATTTTTCCTAGTCGAAATATAATGACTCTCTCTTGTTCATCTCCGTTCGCTGGGGCACTCTGGTGTCTGGGCTCTATTCTCCTTTAATTTTACCCCATGCCTTCCTCATCTTTTGTTGGCAAAAAGGTGCATGCATTATTCTGTTGTTGATGAAGCTGTATGTTAAGTTTTGTTGTTTTTCTTTTTGTATATTTTTGTTATCTTTGGATGTGCTTTTTACAAGAGGCGAATTAATAATAAATGAAATGGAATGAAAAACTAAGAAAGCTCACAATTCAATTTTCCCCTTTCATAGAACTAAAATTTCTCTTTAAGAAACAAAACTGCCTGTAAATCCCATCTTTCCATTAATCTGCAGGCACACACACTACCGGTAATTGACACTTTATCAAAATGCATTTGGGTCTTGAAAAAAGCCTAGCCCACGTGCCTACTGGCTGCGCATTTTCGTTTTACACCGTAGCCTAGGCATTTTTTCTATTAATCGCATCACACGTGCTGGTTTCAAAGTCTAGATTTCATTATATGAATCCCTCTGTTTTCAGCTCTCCTACGCCCTATACCACGTACAGCAGTGCACGCGACGATGATGTACATGTACAGAGAGAATAGATGAAAGAAAAAGCAAAGAAATATAGAAGGAAAAGGAGTCTTCAAGGAACCGAAGGTGAAGAAACAGATGAGAGGATTGCCCAAAGAAATGTAAAAGAAAGATGGATCCATAGGCCTAGAAGTCCATAATAAAAAGGGAAAGGTATATATAAAAGAAAACAAAAAAAAGAAATACAATGAATTCTGTATCCTCTGTTCTTTCTTCATGTATTTCTTTTTTCTTCCTCTCATCTATCCTCTCCCATGTCCATATGTTTTTATTTGTTTTCCTTCCATCTATCTTCTTCTCTCTCCTTATGTATTTCATTGTTTTTTTCTCCTTTACATTAGATTGGGCTCAGCCATAGAGAAATATATATAACTCTAGGCCTATGGGCTCAGCTCGTTCATGCATATTATTATGTGCATGCAGTGGATATCTTGGCTGTCTTCTGTGTTCGCTGGCGACTCTTTCACCAGAGCACTTGAAGGATTTTTTCGCGAAAATGCCTAGGCAACGGTGTAAAACGAAAACGCGCCTACTGGCTGAGTCAGTATAGCTGGTCTTGAGCAGCTATAGTACACAATCCGCATTGACTTCCTTTAGTCTCATCAGACACCTCCAAACATATCTCAACAGACCAGGGGGGTGTTTCACAAAGAATAAAAATGACTTAAATCGCTTATAACTATGGCAGGCCATTCATGCCACTGTTTGCTTTCTCCATCAGGCTCTCAAGGGATGCGCAAATCATTGTCACAAATCTGAAGAATTAACATTTTTGTTTTCCTCGTCAATAAACTATAAAAAAAATTGTCAATTCTGCAGATTTGTGACCATGATTTGCAAATCTGATGAGAGATCCATGGTGATAGACAACAATGGCATAAATGGCCAGCCATAGTTAAGTGCAATTTTAGTCAATCTTAGTCTTTGTGAAACACCCCAAGGGTGTGTACCTTGCCATAGAGTGAGGCTTCAGTTGATGTTTGTTTTATTTATTTTTTCAATGAACATACTCACATAAGTTCTTGGAGGCTGTTCCACAGTAAACTCCAGAGTGGGTTGTGATAGCGCTGTTTTATCGCATGTGAAGCTAA
The DNA here is from genome assembly GCA_029962745.1 of Echinometra lucunter. NCBI lineage: Eukaryota > Metazoa > Echinodermata > Echinoidea > Camarodonta > Echinometridae > Echinometra > Echinometra lucunter. The sequence continues at coordinate 1,412,929 of CM057167.1, read as the reverse complement.
CAAGTGATGTCCTGAAATGATATATCAACAATGAAGTCAATAATTCACATGCTGAATTAATTTTTGGGAAAATAAAAACAAAATATTCTTCTGATATTTTCTTTAAATTCTGATACCCTTGTACAGTCAATGATGATGATAATTTTTCTACAGATATTCCTTAAAGGAGAATGCAACCCAGGCATCAGTATGCTTCCAGTGATTG
>CM057167.1:1372289-1412224 GCA_029962745.1 Echinometra lucunter | reverse complement strand
ATTCATTCATCTATTACTCAAATGACCCAAGTAGGTAATTGTACTCACTGGGTCGTTTCATCAACATGGTCCACTGACAAGTTGTTAGCGCTGACAACTTTATCATAGCAGGTGAAAATTGATACTGTATATAAGGCTAGTTGGAAACTGTAGGTCAAAACAGACTTTGTCGGTGAAAATCACTGACAAGACACTTGATGCAATGCCCCCCTGATCATGTGCTGTAGAGCAGAATCAACATTACCCATATATGTACCAATTACGCTTTCATAACTCTATGACCACTGGAAAGTCAACAAGTTATCTTCTATGCACAAAGATATAAAATCATAAAATAACGAATGGAAAAAAAAAGTTGGACAAAAACTACACGAAAGACTGTTAAACAATCACACAGCCTGCTTTACATCACAATGACAAGTCCATGTTACCCCATTCGTGATAGGAATTATTTAAAGCCTAATTTGATCAGCTTTTATTCAAATTGGCAACACCAACATTTTTATTTCATTGCAACATTTTTCTTCTAAAATGACAGAAATTATGATGAGAAGTCAAAAAGTTGCCAATTTGCAGGGGAAAATGGTGATTTTAGACTTTCTATCACATTGCCAATTTAAGGGTTTTAATGATTATTTTCCTTTAAAAAATTTTCAGCATCAAAAAACGAATATTGACGCAACAAAATGTTCACAGTAAATGTAGATTTTTTTTGCTCTTTCTGCTCATGTATTTGGTATGATTTTTAGGGCTTTGCATCAAAAGATATTAGGCAAACCACAAAATGTGGACCTCTGTCACGAATGGGTTACGATAAACTGATAATGTAGAAAGCTTAGTAGTACACTAGAAAATGTGTCACAAGAGTAGCAATGAAACAAAATATACACATACAACAAACTCTTTGCGACACAGAAAGGGACCAAAAATGAAAATGGAAAATGGTTGTAAACAATGAAAGAAGTTTCGTACAAAATATTTTGAAAGTCATATGTAAATCATATACATGTACCAGTAAACAATGTAGATGTGGATATGTCACGTGAATGCACAAAGCGCTGCGGTTTCTTGAGCTAAAGCCGGGTAATAATATCCAAAGCCCTTTGGAAGCGCATAGAGACGTTATATCATAATGTGATATGCGCTATACAAAAACGGCATATTATAATTATACCATGTATGGTCTGGAAACTGAGAAAATGACACAGAAAAGCATTGAACAAGACTAACAAGACTAGTTTTTACTAATAACAGTCATATAAAACATCTGCATACACTCTTAAAAAATCATTAGGTTGGTTGAAATATGAACCGACAAACCACCAGTTAAAAAAAATGTATTTGATACATATCAGAATTTTTTTAACCAATAGTTGGTCGGTTCATATTTCAACCATTTCTGAGAGTGTAAATATGCTTGCATATAAATCAATAACCAGATAAAGACCCTGAGATTTTAGACCGTATCTGGAAGATATTGCAGGAAGGAACCTTGTCTTCTATTCTACCATTAAAGACGGAATGCTCAGAAGTATTTCTCTTTGGCATAAGAAATCATGTTTTCCGTTCAAAGTCTGCCATGCAATACATCATCAATGTACAGACTTCTGTATGGTTTACGGCATGACAACTGGATGCTTCTAAAACTCAAGTTAATATCCGTTTTCAAGATTTATTTTGCTAGTTTAACTTATTTAGGACAAGAATTATTTAAAGCCTATAATTGATCAATATTTTTTTCAAAATGGCAACACCAGCATGTTTATTGCTACATTTTGGGGGGTAAAAATTCATGTATTTGAAATAATTCAATGAAGAGTACGTTGTAAAGATAAAAAGTTGCCGATGCGCATGGAAAACACTGATTTTGAAATTTTTATCGCATTGCCAGTTTCAGTGCTTATTTTCATTTTTAAAAATTTCAGCATCAATTAATACATGTAGTGAAGCAACCGAAAATGGGCATAGCATATTGCAGAATTATTTGCTCTCTGATTATCAGGTGAGATGTACGTAATAATGAAATCACTTGGTACTTTCACAATTTAACTGGCTATAACAACAACAAAACAACACTTAATAGCCAATTCTGATTTATCAGTCTAAGGGGGTACAATCAATCTTAAGATCAACTGTAACTCTTTAGTACATGGTTCGCCATAGACTTGCGATTGATATCAATCGAAAGATTGACTGTACTTTTTTATGTTATAGAGCCTAGAAAGCATGAAATACCATGGATGTTTACCATCAACATCAACACCCTTTCAGACATTATTTTTAGACAATTTACACATTTCAAAATTTTTCATCTTTTCTTACTACTGATATATATTTTTTCAACCTGTTGAACACAAAGCTTGAGATAAGTTGAACTAGGGTCCATGGAAAATATGTGTTATACTGAAATTATACATGTATCCTGGGTTTATCCAGTCCTAGGGGAATCAAAAATGTGCAGTCTGTAAACAGTACAGGCACTGACATAAAGGTATAAGTGGTACAATAAACTACTATGAAATATAAGGCACAAAAATAGATTCACAATTTACATCAATTCTACTTTAAATCTGTTATATGGAAAGGCACTCACATATATTTCTGAGATGAGATGTAAATGGCTAAAACAACATTTACTCTATATGTACATACTAGGAAGCTTCATAGGAGAAATTTCGTAAAGAATTTTATTGTTAAGCCCTGTTAAGATATGCAGAGGCAAGCCAGCTAAACAATGAATATCACAGACTTTGATCCCTCAACGATAAAAACAAGATTCTTTTTCCTACCGTATGAGACTATCAAATCCATAGAAATGACGTGAAAATTTTTCCACGAATTGTTTTAGCGCAAAATGTACCATAGAGTAAGTATTCCTTTTTGACCTGAATCTCACACAATGATGTCCACTGTTCACACACATATAATTACAAAAACATTCACAGTGATTATTGTCTGAAACACTTCTGGGTCCCATTTCATAAAACTTGTAATCAATAACAAGTTGCAATAACTGTTGTAAGCTACTGAAATCCTTGCATCTGATTGGCTGGGAGCAAATTTGTGGTAACAATGTGGCAGTTGTTACTGATAACAAGTTTTATGAAAACGGGGCCCAGTACAAGCAGATAGAAACAGTGCTTTGTCACGGACGGATATATGACAAATTTTGAAAGTTTGAAGAAGAAGTTTTGAAATGTGCTGAGCTTTTTCATGTTTCATTGCCAAGAGTATCACTGAAGCCAAGAATCAAACTTGGGACCACCTACAAAAATAACACTTATCTTCTTCACGACTGGCAGGGATGGCAGTCTAGTTTGGAAGTCTTGCATGATTTCTATCTGAAGTGAGTTTTTGTCCGCCACAGGAATTCCCCCCAAGGTTCTCAACATCAGTAATGACAGGTATTTTTTCAATCTTGATGCTCAGTAATTCAGACCATAAGTACAGTTAGCAGCACTGTAGACATTCAGGGTAGTACACAGATGGGATACATCATCTAAAAAGGAGTAAAAAATTTAAAACATTAGGGTAATTTCATATACATGTACATGGAATATATTCAGAATGTAGCATATTACTGTAAAATCAAGAATAAATCCTGAAAACTAATTAAAAATTTAGATGTGGTTCTGATGGTTCAATGTACCATTAAAAATTACTTTCATCATTATACATGTAATATCTACCATCATCATCATCACCACTATCATCACTACTCCCACTATCATCACCATCATCATCATCATCATAACCATCATCATCATCATCATCATTATAACCATCATCATCATAACCATCACCATCATCATCATCATCATATCTATCATCATCATCATCATCATCACTACTCCCACTATCATCACTATCATCACCATCATCATCATCATCATCACCACTCCCACTATCATCACTATCATCACCATCATCATCATCATCATCATCATTATAACCATCATCATCATCATCATAACCACCATCATTATGATCATCATCAGCATGATCATTACCACAATCACATTCATCACCATCATCATCATCATCAACATCATCATCATCATCATCATCATCATCATCATCATCATCATCATCATCATCATCATCATCATCATCATCATCATCATCATTATGATCATCATCATCATCATCATCATCATCATCATCATCATTATGATCATCATCACCATGATCATTACCACAATCACCACATTCATCACATTCATCATCATCATCATCATCATCATCATCATCATCATCATCAACATCAACACTCTGGTGTAAACTTACTTTATTTAATGCTCTCATAATCAGATCCATGGCTACCTCCTCTGCATAAGCCAACCAGAAACATGAAGCCATCCTGAATATTAATTAAAACAAGTTTGAAAATCAAGCCATGACAAGATTTGTAAAGCTATTCAAAATTACAAGCAGGGAAGGAAGGGGCATGTTATCACTACCTCATCTAGATGTTATCACTGAGGTTCATGCTATCTCATCTAGATGTTATCACTGAGGTTCATGCTATCTCATCTAGATGTTATCACTGAGGTTCATGCTATCTCATCTAGATGTTATCACTGAGGTTCATGCTATCTCATCTAGATGTTATCACTGAGGTTCACACTATCTCATCTAGATGTTATCACTGAGGTTCACACTATCTCATCTAGATGTTATCACTGAGGTTCATGCTATCTCATCTAGATGTTATCACTGAGGTTAACGCTACCTCATCTAGATGTTATCACTGAGGTTCATGCTATCTCATCTAGATGTTATCACTGAGGTTCACACTATCTCATCTAGATGTTATCACTGAGGTTCATGCTATCTCATCTAGATGTTATCACTGAGGTTCATGCAATCTCATCTAGATGTTATCACTGAGGTTCACACTATCTCATCTAGATGTTATCACTGAGGTTAACGCTACCTCATCTAGATGTTATCACTGAGGTTCACGCTATCTCATCTAGATGTTATCACTGAGGTTCACACTATCTCATCTAGATGTTATCACTGAGGTTAACGCTACCTCATCTAGATGTTATCACTGAGGTTCACGCTATCTCATCTAGATGTTATCACTGAGGTTCACACTATCTCATCTAGATGTTATCACTGAGGTTAACGCTACCTCATCTAGATGTTATCACTGAGGTTCACACTATCTCATCTAGATGTTATCATTGAGGTTCAAGCTACCTCATCTAGATGTTATCACTGAGGTTCACACTACCTCCTCTAGAAGTTTGTGTACGTATTTGCTATGTTTCCAAAAGCAAGAAGATTGTCGATTTAGTTCGAAGTTTTATTTGGTTGCTTCTAAAGTCCATTCTCGCACATCTCGCATTGTGGGATCTTTCTTTGATCGCTAAGTCTTTATTTTCATTAGATATACATGTATCACCATTTTTATAATTTCTAGGCAACAATCATCAATCAAAGTGATCAAAATGGTGACAAGGAATCCCCTGTTTTTTATTTGGAATAGTGCCCTCTAAATGCCTTGATGCACAGACTTTAAAAGTTAGTCCAAAGTGATTCTTATGGCTGGGCTTAACATGGTAGTCACTGCAGATGATATATCGCAACGAATGCACTTTCGGAAACGTCTTCGAAAATGGGTGAAAACAGTGAAATGCGTATCACAATCCCAGGGGGATATGTCTCATTGAAGCCTGTACATCATCCGCGTAAATAAAAACATAGAAAAAGGGTCATTTTTCAGCACCGGGCAGGGAACCCGGGAATCCAATCAAGGGTATCAAAAGCAGGTAAAATCAGAAAAAAAGGGTATCAAAATCAGGAAAATCTGGGAAAATGTTACTTATTGAGGAGATAATGATGCAATCCTTGCATAAAATCCCTGTTAAGGGTATAAAAATCAGAGATATAATACATTATTTCCGTCCTACTTTAATCCCCGTTTAGGGTGCTTTTCATAAAGTGATTTACGCGGATGGTGTACAAGCCTCAATGAGACATATCCCCCCGGGATCACAATCTACTTACTTTAACCAGCAAAGGAAAGTCGGACCAGAATCCATAGTTAGGAACAAGCTCTTTACCCGAAGCTCCTCGGTGGTACTTCTGAAACAGGATACCTCCAACTACATATACAACCAACAGTACTGTAAATCTGTCATAACAGAAATGTGGAATGATTGCATTAACAAACTAATATAAGACTATTACATAATCTTTCTCTGTGGTACTTCTGAAACAGGATACCTCCAACTACATATACAACCAACAGTACTGTAAATCTGTCATAACAGAAATGTGGAATGATTGTATTAACAAACTAATATAAGACTATTACATAATCGTTAAAAAAAAAAAGAGAGAACTACTAAGACTAAAAGACCATCATTTTACCATGAGACACGAATTCCAACTTCTGGAGCAAGGTAAAATCCACTGACAACCACTGGTATTAGGCATGAATTGTCCCTTGGTCTACTCTCACTTTGTCTAATGCCCCTTTGGTCTCATCCCACTTTGTCTAAATTCCATTTCATCTACAACCAGTATGTCTAATAACCATTTGGTCTAATTGCCACTTGTTCTAACATCACTTAGTCTGTCTGACTGGACGAACTGGTAATAGACCAAATAGTAATTGGACAAAATAAGGAAAACTAAGTAGACAAAGTGGCAATTAGACCATTTGATCATTAGACAAAATGATATTAAGTCCAAGTGGCTATTAGACCAAATGATTGGACCAAATGGCAATTAGACCAAAATGATATTAGACCAAATGGGTTGAGCTATGGTGGCGTTAGATGATCTGGCAATTATACCAACTGGTAGAAGACCAATTGGCTATAAAGCATAATACATACTACTGATAGAGAAAAGAAAACTGGACCCATCTCAAGCTGTATATATATATAACCTGGGGGGTGTTTCACAAACACTAAAAAGGACTAAAATCGCACTTAACTATGGCTGGCAATTCATGCCACTGTTTCCTTTCATCATGGATCTCTCAAAGGATTTACAAATCATGGTCACAAATCTGCAGAAATGACAGTTTTTTATAGCTCATTAATGAAGAAAATAAAAAATGTAAATTCTGCAAGTTAGTGACAAAGATACACACATCCCTTGAGAGACCGATGGTGAAAGCAAACAGTAGCATGAATAGCCTGCCATAGTTAAGTGCGATTTGAGTCAATCTTTGTGAAACACCCCCCTGAAGACATAATGCCTTGGGCACCACCTTAGGTGAGCGGAGGCATAAAAAGTATACAACTACAAATAATGCAACATTCGTTTCCAATAGAGAAAGCAAGAAGATGACAATAATATTTCAACCGGTTTTAAAAATGGCACCACTATCAACTTCTGCAACACAGTCCTTCATAGTCAGGTCTGAAACGCATGAATTCACATTTCCATTCCGTAAAGCAATTTTCCACCCTCGACAAACAGTTATCATCAAGCCTTATCACTCTTATTTAATGAAACCTAAACCCCTCACATGCATGAAATTTTCCCAAATGGTAAAGATTCCCAAAATTTTCAATATTCATACCAATGTGTGCATGTGTTAATGCCTTATCAAGGGGCATTTAACCCATTCATGACAGAAGTCCACATTTTGTGGTTTGTTCCTGATATCTTTTGATGCAAAGTCCTAAAAAATCATACTAAATACATGAGCAGAAAGAGCAAAAAATTCTACACAAACTGTGCCCATTTTGGTTGTGTCAATATTCGTTGTTTGATGCTGAAAATTTGTTAAAGGAAAATAAGCATTAAAATCCTTAAATTGGCAATGTGATAGAAAGTTTGAAATCACTGTTTTCCACTGCAAATTGGCAATTTTTTCACTTCTCATCATAATTTCTGTCAATTTATATTTAATTCAGATACATGACTTTTTTAAGATAAATGTAGCAATAAAATACAAATGTTGGTGTTGCCAATTTGAAGAATAAAAGCTGATCAAATTAGGCTTTAAATAATTCCTGTCACGAATGGGTTAATACATCTACTTCGTTTCAAACCAGAGTACTCCCAGTACACAAGACCTCCTCTCTACCACTGAGCCATTTTGTGAAAATTCCTTGACTTTAAAAAAAAAAAAAATCAGTACAAGCAATTACTATATTTCAAAGGGACCTGGTTTTTACAGATATATCACTCACATAATACATAAGATTCCTCCTGGAGTCAGTCCAGAGCTTCCACCACCCCCTGATGAATGACAGTTTGGTACATCCGTCGTACATGCAAGGCATGTACTTATGGTGAATTTCTACATTAGAAAAAAATTTAAATTAAAAGAAAAAGAGCAATGAAAATTACAGTATGAATATCCCAAGAAAAGGATAATTTCAGTTTTCAGTTTTAGTTTATTTTCTCATTTCTCAAACAAAATACAAAAGAATTACATTCATATAAAAGAGTACGCATATACATTGCATGATACATAAATCTGACCTTAATAGGTGGAATTGGATTGCAGACAAAACAAGAATAGTAAAGAAATAAGAGGAAATCAGCCAAAAAGTATAGCTTGTAAAGGGGTGGCTGACTCCCTATACCAGTGAGAAGTTGTCAATGAAAATAGAGCCAGACTAAATATCAGTTTGAAATCTTGAAATACTCTCCAACAAACCGCAAATACGACATGAAATAGTGTACAACTTTGCAAAGTTGGGTATCTCGGTCAGACAAGCTAGACAAAAACAGGTAAAGACACTGATAAAATAGTTTCCACAAAAGACATTTAGAGCAAATTTGTGAAAGAAAAACTTGAGGGACAAAACTTTTGGACCAAGATGTTCATTTTAAGAAAATGGTTTGAAAACCAAGTTGAAGAGAAATCCTGGTAAAGCTGGAGGTGTTATACCTTACCATACACTTTGATTAGAAATCTTATAGATTAATGGGAAAATATACAATAGACCCCTCGGAATAACTCATGTTCATGCTTGGAATTAGGTTTTCCCTAAACCTGCTTTATGAACCACCTGTACACAATGGCCACCTGTCTACAAGGTGTCTTAGGAAAATACTGCACTGCAAAAAGACACGTCCGGAATGCAAACTGCAAAAATTAAAAATTACCTTGTCTAATGTAACATATTGGAATCAAATCTTAGCGAAGGTCATGCTGGAAGAAGATCATTAATTTAGAAGGTCCGCCTGCTATGCAAGTAAATTATCAATCTGTGTTTAAAACATATGATTTTCAACCATTTTCTATTTTTGTGTTCCGGATGGGTCTTTTCGCATCACAGCATTGTCCTAAGACACTTAAAAATCATAAATTCTGTTTCCCTTGAACAGAGTTCCTCATTGAAACATGTATGACCTATCAAAGGAACCTGTATGTATACAAAGACCACCTGCTCATAAAGACTACTATCTCTTGAGCAGTTTTTATGTGCAGGTATCATCACTGTACTTACAAATCCGTCTGTTGTTTCACCCTCTGGTGTATACGTTGCCTCATTTAGTGCTTTTTCATCACAACGAAAATTCACCACAGCTGACCTGGTGAAGCAAACAAAATAATACAAATCAATCATTATCAAACATCTCCCTCACATTAGTGCATCTACATCAGAAGGACTACTAATACCAGGCCCCTAAAGCTCGGCAATTTTGTCCACATTCATTAGAAGGCCGACCTATGCATCCATTAATATAATTCATGATCAAAAGTGAATAATTCATTTTGTAAGATGTTTCCAACGAGTAGCATGCATTTGTACACGATCTGAAACATTACACCCATCAGCTAACTGCATGCACAATAAATGCACAATGCACAGCAAAAGCACATTGTATCTGTATCTTTCGAATAGCGCACACTCGAGCTAACGCCCTTCTGCCAGCCAGGAGGGGATGTATAAAATCGCGCTCACACACACGTGGCAATGCCTTCTGCCAGTCGGGTGACAATAGTCTAAATTTAAGCCATGGCTTCGATATAAACCTCTTTTGTGAATACAGGCCAGAGTTAAAATACCTGCCATCAACTGCTGCGTATGTAAGCACTATATCTGAATTTTCCCCCACCGTGTATCCGACATCAGCTGGGGAACCAATGGGGTAGTAATACTGCTCATCTTGTGATACCTGGCATGCCTGTAAATAGAAATAAAATAAAACATAAAAGATGGAAACTGGGAATGTATTCGGGGAAATTTTTCTGGCACTGCCATCACTATATGCAATTTAGATATCCCTTTCACTGATTAGTACTCTACATGTAGCTCAGAACACACGCATAAGTTTTCATGTGAGAAGTTTCAGTAACACCATATAGTGTTTTAATAGATAAAAGGCTTGTATATATCTTTTCTATCATAAGATTCCAGCTAATAAGAGATATTAGATAGCTAAATAAAACAGAATGGCACACACACATAAAAAGACTCATCAGCGCATGTAGTACAAATAATACTAACAACGATATTGCATTTTACATTTCCGGGCTCATCTTTTCTTGCCTCTACATTTCATTATGAACTCTTTACTAGCCTTGGATCAAAACCTAGGACTGCCACATTGTTTGTTTTGTATGGTACATATACACTGTATGTGTGCCATGAGTCAACAATGGTAGCCCGATACCTGTTCCAATAATCAACTAACACTGTTAATGGGTTAAGCTACCTATTAACCCATTTGTGACAGAGGTCGACATTTTGTGGTTTGGCCTAATATCTTTTGACACAAAGCCCTAAAAATCACACCAAATACATGAGCAGAAAGAGCAAAAAATTCTACACAAACTGTGCCCATTTTGGTTGTGTCAATATTCATTGTTTGATGCTGAAAATCTTTTAAAGGGAAATAAGCATTAAAATCCTTAAATGTGATAGAAAGTTTAAAGTCACCGTTTTTCCCCTGCAAATTGGCAACTTTTTTACTTCTCATCATAATTTCTGTCAATTTATATTCATTTCAGATACATGATGTTTTATAAGAAAAATGTAGCAATAAAATAAGAATGTTGGTGTTGCCATTTTGAAGAATAAAAGCTGATCAAATTAGGCTTTAAATAATTCCTGTCACGTATGGGTTAAAGGAAAAGGAAAGACATTGCAGCAAAAAGCTGAATTGAAAATTTTTTACACAAGATATTTTTTCAGTACCTTTTTAAATTCACTTTTATTAGTTTTAATTTTCTATCACAAATATATTACAAAATCCACCTACTAATTATTGTTCAGAAACTGATCCCCCCCAAAATGCTCCCCCCCCCCAAAAAAAAAGATCGGTAAATTGCCAGTTTCTCCTTTTTTTTTTCGTTACAAGCAGGCATGCCCAGTTGTGGCTGACTCCGGGTCTGGGGTTGCCTTTGGTGTTAGAGCTGTGGAGAGTGATGGGCAGGAGGAGGGGGGGGGGGGGGGAGGGAAGGAGGGGTTTGACGGGGTTGTCTTGGTGTAATGGGGGTAGGAGTTTGCTGGGCAGTATTATCTATGACAAGATTTCACTTCTCCTTTTTTTTTTTTTTTTTTTTTTCTTTCTTTCTTTTAGTTATAATTTATGTGTTGATTCTTATATATGTATTTTTTTAATTAATGTTTTGAATTGTAATTCATGTTCATTTCAGTTGTTAAACTGCAAGACGTGGAAAGAATAATAAAATCCATTTATCTATCTATCTATCTATCTATCTAAATAAGAGTCTGAAGTTCTTCAAATACTTACTGCTGTACTAGTGCAGAATTGGTCTGTAAAGGGGTAGCAAGGGTTGTACGCATACTTGTAATCATCTGATGTTGAACTTGAATCCTTGTATGCAAAACTGGAAGAAGAAATTTGTAAAAATTATCAATGGTAACAGGCATAGACATAATAAATTTACTGAAGGGGTTGCACTCTCACACGTAGAGTACGTGCGGCCCGTATACGTACGTGCGAGAGTGCAACGCCGCATGCGCACCGTTCTTTCGACAGACAATGTCGGAGGTTGCACTATTGAAATGAAAATTAGCCACGCGACGGAATTGACAGGAAGGTAGGGTCTCAAAGCAATTAAAAGTCTGTTTCTTTATTTCTAGACTAAGAACTTAGAATCTAAGTTTGCAGTTAGATCTATTGGCCCGATGGCGAACTTGGAAGGTAGTTTTCATGGCTAACCGGTAAGGAGAAAGTGTGATTTGGAAACACATTTCTTTTGTTGACAAGCCAGTCTATACAGGGGCAGATGCACTCGGGTCAGGGCGTTCAGTAAAATAACAGAATAACACCACTATCTCAGATAAGCTAGTGTATAATCAACCTAACCACAAAGCCAAAGGCACAATCCTATCCTAATCCCAATCCTAATTCCTAACCCTCTCAATCTGATGAAAATATAGAGGATGTGAATGTGAAGTTCTTCATTACTGCCCTCCTCCCCTTCTACCCTACCCCTCCCCCCATGGCCAATTAATGGTTCTACTTACGCTGCCTGTCCATTTTGATTCCCGAGTGGAGAGAAATCGATTCGTTTGCTGATGCCTGTGCTGCCATCAGTATACATGCAGGTGCACTTGCTGGAAGTCCCAGCTAGAGGAACACATTTTTCCTGACATTCTACATGTCTGATGCAAACGACAACCACAAGACATAGATATACGATGCAGTGTCTCTGATGAGCTGACATTGTTGAAAAGAGGAATTTGCCGGATTTAAATGCTTAGACTAGAACGTTAACGCCTAATGTACATACCCGGCCTAGTCTCACTTGCTGCTCCTAATCCTATGTCATGTGATGATAATCGCTATACATGTACTATAGTAAACACGTACATTAGTCTATGGTACGCCGGAAGGGAATCAAAACTTATGTTCCATGCATACACACCAATAAAAACTTTATTTGACTGGACACAAAAAAAAAAATCATTTCACTCCAGATATCTGATAAAAAAATATATTTGACAAAGTACATTGGACAAAAAAGGTTGTTTGGGGAAAAATTGATTTCACTGAAATAACTTGGCAAAAACTCTTTGACAAAAATTATTTTTGTTAAATAATTTGTCAAATATGTTTGTCAAATGATTTTTGTCATGTTTTTTCTCCAATTATTTCAATGAAATGAATTTGTCCCAAATTATATTTTGTCAGAAATATGTCAGATATGTTTGTTGAATATTTGTCAAATGTTTTTGTAAAATTATTTTGATGGAATAAGCTTTCCCCCCCCAAAAAAAAAAATCAAATAAAATTTGTAAAATATATTTCCTTTTAAATATCTTGAGTGAAATAATTTTTTTTTTTTTTGGGGGGGGGGGGTCAAAGTCAACATAAAAATTTGATTCCCTTCTTGTGTGCCATACCCTTTGGCTTGCCATAAGACTTTATCTCTTCTCCGATATTTGGCAAAACATCAATGTGCGGTTTTCGGGATTTTTTTAAATTTCTATCTTATTTTTGCTTTGTTTTTCTTTAGTACTGGTAAATAAAATATTGAATGTAGGCTTTACATTACAATTTTTTGCCTGTTATCTGTCTCTTGTTCTCTTTTTGATTCCATTTAACTCAAGCATATACTATTTGATTAACTTCCATTTGATATCTGCAGCCCCCCCCCCCCTCTCTCTCTCTCTCTCTCCCTCTTTTTTCTGGCATATGCATGCCTCTCTTTCTCTCTCTCTCTCTTTCTCCCTCTCTCCCTCTTTTTTCTGGCATATGCATGCCTCTCTTTCTTACTCTCTCTCTCTCTCTCTCTCTCTCTCTCTCTCTCTCTCTCTCTCTCTCTCTCATTCTCTCTTACTCTCCCACATCTATGACAAAGAAGTACCAAAAAAAAAACCACCTGAACAGAACACAAAATAATTAAAACACATGCTCCTGTGTTTATTTGGCATATCATTAAGATAGCAGTTCTTAGTATGAAATTGTCACATTATTCATTTTTATTTACATCTTTATTTATAACACTCAAGTTTTTCATACTTTCAAACCCTGCTTGAACTTTGACTACCAGTAGAAATTTCCATACTGCCAATGCACCCCCTCCCCTATTCCACCACTTCTGGTGGCCCACAGCAGGTCATAAGATGTTCTTCCAGAGCATGAAATGTGATATTTAAGGAAATTATTGGACACATTCTATTACACAGGACTCAACACTACGAACAGGTACTAGGGTCGCCTAGGCCCCTAAAATCTTGGTCGGCACTCCCAGAATCTAAAATTTATTACACAGAGCTTACATAGAGCTTAAGAACTGACCCCTAAATTTCAATTCGACCCACTTACATGTCGCAAAACTTTAGTGAGGAGCCCTGTACACAATTAAATTCAAGCACTGTACAAAAGCTGCAAATCATCATACTTAATCATTATGGCCCTGAGCAGTGATTCTCTCAACAACAGCCATCTACATGTATAGCGTGATTATACCATCACTGGAGGTGCTCAGACATATGGGGTGTTGCAAAAAGGTTGCAATCAATTGCAAATAATTGCTAATTTTGAAACAACCATTCTGATTGGCTCAGGGTCGGTCTGCCCTTTTAAAGTAATTACACAATGGTAAATTTTTTTTGGATATATGATCGAGAATAGAATTCTAAGAAGAATAAAATTAAAAATTTGATGATTTTCAATCGAAATCAATGCATTTTGGCTAGTTTTCTCATAAAAAGTCGAGACCTGACCCAAAAATTTGAGTATGAGGTACGACGTAAAAGTGGGTACCCAACTTCACACATTGCAGTTGTGCTGCGCACTAGACTGTACAATATGTATTATACCATGCGTGCATTTTGACGTCAAAGTGGGTACCCAGTTGAAACTGGGCCACAGCTGATGGGTCAAAAATATCCTGAAATCTTACCGCATTTGGGGGTTTCCTTGGCAACACGACTTTTAGAAAAACTTTAGGCAGATGATTTTCTGCTAATAAAATCATGCTCTTTTAAATGAACTAACCTTGTACCCCCTTTAAGAAGACATGCATGCAACAATGATTTTGATTGGCCAGTGACGATCAGTTGAAACTTGCAATCGATTGCAACTTTCTTGCAACACCCCAATACTCTGACAACTATCCGTCCAGGCAAAGGATTACAGATAGAGTTGCGAATACTTTCAGATACATGTAACATTTGTAGTCAAGATTAGTTTAAGATGATGTGCTTGGTCCAGGATTGAAGATAAGAGTTTGGTCTGTTGTTCTTCTAATAATCCTCAAAGAGCTATGTAGCCTACAACAAAGATGACCTAAGACTGCTGGCAGTGCTAGGAAATTTGATACACTTTTTTTTGAGTTGAGGACAGTTTAGTGTAGGCTAGTGATCATGAAACTATTTGTTGCAGCAATGCAGGGGGGGGGAGCACTGTCATTACAAGGTGGACACAATGCTCACACATGGACTTTCAAAATGGATCCTAAACAAGTAATTATCCTCCAGGTTATCCTCTGATCTCAGAATACCCTCAACAGGTATTTTGTTTGGTTTTCCCCACCCTGAACAAGTATTTTCAAATCAAACTGTTGTAAAAGACTCTTTTTCCCTGATTTTTGAAATTTGATACCCTTTTCACTGTACGCACATACATTGCCCATCCGTGAAAAACAACCCTTTTTACGTGTTTTTGTGTACGAGCATGGTGTCCACCTTCTAATGGCAGTGCCTCCCCCCCCCCCCCTCGGTATCAATGCAGAAATGCCCTTACATGATACGAGTGTGCAAAAAGGAGTTCTCTCTCAGATCAATAAAAGACCCCAGACAGAAGGTAACAGTAACTCCTATAACAATAGATTGTCAAAACTGGATTTTCATTAGGCATCCTATCTTTAAGTTTATGTCGTTTGTGAAAAAAGCATCCGAATGCAAAACAGAAAATTATTGAAAATCAAATTTTCAAACAATGATTTAATAATTTCACGGGTAACATGTAGACCTTGTAAATTGATATATGATCTTCTTGTGGCATAATCTTTGCTAAATTCCATTCCGATATGTTAATAGAGACATTTCTAATTTTTTTGTATTTTGCGTTCCAGACGCTTTCTCTCACACTAAAACATTAACCCACTGCATACTGGAACCAGGTTGTCCCTGTCCTAAGTCTATGGCAATTACAGAATTCACCAGTCAACAGGTTAAAGGTTTTCTGCACACAATGCATTGAGGGATGCTGATGCAATAAATTGCTGTCAGAGCTGCGTCATACAACCTCACTGTTTTCAACCTAGCTACAGCAAAACTGGAATACCTGTAGATCTGATACTATAACCTGTGTATTGTATTAAGGTCTTGGAAGCTTCTGACATCTTCTAGCTTTGTCCACCACTTTGGAATGAGTAGATGGCGGGAGATCTTGGCAAACCAGGGACTGACCTTCTCATCTCCTCTGTCGCCTGCGGATAACAGCTCTTCTAGTTGGGTGGGGTTCACATAGCGCACCTTCTGGACCTCATTAGGTTCAGGGTTCAAATCTACCTCTCCTTGGTAGACAAGGACATGGTCTATTTCATGCTCTCCCCAGATGCCTTCATCAGATGCTGCTTGGTAGTGGATCCTTGTCAGGTAAGTGAAGCCTTCAATGGGTACCTGAAAAGATAAGAGAATAAAACTTATTCACTAAGCCTTGATTTTCATCAGATATTTCACCATTTTCAAAGTGGCGGTGAAGAATCGCCCTACCCGTAATTCTGAATAAAGCCCTCTAAATGTCATGTTGCACAGTCTTTTAACGTGTTGACTACTCAATTTTTTTTCATTCCCATAGGCTTAAAGGGAGTACCCAATGCTAAAACAATGTTAGCTCATTTAAAAGAGCATGATTTTATTAGCAGAAAATCATCTGCCTAAAGTTTTTTTTAAAAGTCATGTTGCCAAGGAAACCCCCAAATGTGGTAAGATTTCAGGATATTTTTGACCCCTCAGCTGTGACCCAGTTTCAACTGGGTACTCACTTTTACGTCAAAATGAAGTCAAAGTGGGTACCTTGTCGCGCACTTCTAGCAAAATGCGATCAAGGTATATTCTAGCATGCAGCACAACTGCAATGCGCGAAGCTAGGTACCCAATTTTACGTCATACCTCATACTCAAATTTTTTTGTCAACTCTTGACTTTTTATGAGAAAATTATCCAAAATGCATTGATTTCGATTGCAAATCATCAAATTTTTAATGTTATTCTTCTTAGAATTCTATTCTCGATCATATATCAAAAAAAAGTTTACTATTGTGTAATCACTTTAATACAGGGGCCAGCTGGATCCAGAAGCCAATGGGTTATAACTAGGTGGGTTTTTTTTTCAGAAGTTCAAAAATACTTGGTGGAAGCCACCAGGGTATCATTCACTGTCGAGATCAATGAAGGGTGATGCAACATTTGCTCCTGCGATAATTGCTCCTGTCTTAATTTCTTCCAAGACATAGGGTTAGGGTTAGGGTTGTGATGGGGGTTTTGGTTCAGAATGATGTGAGGATAAAGACTAAGCTTAGTGTTAGGTTTGGGGTTAGGTTTTATGTTTTACTTACACTATGAACAAGGCGGACAAAGAAAGCGGACAAAATGAACAACCTCTCATTCTACCCTTCACAATGGTTCTGGTAGTCAAAAGAATATCCCTTCACAGCAATTATATTTAATCATGAAGTCCCAGGTGAATATGCACATGACGCCTGTTCCACATATTTTAGACAATAGCAGTGAAGGTATGTTCTTTTGACTACCAGAACCACTGTGATGGGTAGAATGAGGGGTTGTTTATTTTGTCCGCTTTCTTTGTCCGTCATGTTCATAGTGTTAATGTGCAGTTTTTCCATAAGAGCAATTGTCGACGGAGCAAATGTCATGTAACCCACTGAACACAGGAAAGAGGAAGAGAGACAGACGATACCAACCTGTTCAGGTTCAATGCCCAATTCATGCTTCAGTTTTCTTCTAGCGGCTCTCTTCACTCCCAGAGCATCTTTGAGTTCCATCTCTTCGTTGAAATGAAGCGGATGACTGCAGCATGTGTTGGCCCAGAAACCTACAGTAATATGAATCAATGGTCGCAATATCACTGTCAGGCAGTCCACACATCACACCCAATTAGGCTTGTTCACATATGAAGCGAAAAACCTCTGTGGTGAACCCCAACTTTCTTGTGTGTACAAATAAATAAGATATGAAATGGAATCAATTTTTTGTTGTACTAATGTTGAGGAAAGAGGAATATTTTTTGCCTCCATGCAGTAAAAAGGTGTGGACTAATCAAATTCCTATGAAGCTAGAGTAAACATATGATGTCATGATTTTGCTGTCAATGCAACTTTTGGCTACTCGTCCTCTTCCACCTCCTCCCTTTCCTTCATCTCCCCCCCCCCCCCCCATCTTTCTCCTAGTCCTTCTACTCCTCCTTCCCAACTCCTTATCAACACTCCAGCTCATAGAGATGGGCATAAATCTCTTACTAATCTTCAAATCATTATTCCAAGACAGAAAGTAAAGGGGAAAGTGATTCACATAGACCTGTCACTCTGTCTTACCTGGGAAAGTAATTTTGGCATCTGATCTCTGCTGTAGTAAGAGTTCTCCTTTGTTGTTAAACAGAAACACACTGAAGGCTCTATGAAGCAAACCTACAAAACAAGAAAAAAATGTATCCCATATACTTTCCATCACTGTGCTCAGAAACACACACAAATTGCAATAAATCAACATTCACACAGGTTTATGTCTATTTCCTAGCCTACCACTTATCATCAAATAGAATTCATAGCCACCATGAAAAAAAAAAAAAATCACAAACAAAAAATTCAGTGTTGAATCACCTGAAACTAAGCTATTTAGCAGCAAATAGCTCTTGAAAATTCCAGTCACTCAAAAATTCACAAACACTAGCTTTTATCAAGCGAAAGTTTCAGGTTTCATAATACTACAGCTAACCCTAAACCTAGCCAAAAGTCAATTTGGATCCTACAAACTATGACACACATGCCCATGCAACCGGCAGTATAAAAAGACCTATTTTTCAAAATCATCAGTAAGTCTATATTTAAGTTCATGGACATCCCACTGAGATTCATTCTATAGTACATGACACTGGGTTGTGTACTAATTTAGATTTACAACAGATTTGAGAAACAGGCCCCAGATCACCAAATGAAAACAAGTACATGTATAGGGCAATTCCACGGTAAGGATGCAATTCAGTTTAGTCAGTTACCAACATTTTTAGACTTTTTGTGCCTCTTTTGTACTCTGCCTCCCTTCTCACCATATAATAATCTGTAAATATGCCCATTCCTTCATGTGAGCTCTTTCATTCCAACAAGTTTATTCTTACATTTATGATATTGTGGTATAACACCTCTGTAACGGAATTATCAGAAAAAAACGCCAATTTTAAACTTCAAATTTGCCTTTTAAAATCAAACATGCATTGTAATGTAATGGATAATGTCATCAATGTTCCATTAAATGAAGATATGAACACATGACCATGTCAAGTGTTACTGCAAGGTTTATTATGGAACATCATCAGACAGACTGTTACATCCCAAGTGTCATACCAACACAGACTTAGATTGTAGAATTCTTTATTGTTTCAGCTTTTTTTGATAACCCATTCGTGACAGGAATCATTTAAAGCCTAATTTGATCAGCTTTTATTCTTCAAATTGGCAACACCAACATTTTTATTTTATTGCTACATTTTTCTTATAAAACATCATGTATCTGAAATGAATATAAATTGACAGAAATTATGATAAGTCAAAAAGTTGCCAATTTGTAAGGGAAAACAGTGATTTTAAACTTTCTATCGCATTGCCAATTTAAGGATTTTAATGCTTATTTACCGTTGAAAATTTTTTAGCATCAAACAATGAATATTGACGCAACCAAAATGGGCACAGTTTTTGCAGAATTTTTTGCTCTTTCTGCTCATGTATTTGGTATGATTTTTAGGGCTTTGCATTAAAAGATATTAGGCCGAACCACAAAATGTGGATCTCTGTCACACATGGGTTAATTCGAAGATTTGGCTATTCAGGGCTATCAAAGTGATTGTTTCTACAATAAATGTTAAGTAAGGTGACTGTCTTTCCGACGCAGGATTGCCTTATAGTGACCTGCTTCACTACAGTCAGATTGACAAACCTTTCTTGATGTTCTCGTACAAGTGACATTCTTTTTTGCTTGCTGCTCCTATCACATTGTCGTCTCTATCCACCACGATACACTGCTCTGCAAGTAGCTGTACCTGTGTATCATCCAAACCGTCTGTTGTTGCATTACTCATTGCTCTTATCAAGCAAGGAAAAACAGGAAAATAATAAATATCAGAAATCAATAACTGGAATTAATATGTGCATGCAACATGAGTAAAGTAGATCTACTAGACTGCAGCCCACACGACTGATCTACACTTTTTACACACACACTCCCTCCCTCTTTCTTCTTTTTTCTGTTTTAGTGTTTACTACTTTTTAGTGTACATGCTTTAGTCACTCACAGTCACATTAATTAGTTAATTAGACAAATATTTCGTAATTTGTATTCCTAATTGATGCTTGAAATTTCAAATGATGTAGGTCATGTTGATACTTTTTAACTCCAGGGAGCTCCCTGGAACACTCATCCTGTGTACTCGGTCAATGAATTGCCCTGGAGTTAACCGTAGATATATGTTAGTGGTCATGTTCCACGCTCCTCACTCAGTGTCACTAGAATTGCATGATAAACTCACCTCAAGCTCAACAACGGTTGAGTTCTTGATAAAAATATTCGACAAAAAGCTTGAAATAGCGGCACATAAGACTTGCTTCTAATCACATTCATTTGTTTCATCCAGGTCAATAATCGCAGAGACGAGCCAGCCAGAGCTTTGGAAAGGGCCTTTTCATGCTTGTCACCACCGGGCGCTGTTCCGCTAGATATCACTCGTACTCTCGCTCTCGCGCTATGGCTCAGCGGCATAGATCGCTCGATCAGAGCTACATTATGGTACGATCATGTGGGTGCAATCCAAACCACGCCCACCTTTCCTTAGGCTTACACCCGGTCGTTTTTTGTTATTGTCCCAAGAATATGGCTTCGGTACAGGGTGGGGTGGGAGGGGGGGGAGGGGGGGGGGGGGGGGACTTAATTCTATCTTTCTTCAGAATACATGTACATCGGATACATTATGGCAAATGAAATTGTTGTTGCCTAGTAACGATTTCAAGGGCAAGTTCATTTCTTCATTTTTCGCAAAGCAGTTCTTAAACAGTCAATAGGCCTAATCCAGTAACTCGGATGAACTTAAAGTTGCTATTCATAGGTTTTGAAAATGCTCGAATTTCATATCAAAATAAAGTTTATGGTGCACAAATCACTATGAAACCGATTGAAACTTTTGAAAAGTAAATGGGAAACAAATATTGCCTGTCACAAGTCGATAAAACGGACCCCCAATATTGCCTGTGCATACGTTGCCCAAGTCGATGCGAAATCCGTGACATCATCATATGGACAATAGCCTGTGATGTGGTGTATTGTGCATGTAGTGAATATGATGTGTCGTGTGCGAGTTGGTTGGTTGGTTGGTTTTATTTTCCGTATAAAAAGCAGTAAAAACAAAAAAATACATGCAAATCAATATATCAAATGGCTGGAAGCTCTATTCAGAGCCATTATTCAAATGGCTCTGTTCTTCCTAGAGGTCCAGAGTGATTAAATCGATGTTTCTGCATTGTTTGGAAGAATTCATCATTCTGTGAATGTTTTCAAAGTATGTTTCTTCCAATCTGTTGAACATTATTCATACCATAATGTCGGAGAAATTCTACAAATTAACGATTACTTTTTGCAATTAGAAAGGAAAAAATCCCATAATATAATAGAACATTCTCCCTTGTACATGCTATGTATTGGGTGTGGGGCATACCATTTTAATTTTAGGGGTGTTATAATTCACGAAGACGGAGGGATAGACGGAATACTTTGTTTTCTTGAATTTAAAATTGTTTTCTTGGTGAATAGTTTGAACTTTTCTAAAGAAAATAGAGAAACGGTAATCATCTTACTGCTAATTTGTTTTTCTTTTCTTTTCTATTAAGTAGCTAATTTATATTTACATGTGCTTATAAGCTCAAGTTAACTTTTCCATAATCGGCATTTCAGTAGTCAATTGTTTGTATGTAGTAGGTAGGTGAGGTGAAGTAGGTGAGGCACTGGCGTACTGGAGGGGGGGGGCTTGGGGGCATTAGTCCCCCCCCCCCCCCCTCCCCCCCCAAAAAAAAAAAAAAAAAAAATTTCAACCATGGTTTATTTTCAATTTTATATAAAGGGCTGTCAGTCAGCTAGGTGGCGGCAGTCAGCGTAGGCTGGCGCAGGATGTGTTGCGCACCTCACTCTGCCCAATTTTCATCCATTTTCATTTCCCTCAGTAGTTTTTTTTTCTCCTGTTTCTGTTCCTATTTTTTCACTACAGCCCCAGCTATAGAGATTTGTTCTTGTATTTCCTCGAAATCCACTCACTATTGCATGGTCCTGAATGAATCTCCTGTACTATAGAGCCTATAGACGTCTAGGACAAAAGTATGAATAGGGAGCTCCACTAACGATCTATTGTTAACGCCAGGTGTTTAGAAATGCCTACGCTTTCTTAAAGCTACAATCCAACTTTTTAAAGACTCCAAGAAATGTGACTATAAGAGTAGGATTGTATTAACAAATGGTTGGCAGAAATGGTTGGCAGAAATGGTATTTGCTTACGAATTAATGCAAGCTAAATTATACCAACGTTCATCGGACGAATTTATGCATAGTAAAATGTAAAATTCACTGGAGTAATTCATTGAGAATTTTTCATTTTGTTTAAGGTCCTCATCAAAGTGACATGAGTGTCAATCACCTTCAATACATTTATCAAAAATCATGAATAAGTTGATTCATATATACAATCTCATATTTTATTCTTGCCTTTTTGTATTCAACTGCAAGTCGAATTCGAAGAAAATTTAAACAAAAAAAGTCCAAATGTTAATTGTACGACGCTGTGTGAGCTGTGTAATCTTGATTGCACTTTCTCCACCGGTTCGTTTTATTCCAAATTATTCTCTCCTGCTGTTTTTAATGTGATGCCCGTTACCACATTTCCTTTTCATGTGCTATAAATGCTTA
Source organism: Echinometra lucunter (assembly GCA_029962745.1). Classification (NCBI taxonomy): domain Eukaryota; kingdom Metazoa; phylum Echinodermata; class Echinoidea; order Camarodonta; family Echinometridae; genus Echinometra; species Echinometra lucunter. The sequence goes on along the minus strand of CM057167.1, from coordinate 1,389,135 downwards.
TGACATACAGGAAAATCGCTTACATGCATAGTATATTGGACTTTCGTTTGATTTGGGGAAAGAAGAATCATCCCCTTAAAATGCAAGTATTATTGCTCCGTCAAGAAGCTCTGGTTACTCTGAGCCTCTACCCATCTATTTCATAAGGAATTTGGCGATTACAAAGAGTACACTGTCATCAAATTCTTGTTCACTTCAGTCCAACGTCAGCTTTTGTGCTTTGAGTAATAAGAAATAAAAGCACTCACTATGAACATGACTGACAAAGAAGGTGGACAAAATAAATAACCTCTCATTCTACCCTTCACAATGGTTCTGGTAGTCAAAAGAACATCCCTTCACTGCTATTATGTTTAATCAGCAGTTACACCTGTTTCACATATTTTAGATAATAGCAGTGAAGGGATGTTCTTTTGACTACCAGAACCACTGTGAAGGGTAGAATGAGGGGTTGTTTATTTTGTCCGCTTTCTTTGTCCGTCATGTTCATAGTGACTACTCCGCTCAAACTTGGAAACCTATTCAGTCATGATTTTGGAAGACGAGCTCTGGAGCGAAGAGGTGCATTGACTTTTCAGTACAATAAGATGACTTCAAGATATGAAAGACTAGTTTGAATGACTTTAAGCTTCACTTTGAAAAGACACCTTCAAAAGCCGATTTATCTTTGGTATGTCAATGAGGCATTGATGTACGGTAATACAAAAAAAAAAAAAAAAAAAAAAAAAACATGCATGTGACCTTAGGTACATGCTACGTTGGGATTGTACAGAAAAGAAAATTCATTTTTTCCCTTAAAGAGACATTTAATATGACAGAGATACAAGTGTATGCTCGTCGGTGTAAATCACTCTTTTAGATCGTGAGTGGCACAAAAATGGATGTATTTGAAAAGTCATCACAAATCGGAAAGAATAAAGGGTGCCAAAATACCCTGGAGGCTCGTAGGGGGTCAGCGTAGCCCTCTGCATCTCGAGCGATTGATTCGCAATGTGGAGATTTCGCTTCATGGGTTCGAAACCCATGAAGCATTCATTTTTGTTTCAGTTCGTTTTTTTTTCTGTTTTGTTTCTTTAATAATAATAATAATAATAATACAAAACATTTATTTGGCGCTTAATACGGGCGTTTCTAAGCGCACTATTATCGGTTTATGATTTGATAAGGGAATTGAAATTAAATACAATACAAAAATTATATAAGAAACCTTAAATGATTTAAAATAAGCATTAATAAATTAATTAATTAATGAATACCGAAAATCAAAGTTGGTGTGCACCTCCATTGACCGACCCACAACTGGGACATTCCAGAGAATGTTTTTCTTTATGTTTCTTTATGTTTCATTGATTTTTTTTCATTAACGGATGTTGTTATATGCTTCAACTTAAAGGAGAATAAAACCTAGACATTAGAGTGCTTCTAGTGAATGAAGAAAAACAAGAAGAATAAACAGTGAAAATTTGAGGAAAATCGGACAATCTGCTGAAGAGTTATGAACTTTGAAAGTTTAAGTTAATCCTTATAGGGATCCATAAATTGGCAACTTTGCCAGCATCTGTGATGTCATCGTGTAAACTTTCCATTCATTTTGTACACAAAATTCAGCATTTTCTTTATTTTCAAGAGCAATAAAAATTTCTTTTGATTTACTGTTTGAGTTGGCATGGCTATATCAATTCTGCAAGCATTTTGGGAAGAATTATGTTGATTCCTGACCTGCAATTTCATATAAATCAATTTTTTGAAAAAATTATGTACAAAATGAATTGAGAGTTGTCCACGATGACATCACAGATGCTGGCAAAGTTGCCAACTCAAGGCACCTCATAATAGGGATTTACTGAAACTTTAAAAATTCATACTCTTGAACAGATTGTCCGATTTTGCTCAAACTTTCACTGTTTACTCTTCTTGGTCATCTCTATTCACTAAGAGCACACTGATGCTTCGGTTGCATTCTCCTTTAAAGTTTAAAAAAATCTCTATGGAGCAAACAGTGTGAAGTTATTATTTTGGCTTTTTGCGGCAGTCATTGCAAACCTGCTAACAGGAAAAGATAAAGGGTGAAGATGAACTGAAAGATTGTGGTGAGGCAACGTGTACCCCTCTGTACAGAGCGATTGGCTCGCATCTCCTCGACAAGGATATCTAGGGTTCGATGCCCAGGAAGTACCTGTTTTGTTTGGGTTTTCCATTTTGTTTCTTCTTCTTCTTTTCCTTTTTTTTTTAGTAACTGATTTCATTTTTGCATGCTCCGAACTTTTTAATAAAAAATCTCGACGTAGTAAACTGTATGTGTGAGGTTATTATTGGCTTTTTTTGGCCGCAGTCATTTTCAAACAGGAAAGGATAAACTGGAGGGTGGTAGTAAGGCAGCGTATAACTCTCTGCATAGAGTGATTGATCTCCTAGCTTGATGGAGAGATTTTGGGTTCAAAACCCAGGAAGCACTATTTTTTGTTTGGGTTTTCCCTCTTGTTTCATTTATTTGTTTTTCAGTAATTGATTTCTTTCCAGCGTGCTCCAAAACTTGCTAATAAGAAATCTCTATGCCACAGACAGTATGTGTGAGGTTATTATTTTGGCCTTGTGGCAGCAGTCATTGCAAACATGAAAGGATAAAGCGCAAAGATGAACTGGAGGATGGTAGTGAAGCAGCGTACAGCCGTCCTTAACGGGGAGATTTTAGGTTCGAAACTTATTAAGCGCGAATTTTAATTTTTTTTTTGTTTCTTTCTTAGGCTTTGTATTTGTTTCTTTCTTTGTTTCCTTTTTTTTTTTTACAATGACGGATGACTTTTTCGCATGCTCCGAACTTGCTAATAAAAGATCACTATGCAGCAAACAGTATTTGTGAGGTTATTATTGTGGCCTTTTGGGGCAGTCATTACAAACAAGAAAAGATAGAGAGTACAATCTCAACATGAAAAGGAGAATAGATAAGAATTTATGATTATCGTTACAACACTGTTTATATGTCAGCGTGAGTTGTAATAAGCAAGTGCGAGCGAACTTTGGGGAAAATGAAAATATTTTCATTGCTGCAATTTAGGGGCAATGTACGTTCTTAGGAAAGTTTTGTTCGTTGTATCCCCAGCTCTTGCCTCCTCCTGCTCCATGCGCGGTTTCACCCTGTAGTCGTATCAAGAACAAGGTATTCTGTTATTAGGCCTATATGAAAGAAACTTCTCTGATTCTTCGGAGCTACACACTTTACCAAATGAGAAAAGGAATAGTTAAAAGAGGGGAAATGGCACAATAAGGACGAAAAAGGAACATGCATTAGATTTTAAGGAGCACTTATCGAAAAGGGAATTGCAATACTCAAAAGCGAAAAGGGGCACTTACAATAAACTTGGACGCTCATAAGAAATAAAAAGGGGCACTTCCCTGATAGCAGAGACTGGTAAGAATAACATCATATTTACGTCTTTTTAAAGTCGATTCATACGTCTTATTTACGTATTATATACACGTCTTTAAGACGATACTTTGCACCAGCACACGACGTAAAATAAGACGTCATATTTTTACGTCAATTTTACATCATATTGGTCGGGAAAGAACGTCTTTATGACGTCTTTACGACCCGAAGGAAGCTCACAGACTGGTAAAAATCACGTCATAAAGACGTCAAAGCTTCAGAGCTGGTTTATACAATATTTTAGAATGCATACAACATTATGACGTTTTCTCTTTCTTAATGTTCTAACCTAGAAATCGTCCTGTACTAGCCCTATATCCTAACATCGTACATCCCATACCTAACTACTGATGCTTTGTATCGACATTACTATATATATGGACTGTAGTGTAGTACTTGAAAAAAACAGTTAGAAATTACAATTTCTTGATGCATTCTGAAATACCCCGCCCATGACATTAACTGAATGGTGTTCAACATGGAAGTACATTGTTCATTAAATCAGCAGTGCAATCATTGAATAAAATGTTAAAATTCAAATGTTATCTTCCTTTTTTCACGAAGTTTAGTCATTTCTGGTCATTCATGAATATTCATGAATCACGATCAACTATTACAATCGTATCACGACGTAAAACTGACGTAAACACGTCATGTTATGGTCTTGGAAAAAGCTGTTATAAAGTGGGAAATATTTGACGTAAAAATACGTCTTGTTCTGGTCTTTAAAAAAGACGTCAAAAAGTGGTATATATTTGACGTAAAATATATGTCATTTTATGTTCAAACAAAATTTGAGAAAATTTTGGTTATATAAAGACGTCATAAGGTTGTCGTAAAATTGTCGTGTATACGACTTATGACGTGTTCTCCAGTTTATGACCAGTTCTTGACGTCTTAAAGACGTCCGTCTGCTATCAGGGTTGTCAGGTTTAATGGGAGTGAAATGGCACTTACTAGAAAGCTTAGTGTGTACCAAATTTCAAAAAGGGAGTAATGCCAGAATGGAAAAGGTATACATGTGCTAACTTATCAGCGAACAAAAGGGCACTATTGGGCACTTACAGCGAATTTACAGGAGGAATGGGACATAATTTACTAGCCAGGAAAAGGAGCAATTCATCAGAAGTAAATTGGGACATGTATTCGATTTCGAATGGGGAACCTGCCCAAATGGAAAGAGGGAACTTATCAGAGATTTAAAGAAGAATGCACTTTTAGAACGAAAAATGCAGTAAAAATCGGGCACTTATACCTTTCAATAGGGAGATTCATTAGAAGTAACAAGGACTCACTTGTCAGAAGGGAAAAGAGCGCTATGGGGAAAATAAGAATTAATGTAAGGATCACTAATCTGGTGTAAAAGTGGAGCAGTTGAGGGATTTATTTAAGAAAGCTGAATTACCTGACGGGCACTGGCGTCCTGGAGGGGGGGGGGGGGGACTTTTTCAACCATGGTTTATTTTCAATTTTATATTCATATTAGTGATATCACTCGAATTTCATTACTTCTCCCTCGACTCCCTTTCTGTTGTTATGTAACGCATTCACAATTTCCCAAATAGCATGCATTGCAAGGCAGGAAACACGCATAATATCAATACTAATGTGTTTTATGATATACCACTTGGTTTTATCTGTTTATCTGACAATGGATTCATACTTTGAAAATGAATATTCTTAGATTTACCAAAACTAGACACGGGCTTTAAGTATGTAGTGCCAAATAGTGTTATTTTACAGAGTTGCAAACTATTTATACTGCAAAAGCTCCTTTATCATGAGAGTGCACTTGCGTATCCAAGGGAGGGGGGCGGTGGGGGCGGTCACCCCCTCCAGAACCCCAACAAAAAAGAAAGAAAAAAGTAGAAGGAAAAAAAGCGGAAGCGAGAAAAAAAAAAAGGTAAGAGAACATAAGAAGAGCGGGAGCAGACAAGGAACAATTCAAAGAAACGTCGGGAAACTCCCCCTCCCGCGAAAAAGCACCGTATCGTGAGGGGGGGGGGTACCCTCAGGGTTGGTCGCTTTGCTCCCCCCAAAAAGAAAAAAATATTTTGGCTCATTACGCCACTGAGGTGAGGCGAAGGTGAGAATAATTTGGCTTGCAATTCAATTAGGCCTTTAGTGGTAGTCTTAGCTCAGTTATAATTTCGTATCTGGGTTATTTTCACTGTTTATTTGCTTGAAAATCATCACAGCCTGCACTAAAAAGTAAATTCCTTAAAAATATTTTTCGAATGAAATTCCCAATCGAAATCAGAGTATTACAGGCAAGCAACCCTTGATAAAGACTTGAAAGACTTGAAGCTACGCTATGATGTTCATCTCTTCACTCCGGTCTACACTATCTGAGATCAGTGATGACGTCCAGTCTCTGTGCGCTAGCTAGCCATTCCTATCATATTAAATACGAAATTTTAGTAAAGAGGAATGTTGTGTGTAGATGAAGATAGTTTCTACATACAAGAAGCATCCTTAGACAACAATATTATCTAGGTAATCATGATTTTGTCTCTGACCTAATCAGTTCTGTCTCTGAGAATTTGATGCAACATCGTTTTGGGACGTAGTTTGACGTTTGCATCCCGGCCGGGCTTGGTTTTCTTTGTCATTTTCATGTCAATTTCCTACAGTAGGAAATTGACAGTAAAGTAACTTTAAATTCTGCTTTGACCAAAAAAGAAAAGAAAATCGACTGGTCAGTGAGGTAATGTAAATATTAAGCCACTGCAGTTTTGCCTCCTCTCTTAATAACAGTATCTAAAATCCATCAATATTGCATGTGATCATCTCAATGCACAATGTTTTATTACATGCAAGCGCTATAGCTCGCCGCAGATCGTCCATGTGCCTACGTCATCATTGGCATGATTGGGGACCCGTTTCGCTCGCAGCCACTTCCGGGTTCTGAGAATCAGAGAGGCGTTTTTGGAAAATATGTTTTTAGATAATTTTTTTGGAATTTACAGGAGCAATAATGAACACCACTGTCTTCTACATACTTCCCCGTTTCCATCCATACATAATTAACCCTATTCCATGATTTTCTTTGAATTTCACCTTTAATTTAAATCAAAAGAGTAAAGATTCCCAGACAAAATTAATAAGTGAATGTTTTATAAAAATTGGATGGGTCACGGATGAAAATTCATTTGATATCATACTATGCACCGGCGTAAATCCACTCTGAGGAGTGGGGGGGATGATTGACTTTTTTGACGATTTTTTTTTCTGTCGATCTCACACTTAAGTATAAGCACACACCCTCACTGACCCCCACAGACCCCCCCCCCCCTTACACACATTTTAATATTTATTTTGCGAGCGAGCGAAGCGAGTGAGCCAAAAATAACCATTTTTCTAGTTTTTAATCGCATTTTCTAACAGAAATTCTAAAATATGAGCGAGCAAAGCGAGCAAGCCAAAAATAACCACTTTTCTCATTTTTAATCGCATTTTCGAATAGAAATTGTAAAATAATGACGAGCGAGCGAGCCAGAAATAACCACTTTTTGGTTTTCAATCGCATTTTCAAATAGAAATTCTAAAATATGATGGTTGTTTATGACAGATATTCAAAGATTTTACTAACGGATTAATTAAAATATATTTTCTTTCTTAAAAAGTGGGGGATATTTGTACACGCCATCCCCCCCTCTCCAAAAAGTGGGGGGGGGGGGATATATCCCCCCCATCCCCCCCCCCCCGGGATTTACGCCAGTGTATCATACGTTTAATGATTTTCTGGGTCGGGCGGGGGGTAGCGCAGACGACCACAGCCCCCAGAACCAACAAAATTAAAAAAAAGAAACCGGAGATAAAAGGCGAGTTATCAAATAGGCCTAAATACTCATGCGAATAAAAGAGAAGTGCATAATTATGAAAATATTAAAAAAATGAACTAAGCCAATAATAGTAAACAGGAATTGAGATGCAAAGGAAAGGGATAAGAAAATGAATACATTAGGCCTACAGAAATATCTTAAAGGTATGAGGAATACGAACAGAATGGATGGGGAAGTAGAGGCGCGGCGCCACCGGGCCCAGGGATGGCCGCCCCATCATTTTTCAAGTGTACCCCCCCCAAAAAAAAAAAAAAAAAAATAAGGAAGAAGAAGAAGAAGAAGAAGAAAGAAAGAAAGAAAGAAAGAAAGAAAGAAAGAAAGAAAGAAGAGTATATGGGAAAGAGAGAGCAGGTCTTGCAACTACATAAAACTAATTGCCCTATTTCTTCATATAAAATGTAAATAAACTCACTTATGCACACACGACGTGGGATGTTGTAATTAATAATAATAATAATGATGATAATACAAAATATTTATTATTAGCCGCTTAATACGGGCGTTTCTAAGCACACTGTTTCCTGTCTATAATCTAATACCAGGAATTAAAAATTAAATACAGATACAAAAATTATATCAGAAACCTTAAGTATTTAAAAACAATAGACATAAAATTAATGAATACTGAACATTAATGGGTCATCCTGCCCCCATATCAAAATACGGTGCATGTGCCGCCTCTGTGCGTAAGGAATTCTTATAAGAGAACTTGTGGTTGGTTTTGTGGGCTGTCGGCCTATAAACCGTTTACAGTGGCAACACACCGACAAAATAATTAAGGAAGAGACCCCTCTTAAGGTATGAATGCTAACGAGAATGATATCAGCGGGTTTTTTTTTTTTTTTTGCAGGGTGGGCAGGGGCGTCAGTCCGTTATTCATTTATTTCATTTTTTAGTGTGGGGGGCACTTTAAAAAAAAAAAGGTCCTCAGCTTATTTTCTTTGTTTTTTTTTGGGGGGGGAGCATACATTCTTGGGGTCTATATAGGTCTATTTACAATGTCCATTGTCATATAAAGCTCCACACATGTAACCAACAGCTTGCGGACAAGCAAAATGAAGAAAAAGGAAGAAGAGGAAGAAGAACAAGAAGAACAAGAACAAGAACAAGAACAAGAATAAAGAAGAAGAGAAAAAGAAAGAAAGAAAAAGAAGAAGAAAGAAGAAAAGAAAGAAGATGATGAAGTAGTAGCAGTAGAAGAAATAATAAGAAATAAAACACAGATGACATAAATTCGAAAATTTCTTCGTTTATTAATTTAGAACATTCACACTGGTACATGTATCTTACATAATGTACAAAACAGTAAATTGTTTATGATTATATTGTAAAGCCCACTGCACACCATACAATCGATCTGCAATCCGATGCTGGAAAATTATAGCAATTAACCCGTTGACCACCGAATTCTTTAATTCCCATAGGCTTAATACAGGAGCTACCGGGTTCCTGTAGTCAATGCAGCTCGGTTAAAGCAGTTTATAAGAAAATTCACTCAAGTTAAATCTAAATAATTAAAGTTATAAATATGTAGTTATGAATACCAAAAAATGAAATTCTAGGTTATTGCGAGCCTCATCGTTAAAGAAATAAAACGAAATCAATGCTAATCGCATACATGTAGTGACCTAATATAGAAGTCTTCGATTGTGGTATTCCCATCATTCGTCCGAACCTCAATCAGGATAATTTTATTTGTTTGAAATTTCATATTAAATGCAGAATCGGGAAGCAGTCGATTGTGCGATCGTAATGTGCGGCGGTCTTATATGGAGAATAAAACTCTGCATGGGGAAATATCAATTTCAATGAAAAGAGTGGATAGAGAGAAGCAATTTTCGGTTACGAAATGAGAAAGTTATGAAAGTTTGAAAAGTCTCGATTTACTTTCTATGGTGATCCTCAAATTGGCAATGCTGCTTTTAAATAACAGGTTTAGAACAACTCTCGATATGTTTTGTACATAAAATTTCATATTTCCTCCATTAGCTCTAAAAGATGTTGTTTGTCTCTTTGTGAACTAAACATATCTTGTGTCAAATACATTTTCCCATGATATATCTTGAGCTAAGGAGACAAGCTTGAGAGATAATGGTTTTAAGAAAATATGAAATTTTGTGTACAATACATACACCACATATGGAGAGTTGTCCTTCTAAACCTACCATTTCTAAGCACCATCGCGAATTTGAGGATAGTAAATACAGACTTTTCAAATTTTCATAACTTTCTCATTTCGTAACAAATTGTGATGGGACTTTTTAAAAATTTCTTCTCTCTGTCCTCTCTTTTCATTAAAATTGATTTTCCCCATGCAGGGTTTCATTCTCCTTTAAATGTCCAATAAAATTAAATAAATACAGAGCTATATACATAATGTTATATGTAGGAGGGGCAGAACATCACAGCCTGAGAAGATAAACGGCAAGGAAAAAAATGAGGGCACTTAGGGGCACTTATTTCGTACATTTCTAGGAACAATTATTATCACTTCATAAATAACTCTATGTAAAATGGTGGTGGAATCTTTTCTCTCTTTGGAAATGTGCCAAAAAGGACAACTGTCCTCCATTCAGTGAATATCAAGTGCTGAGAAGAAAGCAGTGGGATTTCATTATATTTTCATTATAAATGTATCCCCCCCCCCCCCCCCGCCTCCGGGAGTCATGGCAGTAATCACTTGATTTTACGATAATGTTATTACAATCAATTTTCTTTAAGGTGACATCGGTTTACGCTCCACTGGCATGTTTGGCGAGTTCAAGGAAAGAGTGTTCGATGTGTCGATTTGTCTTGTAGTATTGGCCTTTCCATTCCTATGAGACTTTTTATGAGCTCTAAGACTACTACAATGGGAGAACTCTCTGTTACAAATGGAACACTTGTACGGAGTTTCTCCCGTGTGGATGACCATATGTCTGGATAGATTATACTCAAAGGAAAACTGTTTGTAACATACTGTACATTGATACTCTTTTTTGCTGTCTGAATGGATCCGCATATGACGGCGGAGAACGCCGCTTTGGGAAAACGATTTGTGACATGTAGGACACTGGTAGATTTTTTCTCCTGTATGTGTTGTCAGATGTTGATAGAGAATACTGGATTGGGAGAAGGCTTTGGGACAGTATGAACAAGGATAGGGACGTTCCCCTGTATGAGTTCGTTCATGCATCGAGAGATTGTTCTTGGTGTAGAATCTCTTCTTACAAAACGAACATTCGTACCGTTTGTCGCCTGTGTGTCTTCGCATATGCATTAAGAGATTGCAACTCTGGCTAAATGTTCTGTCACAAAGAGAGCATGGATATGACTTTCTTCCCGGGTTGCCTTTCGTAGTTTTGGAGAGGTTGGCATGAGTCGCAGTAAGGCAAGACTGTCCACTCTGCAGTTTTGTCCCCATTTCACTCGTCTCATCAGACTCCACTTTTCCTTGAGGATCTATACCTCCATGACTTACGAGAGAACCTGAAGCATTCATCTCAACCTGGATTTGTCTTTGATCATCAACCTCATGCCGATGTGGTTCCTTGGTCAGTTGTGACTCAGCTATCATACTCTCACGAGGAGCTGAATCAAAACGGTCTTCTAACTTAACTGGAAAGCTAGAAGGCTCTATCTTCACCACTATATCAGCTTCTAGGTGAACAAGGTCTCTCTCATCATCCCCCAGAGTTCCTTCCGTTGGCAATTTCTGCGTTAATATCATACCCTGATCAGTGTTCTCTGCAAGAATCGAATTCAAATCTGAAGACAGAACAGAAATGAAAACAAACACAAGATAATAGTATATGACTAAGGGGCATCGGGCAATTGATTAAAGTTTAATTTTTAAAGAAAATAGTCACTAAACCCAAAACGTGACTTTGACAGACAGGGTTCGTTTAGACGCTACCTCACTACAATAAATGATGATGATGATGATAATAATAATAATAATAATAATAATAATAATAACAATAATAATAATAATAATAATAATAATAATAATAATAATAATAAGAAGAAGAAGAAGAAGAAGAAGAAGAAGAAGAAGAAGAAGAAGAATATGTAACATTAAAAAAACACTCAATACAATGATTCAAATGCCATCAATGCCATACTTACAGGGGCGTCGCTAGACTATTTTGAATGGGGGGGGGGGTCTAGAGGCCAGATTGCCGACAAATAATGCCACCGATTATCGACGACTAACGTCGATAAATTCAACCGTATAAAGCCCATTGAGGCATGTTCAATTGTGAACCTCTATCATATTTTCCTTTTGAAATATATTTTGTTCACCTCACTTGCCGAATGTGTTTGTTTTCTGAAAACATCCTGTATCTAAATATAATACAAACGAGCGCAGCGAGCAAGGAAAAATATACACTCTCTTTCGTGGTACCAGTATTATTTCGTCGTCAAATTGCACAAGTAAATAAGCCGAATATGACTCTATTTGGGCACCTTACTCCTCTTTTTTCCTCTTTTTTTCCTCCTTCCTCTTCCCTCTCCTTTCTCTCTCTCTCTCTCTCTCTCTTTCTTTTTTTTGCCAACAGCGATTGCGAATTTGCCGACAAGAAATTTCTAGCGACGCCCCTGCATACTTACATTGTTTTGAAGAATTTGCTGCCATCTTTATGTTGGCCCTGACATCTTCAATGAATCCATCATCGAAGTCTTCGTCATGGCCATCTTTCAATTCTTGTCCGAGGTCATCGTCCAGTGCATCTCCTATGTCATCTTTTAACTCTTCTTCTGTTGGACAATAGATCAGATATCCAACTTCGTCTGCAGAATGCTGCCCTCCTAATTCATTCTTGATACCTAATTCCATGTTGAGGCATTCTTCCTTCATTCTTTTAAATCCTGCATCGATTAAAAATGGGGAAAAGGTAGCAACTAAACTGTGTTGAATGCTGACCTCAAATATGCCCATTAAATGACACGACTTTGTGAAGGGGAAGGAGGTCACAATACCCCCCACGGACGTCAAATCTAAATTTCAAATAAAATGATATTTTTTAGAAATGGCAGATGCTGTCACCCTATGGTTCAAGATTGGGAAAAGGCACAAAGGCCAGATAGGCCAGTAAGGGGAGGGGCAAAATTTATAATAACTGTAAATAGGAAATAGGAATAACATATTGGGTTTATGCTATATAGCAGACAATGGTTTTTACTTTGTATCAAATATAACAAAATATGTCTGTACACGTGAGGTACAAAAATATGACCTTAATGTGCCCCCGGCATCAATTTTAGACTTTAAAAAGCTGAAATATAAATAAAACACTTCTATAAGATTGTCCCCCTCCCCCCCCCCCCCCCCCCCGCTCCATAATAATGAAGCATTCGCTATACATGTACTAACGCCAGACCGATTATTATCATTATGGTATTGCTGTATGGATTTGGACGACAGCTGCACACAGCTATGATGAATAATCCAGTGCATGATTCATTTTATGCGAGCCCATTGTTGAGACAGAAAACGTTTGTTGTGACCCCCGCCAGTGGAAGGCTGTTCATGTATGTAGCTGTGTTTCGCCGTCCGTTATGCTGTGCCACTACACAGAGCCCTTGTAATATACAGATATATGTGTGCATATATTATATACAGGGGCGTAGACAGCGGGGGGGATGAGGGGTATGCATCCCCCCCACCTCACAAGGTGGGGGGGATGACATGTACAATCATCCCCCCCAGGTTTCAGGGAAGGACAATAATAATTATAATAATAATAATCATAATCATAATAACAATAATAATAATGATAATAATAATGATAATAATAATGATAATAATAATAATAATAATAAAAATAAAAATAATAATAATAATAATAATGATAATAATAATAATAATAATGATAATAATAATGATAAATGATGATGATTAGTACAGTGATTAGTATGCAATAATGTGTGTCAGTCCATATTCTATATTTGGTTGTCACGGTGCGTATATTTTCTATTTATATCTGTGCATCATTGGCGTAAATCCTGGGGGGGGGGGGGATGGGGGATATATCCCCCCCACTTCTCTCAGAGGGAGGATGGCGTGTACAAATATCCCCCACACAATTTTTAAAGGAAGAAATTATATTTGAATTAATCAGTTGATAAAATTTTTAATAATCTGTCATAAACAACCATCATATTTTAGAATTTCTATATGAAAATGTGATTTAAAACGAGAAAAGCACTTATTTTTGGCTCGCTCGCTTCGCTCGCTCATCATATTATAGAATTTCTATTTGAAAATGCGATTGAAAATCAGAAAAATTGTAAAAATTTGCTCGCTCGCTTCGCTCGCTCGCAAGATAATAATCAAATTGTGTGTAAGGGGGTCTGTGCAGGTGAGTGAGGGCGTCTTTTTATACTTAAGTGTGAGTTTGACAGAAAAAAAAATTCTTGATTTCTCGTGAACGGCATATCATCCCCCCCAGGTGTAAGAACCTGTCTACGCCACTGATTATATAGACGGTATATCGCGTTTACTGAAAATATTGTGTATAATATCTGGCGTAACTGTGAATGACTTATATATATATATATAAAACTCTTGAGCAAAAGAAAAAAAATGAGATGTATATAAGCTTTAAAAAGAATACATATTTTGTAAGAGGTGTGGATTATCTTCATTAATTATAAGGCCATAACAGTCATCAATGAACCCTGATTCATATTATCAGGTATTCTATTCTCTACAAAATATGGTTATCAGATAAACTAGTGAACCGCCTTAGCGTACCATTGCGTTGCGATCATGTTTATAAACATATAAAACGCGTGGTTATGGTTATGACAGGGAGTTGCCAGAGTGCAGAGATATTTTTATGTCAGTCTGTCTGCGGAAACAGGCACGAAGCTCCACATTTGTCACAACGCACAACTATATTATCTCACTCTCTTCATGCCCTCTTGCCTATAACTATACTGCAGCATAAACCACGATCATCATGACAATAAGAAATGAGTAAGGAATTTGTCTTACCTGAACAAAATCAAAAGAAAGGAAGTCATATCGTTATCATATGCTGTTGGGTCCTACGTACATGAGCATGATATAATATATAATAGTTACTTATGACCACATTTTCGCGATCCCTGTGGCTTACCGTGGCTCACCATTATAGCCAGCTTTACTCCCGGGCGGTTCCATTTTTCAGGAGGGGTGAGAGTTGAAAAGAGTTACTGAAGGAACACCATGCAAATAGATCAAGAGTTTGGCGATCTGGTACAAGTGAATTCTTCATATCACTTTTGTTACATTTGGCTTTGTTTTCACTCAAGTCTCGAAGAACGGTGAAGGACCGCTATGACATGAAAATAAGTGCTCCTTGATTACCTTCCTTCACAATGCAATTTGAAATAGGCTGAAACTTTGGACCAATGTTTATGTCACATACGATTTTCAGCATGACTGATTTCATACCAATTTGATGATTTCAAAACTTCCCAGACGATAAGATCACATGACCAGAAATAAAAAACCTTCAGAGAATCAAATAAGATATGGTCATCTCTGAAATGATAGTAAACGAACACTCAAAACAAGTTAATTCATTTAAAAAAAAAATAAACGTGAAACTTTAAATCATCTTTGTTTTTTAAAGGATCGGTTAACGTTGTTATTATACATGTTATACCATAATGAGGCCAACAGCAAAACGACGAAATAGCCTAATGGGGGAGGGGGTGTCTATTTTGTGAGAGGCCTATTTGAAGGGAGAGTATGGGACGAGGTGTGACTACACCTAGCCTTTTGCACACTTTATCTTCCCTCATCATGGGGTGTTTAGATTAAGTAGAGAAAAGTAAATGGGAAGGTTGTTTTTATGATGGGATGAATTTCAGTTGACCTCTTCTTCTTCTTCTTTTTAATCTTTTTCATAATCTTCTGCCTTCTTCCCCCTTTTTTCTCCTATTTTTCTCTCTTTTTCTTTTCCATTCTTATTCTTTATTTCATTTTGTATTGCCGATGCTTCTCTTATGCGTGTGTGTGTGTGTGTGTGAGTGTGTGTGTGCGTGTGTGTGTGTGTGTGCGGGCATTTGCGTGTGTATGCAACCTGCTGTTTTGGGTTGTTTTCTCTCTCTGTTTTAGTCTGCTTTGTATAAAGGCCCCATTTACAAGCACACGTTACTTAACGTCTTCTGAATACGATTAAGGCAAATTTCTGAAGTTAGACAATTAGAAAAATTCTTAGACTTAAGAAAATATTCTTAGAAGTGTTTTGAATACGGGCCCTGGTTTATATTTCCCATCGATATAAGTTGTATTTGTATTTGACAGTTGAATTTGTATTTGCCCGTTGTTGTTATGTTTTGCCGAATAAAGTAAATTGAATTGAAATGAATAATAACAGTTATATGCACTTTCTTTGAGTTCTATATTCAGTGGCGGGTGAAATGAGGTAATATGGGGGGGGGGGGGGAATGAAGGGAGAGTGACGTAGGAAGTTGTCAGAAGTATGGGGGATTAGCTTGGCAAATGAAGTTTTTGCTTTGCTGCCGACCTGTATACATGTACTGCTCACTTTCCTCCAATACAAAGAAAAGAAAAACAAAAGTTATGTTCTAAGTTTCCTTACTGAGCAGGAATCTTTTTCTTTTTGTTTACTAGGGAAATATAAACACATGTTATGGGTTGGTTACAGCCAAGAGAAAGTTTTACGAAAAGAAAGAAGAAACAATTGTTATATTTTGAAATACAATGAGAAGGAACTAAAATATCCGCAACCTTCTAACACATGTAACACTCGCTTTCCCTCAAATACAAAGAATGACAAAAATTATGTTCTAAATCTATTTTCCGAGCAAGAATCCTTTTATTATAGAGACATTTAAGAACATGCTATGAGTTGGTTACAGCTGACAGAAAGTATTACGAAAAGAAAGAAGAAATAATTGTTAAATTTCAGAATAAAATGAGAGAAAATAAAATATTCACAAACTTCTGCTACATATACCGCTCATTTCCCCTTAAATATTAAAATGACAAATGTTATGTTCTAAACATCCTTGTTAAGCAGGAATCTGCGTTTTATTAGGGAAATATAAGAACATGTCTTAAGATGGCTACCGATCAGAGAAAGTGTTTTGAAAAAAAAAGTAGAAAATACTCTGTATGTTACATTCAAGTGAGAAAGAACAAAAATATTCACAACAATAAATAATGACAAATGAATTGGTACGAGGAAAAGAAGGATATTCATACAAATTAAGTACTAAACAAAGTTTAGCATTACTAAAGTTCAACATGAATGCATTTTTAGCTTACTGTGATATTGAAACATCAGACTTTTTCAGGTAGGCGAGTTGACCATGTCACTCATCTGTGATTTCGGAAATAACGATGACTGATGAAAATGATCAAAATAATTCTGAGGCCTGTTAATTTTTTCCTTGGCCGAAGCTTTCCTTCACTCAAGAGAAACAAATACATGTACCCGAAGAAGATCACAGTTAGATACTTGCATTGTTCATATATACGGGGCTGGTTTTTGAGCGTATTCAAAATGAATGACAGTCGCACTCTCATGCACTTCCGTCTCATAACCTGCGTTTGAAATCCCTCTGGGAAAAA
>CM057167.1:1169079-1371789 GCA_029962745.1 Echinometra lucunter | reverse complement strand
TAGCCGTTCACCTGTGTGGATTTTCTTATGTGAATGAAGACTGGAGTTTTGCGCAAACGCCTTCTGACAAATATCACACTTGAAAGCTTTTTTACCAGTATGAACTACCATATGGGATTCGAGACTACTCTTCTGTATGAAACCCCTGTCACATACAGGGCACGTGAAGGATTTCTCACCTGTATGAGTTTGAATATGACGTTTTAGTTGACTAGGGTAATAAAAGGTTTTGTCACAGAAAGGACACTGACGAGGTTTCTCCACTGATATTCGGGTGCGGGCTCTTGTGTAATTCGGATTTGGAGAGGCGCAAATACCACATGAACAAGTCTCAGTGTGCCCATTAAAATTTGTCAGTCCACGGGAATGATCACGTTCTATTGTTCCTTGTACGGCTTCCGGTGGCATCCCTTCCCGATCGTAATGCGACTGTGTCGGATCAACTATATCAGCTTTGACAACACTATGTTCTTCAACATCAAGGCCTGACGGACCGTGGAGACTTTTGGGAGTATTCCCCAAGGGTCGCTCGTCATCATGACTTGAGGATTGGTGAAAAAATGGTGTTCTGCATGTCACATCAAAATTTCCGGATGGAATAGCAGTCCAAGTTCGCCCCTTATCAACACGTTCTGTTTCTCCTTGTGCATCGTCCGACATCCATGTCCGATTGTCATGAGACTGCATCGGGTCAACTGTGGCAGATTCAGTTTTTACAACGTTATGTCCTTCAAAGCCAGGGCCTAATTGGCCATAGAGAGTATGAGGAGTATTCATCAAAGGCCGCATGATATCATGACTTGAGGGTTGGTCGATTGGTGGCCTGCTTGCCGGTTTATATGCGTTTAGTGGACCGGTCACATCAACACTTCCGGATGGAGTTTCAGCCTCAGTCGGCCCCTGATCATCACTTTCCATTTTTTCTTGTGCATCCGCCGGCATCCCTCCGTGATTGTGGTTAGAACTTGCCGAATCAATTGCCTCAGTTTTGACAACGCTTTGTCCTTCAAAACCAGTCTTGTGATGAGGATCAAGGACCTGGCCGGGGCGATACTCCATCACAAACCCCTGTCTGTGGGCAGGCTGAGGTTCTAATTCGGTTTTCAAAGCAAAATTCGGAAGTGCCCTTTCCACCACTTTCTGCTCACTGAGTGCACGATGTCCCTGATCGCCTGTTGGTGCTGTCTCTGATGGTAATTCCGTGGCCGCTATCCGGGCCGCTGTCACGCTCTGGACAGAGTTTGCATTTCCATCTGATGAGGAAAAAAGTAAATGCTCATCTTATGTGAATGAAGATTTTTGGAATACAATGAAAATCAGGAATCATTAACTGAACTTTAATTTTTTTTAAATGTTAAATGTTTTCCATATTCATATTCTTTATAACAACCCAACAGCGGATTAAAGTAGCCTCAACCCGGACAGATTCTAAAAACAAATTGATCAGTTTAATTTTCAAACTTTACTTTTATTTTGTCGTGAGTATGTCATTGCGTATATTGCTGGTTGCTTCCAGAAAAACATTTTTTTTAAAAACGACGACAAAAAAATCTTGAAAGCATAAATTATATTCAAGCAAATTAAGACTAAAACTCACAACTGTTACAGTCTGACAGTGGCGGCGATTTCATGTAACGAGTGGGGGGGGGGGGGGGGACGGAAACACCGAAGGTCACCGCCGAAAATCTGTTTCGAGAATGATCGTTATTATGCGAGCGAGCGAAAAACATAACTGCAAGACATAATGACAGAAGCCTCATTTTGCCATCAAAATAGACTCTAGGCCTTTAAAAATATTTAAGTGGTTGGCCTAAATTTGGTCACCTGACTAAAAAACGAAAATTAAACTACTAAGCTTTACAAATCGAATGGGGGGGGGGGGGGACGCTCCCCCAGAAAAGTTTCGAGGGGGACACGTCCCCCCCCCCCCCCCGGAACGCCGCCTATGCAGTCTGACACCACCCTGGTAGGAGTGATCTTTTCTTTGAGTATAAACAAATAAAACAAAAATTACCTTGGAACAATGACTGGGCTACCATCTGCATCCCAGGTGTATGATCTTTCGTAATGCCATCTCCTGACTCCCATCTGAAGTCCTCGTTTAAATCTTCTTCCATGAAGCTATCTCCAAAATCTTCTTCTGTTGGGCAGTAGATTAGGTATCCGCCTTCCTGTGATGTGTGTGCAGACACTCCCATCAACCCGTTCACCGTTGCCTCCATGTTGATATGATTGCTTCACAGCTCCAGATGATAATCTATTAGTATCCAAAATAAATAATCATTCACTTGAATGAGAAAGACGGTATGGACCGTCGAAAATTCGTGACAGAAAAATAAAAAGTTGGATTTAAGCATGAACTTTCTTCTTGTCTACTTTAGTATCCAAAATAATATATACAACAAAAAGGTAAAGAATATCTAATATCTATGAAGACAGCCCGGTAAGACAGTGTCAAAAGTTTTGCTTCAGTACATAAATTCATGCACTAGAAAAAAAATATATTCGTGAAATAGACGTCGACCCCCCCCCCCCCCTCTCTCTCTCTCTCTCTCTCTCTCTCTCCTTTCTCTCTCCTTCGCCCCCTCTTCCTCCTCCCTTCCTCTCCTAATAGAAGACCTGTACGGGCATGATGGGTATGTTGAACTAGGGAAATTCCCTTCTCCCTGGTGGAATGTAAACGTACCTTTTCGTCAAAAATGTTCTGAAGTATAACCCCACAGCAGTCCTAGATCACTCTCACTGTATAGTCGAGATACATGTGATTCAGACTATCGCAGAACAGCGATTTTTACCAACAATGTGGATGTCATGTTGTCAATGGACGATTTAAGCAACTTCCGCCTTAAATTAACAACGGATTGCATGCTATACGTAAATGGGCCTAAAGATTATGAACAAAAGAGCGTTGGATCGCGTGTGTTGATTGGTACTGTGTGGTGTGTGTACGGTGTGTACCATGATTGGGGTCACGCCCACGGTCACTCTCATGCATATTCATTAATTGCAAACAGACAATGCCATTAGGCACGATAGAAAGGAAGTTGCCATTAGTCCCTAATTAATCCTTCGTACATTACAACTTCCTGTCTGGAGTGCGTTTCACGAAACCGTCATAAGTCTAACTTCTTGGACATCCCATCGAAACGCGTGTTGTGGAATTAACACGCGTTTCTATGGGATGTCTATGAACTTAGACTTATAACGGTTTCATGAAACGCAGCCCAGTTGCCTTCTTCAATCAATGCGAATTCCTCTATTTGAAAAACAAGTTATTGACGAAAACAATCTTTTGGAATTGGCCTGCATTATTACATGCAATTTCGTGCTGGGTTTGAGCTTGGTGTAAATACAGACAAGGAGCACACAGAAATCTAACAGGCATTACACTATTCATTCATTCAACTCACTATGACTCACATGAACATACAATGTATCTGATCACAAGCAATTTTCAATGAATAGAATATATATATAATACCTTGTACAACTTTTTTTTTCAGTAATATATTAATTTGCAGTCAGTATTGCTCTTCATTACTATTTCGCGTTTTTTTTTTTTTTAGGTCAAAGCGCTTAGAAAAATTTGTATTAACCTCTCTAGAAATGTATTATTATTATTAATGCAGAGTGAGATAAGAACTTAAAAATGTATATAACTATTGCTGTTCTTCAATTCATGTGCAGCTATAGTATGGCTTAATAATTAATATCCCAAAATGTATGCAGATGACACGGGAAACACCAATTAAACGACGGAAAAGGTAATTTGCGTGGGAAGACTATGTAGTTCTGAGCATCTTGCCCATGGAAATATGAGTTTTACACCTCTATGGTTTATCACATAAGAGTGCACCAAACTGGCAAAAGACAGAGTTATATAGAGAGATGGTGCAATCAACCTCCGTATCGGGAGAAGATACCTAGATAGAGGGTTTATCGCAAAGGCCTATGTATACCCAACATCTGTATTCAACACCTGTATTCACCTGTCTTTGTCGGGCTCCTTTAAAGACTAAAGTCTATGCCCTCCCATTTTCAAACTAACTTCCACTGCAAGTCATAGTGATGGAATATCTTTAACTTCCTGTTTATGAAGTTGAAGTGAGTGACTGCTTCTGGCCGGGGCTTCTGGTTATCATAGGGAATCTATATCATCAGCTAGATATGTAAATCCATCATATTTTCGTGAGAGGAAAGCATCAACTTCTGACTTGAAACTATTGACTGTAGATGCCTTATTGGTAGCATGTTGCACTAATTCACAGCTCTGTGAATGTTTATCCGCATAAGATACTGGTACATGTATTAAAAGACGCACGATTAGTGGGATAAGAACGGGGAACATATCTTTCCTTTTCCTCTTGGTTTATTGCTTAAGATTAAGTAAATCGGATTTATTTAGAAAACGATGGTTACGTTAAATGTTCGTAACTGCATCAGTATCGGCTTAAGTTGCATACCTTATAGTTAATAATATCATTGTCTTACCTGGAGGCCGGACACCTCGATGTAAGGAGGACAAATCAGATGTCGCGTCGCTAACCACAAATACTAAACATGCCAAAGTCACAGAACTACAAAGTTCGTTGGCTGAAGTACATGTAACGGCGTTATTTTCGTCGACAGTCCCAGTGAATGATATCCAGCAGATTCCGGGAGAGGGCGTCGTTGCCATTTTGTACTCTTGTCTACATTGCTCCGTGTTCTTTTGCTGTAGACATGACTGTCCCCTTTTTTGTCTCTCCCCTACCCCCATTCTCTCTCTCTCTCTCTCTCTCTCTCTTTCTCTTTGCTTGTCTTTCTCCCCCCCTCTCTCTCTCTCTCCTCTCTCTCTCTCTCCTCTCTCTCTCTCTCTCTCTCTCTCTCTATCGCTCTCTTTCTCTTTGCTTGTCTTTCTCTCCCCCTCTCTCTATCTCTCTTTTCTATAAAAAATATAGAATTATAAAACATCTTACATGTTTTAGGAAATTAGGCATGATTAGGGATCAAAGCTAGAAGTTATCGGAGATGAAAAGCATTACAACGATATATGAAAGTGAACATCTTTTTCATGGAGGTATTTCCCCCCCCCAAAAAAAAAAAAACAAAAACAAAAACCAAGTATGATGAATCTCTGTAAAATGATATCGTTAAGTTAATCATGAGTGTAGCTGCTTTCTCTACAAGGAAAATGTGAGTTCTGCTCATGCATGTGTTGTTGCACGCGAGAAGTTAGTGTAAATGATCGATAACGTAAAGTTAGAAAGACTTTATGTAATGAGGTCTTGGAATGATCAAAATCTTTGTAAAATTATCTAGTCTTATTGAAAATGAAGTAAAAAGAAAAAGGTAAAAAGCATTTCACACATTGGTATGACTACAAAACTAAAAACATACTTGACATCAGACTGGGTTCATGTTTTGAAACTCTTACCAATCATGATCAATGATATCAATATTTAATCTTTTTTTTCAAATTTTTTTTAAAATTTAAAGCCGACCACACACTATACGATCAGCCTGCGAAAAAACGTCATTATAGCACTTGATATGATTATTCAAACATGTAAAGTCTTAATGATCAAACTTTGAATGGTCAAATGAATGCTGAGATCGAGGTTCAGGCGGCTTCGAGCCTCACTCTGTGAAGACAAGGCGAAATCAATTGCGAATCATATTAATTGCGATTGTCCGCGATTTCAAGCCGATTTGGCTTTTACACAGAGTAAAAGGCTCGCAGTGGACAGAAATCTCGCCATAAGTGTTTCTATCATTATTCCGAATCTCCAAAGATAATTTCACTTTCTAAAGAATACTTGTTTATTTGATACAAATTTTGATTTCTTCAAAATCGGGTTGCAGTCGGATCGTATAATGTGTGGTGGCCTTTTAGAGCAATCTGTTTTGTGTCACTGTTAACTTATTGTTCCACATGGAAATAAAGATAATGAGAACGGTCAAACATTCTTTTATTTCAAATTTATACGAGAACAAATCCTCTTCTTGCTTTGCCACTGAGACTGAGTGCCATAGTGCGAATCTTCATGGGCCGTTTCGTCAGATATTGACATTTCCCATCATGCACCTCGGTTTTGTTTACAAACATTGCAAGCGCAGACAAAACATTAACAGCTGGCAGACGGAATACGCGCACTACGCGTATGCGTTTTGGAATGTCCGGTGCGCGACCGCTTCCGACCTTTTATTACGTCACAATTAAGTGCTAGAACCCGCTTGGCATTATGACGTCACAATCGCATGTTTAAATCAACGTATCAATAATCTTTGCTAATACTTATACCATTCAGATCGATGTTGATAGAATTCCCATAATGCAATATCTTACTGCTGCTAATTGGTGACGTATATTTACAATCACAGTTTCGACTTTGAACTGATGCCTCCAGTTATCAACTTCACATTAAAAAATGCATATGATTGTGACTACTGCACAGAGACAAAGGAAATAATTTTGTTTTTAAACCTGTTAAATTTACTAGTATTATAGAAGTCGAAAACTAGTCAATTTTTTTTCTGTTGTGATATTTTTTGTTTTGTTTTATATTCTGTGTAATTGCAAACAATTGCCACCGCAAGTAGACCTATCAACGGGCAATGCAGCTGGTCATCCCGGTAGGCCCTATTAAAAGGAGTCCCAGAAAATCACCTAAATCTGTTTTCTGATGCTTAGATGAATCTTTACTACATTTAAGCAAAACCAAAGAAAGAAAGAAAGAAAGAAAGAAAGAAAGAAAGAAAGAAAGAAAGAAAGAAAGAAAGGAAGGAAGGAAGAAAAGAACTACTTTTTTAAACCACCCTGTGTCGGGATGATAAAAAATTTAAGACTTTCAAATTCAATTAGATGTATTTATTTTTCTAACAATACAATTACATTAATGTATTGTATTTCAAAGTATCATTAATTATGTTCTTTCTTAAACATATAGTACATAAAGTTTCATACATATACAGACATATCACATATACCTTTTATTTAGCAAGAATAGCTAAATACCATCCATCCAGTGGAGAGGCCTCATGTGTAAGCATTTAAATGGATCTTAAAAGGGTTAGTATATAGGATCTCTATGGGTATAATACATTTAATTTAAGATATGATGATCATAAAAATTGTCAGCTCGATGTGGTGTATCATTGTTTTGCAATAAGGATTCGATTCAAATTTTCTTTTCCTAATTTTTGAAGCCCCTACCGCCCGGGTGCACCCCTTTAATTTTCAAAATTCTGCCACCCCTGATTTCGAATGTGTGGTCTGCATATATATCTAGGGTAGATGCTGTTGCTTGTACTGTTAGATGCAGTGTACAGCAGAGCCCAGCAAAATCAAGCGCCCTCCTACTACTACTTGCTCCGGTTGAGTGCGCCCAGTCGGCCTTCGTACGTACGCTACGCTACATTGTACCAAAAATCTATTGCGCACTGCATGCACGGTAGTCGTCTTGCGGTACATCAGCAACCAAAATAAACGATGATTTCTTGTCTTCCACGCGAAAATCAAGTGCTTTCCCAGGTATAACTTCGGTGTGGGAACTCATGCAGGCAGTATTTTGGAGCTAGGCACCACGTCCACAGATAGATCATCATTTTCTAGATCACAGAAGCGGAGGAAAGGTGCACCTTCGACATCAAAATCACGTATGAAATTTTTCAGCATGAGTTCTACCCCAAGCCCCAAGCCAGCTGTAGCCGCAACTCCGGCGCTCTATTTGCTTTACAGGCTGCACGAATTCAAGCAGCGTTGCAAAGACAGAACAACACTTGGTAGTAGTGTACCGCCCAAAGAGAGACAAATAACCGAAAGGGATCTACAAATACTGAATAGAAAAATAGTGAGTATACTCGTGATTTTTGTAAAAAACAGTCTAACCTGTGTAATCATGATGATGATCATGATGATGATGATGATGGTGATGATGATGATGGTGAATGGTGATGATGATGATGATGGTGATGGTGATGATGATGGTGATGATGATGATGATGATGGTGATGGTGATGATGATGATGATGATGATGGTGATGATGATGATGATAATGATGGTGATGATGATGGTAATGATGATGATGGTGATGATGATGATGATGGTGATGATGATGATGATGATGGTGGTGATGATGATGATGATGGTGGTGGTTATGATGATGATGATGGTGAATACCGGTAATGGGAGTGGTGATGATGATGATGAATATTACATGTATAATGATGATAGCAATTTTTAATGATACATGAACTATCAGAACTATGCCTAAATTTTGAATTAGTTTTAAGGATTTATTCTTGATCTGACAGTAATACGCTACATTCTGAATATGTTATACTCCTTTTTAGATGATGTATCCCTGAAATCCATGCATACATGTAACTCAAATTGAGTCGGAATGCATGTTTTGTGTGTTCAATGTACATATGCATACATTTGACGATATCTGACAAATTTTCATCCATTGCCCTTATAATTATAGTCAGTAGAAATCATGAGCTTAAATTCAGTTGGTAAAGGTTTTAGTCTTGGTCTTCTTGCATCGCTGGGGATGTAAATGTTGTGTGTTCCACCTTTGACCAAAAAGCATTGTCCTGTTGCCATGTTGGCAAGATACTACATAGTACGTTATGTTGATCATACATACATCTGCCACTCTTTACCCAGCAGGCATTGTGAGGAAGTTGTAGGAAACTAGAATCCAATTTGATTGTATTTGCCATTATGCTCTAAATGCTCTTGATCATAATGATAAAGGTGATGATGATGATGATGATGATGATGATGATGATGATGATGATGATGATGATGAAGGAGGCGCTGTGGCTCAGTGGTAGAGCAGTGGTTTTGTAACAGGGTGTACCCGGGTTTGAAACCAAGTGGATGCGCTAATGCCCTTTGGTAAGGTATTAATCCTCATTACCAAGTCCTTCGGAGGGGACTTAAAGCCGTCAGTCCCCTGGTTGCTTACTAGCAAGCATACTTACACATGCTTTCTTTGCAGTCAGGTAAGATAACCAACCATTATCATTATCATTATGATGATGCAAAATTCTATTGCTTTCACTGTTACTATGAAATAAAAATAACGAAGAAGCAGAAAAACAAGAAGTCATATTTCTAACACATACATGTACCATGTTTTTAAGTGTAGCCTATATGTAGGTGCCATAATTGCACTTCTACTAGATTTTTGTCAGGGAGTGGAGCAGGGTTCTCACTAGAAAAAAATCCACACATGGTTTCCCCTCTGCGCAAAGCGCGAAAGTTTTGGAAGTTTTACTGAATAACGTGTAAAGTTAGGTGTGGCGGCAGTATATGCTATAGCAAAAGGATGGAAAAATACTTCTTGGTAAGCAGGAGTTGTTTACTAAAGGCATTATAGTAAAAATACATTGCCAAAAAGCAAATCAATCTGTGGCATTTATCATTATTGTTAGAAATATACTCCAATATGTTTTTACCCTTGTTGCCACCCATGGTGCAGCAATTTCACACATGGTTCTTCCTTGTGTGAAATCCTGTATGCATGGTATTGGAGCCATGGGTGTTATGTACTGGCGAGAACCATGGAGTGGAGATATTGTACTTCAGGGCTTCAATTTTTTACTGTTGACTGTACATGCTACATTTGTATTACCAAAAAGTGCTACCGGTATTCAACATAATTGCTAAGAAATTAATGTTATACCGCTGCTGTCTAATGGTAATTATGATGAAATATGTATGTTCCATATTACTAGGCAATTAAATGTTTGTAGAGTACATACACCTGTGCATACATTCCAGACCTGCACATTGTGTATACTGGATGGCGGATGATGTACACAGCGGAATGTAGAAAATTGTATGTTGCATTAAATGCATTAAAATAAACAGACAGTACTGCATAATATTGATGCACAGGCTTAATTGTTCCTCTCATTCTGCTTGATTCTTGATCAGAAAATTCATTTCTACATCTTTGTCATTGGATCACTATTTACAAAGTTTTCTGTACATCTACATGTATGCCCAACAAGAATCCTCATTTTGAAGTAAGGAAATACAGTATATGACATTTTTTTTGAGGTGTCGTGGTGTAGTGGTTCATTCACGTGACTCTCAGCCAAAGGGGTGAGGGTTCAAATCCCAGCCCAGCACTAACGTCTTTTGGCAAGACATTAAGCCATGTTTACCACTTTCACTCACACGCTAATTGGGATGCGTACTTGTACATGCAGGTTACACTTACATGTACAGGTAGTGAGAATGGATTAGCATATGCACGTCATTTTACCTGTAAAATGGGTGAGTGACTAGAATGCTCCTCAGTGAGTGGAGATAGTAAGACTTGTTCAAATATGAAGTGGCAAACCCTGGTGGTAAACTGTGTGGTCTTTGTGTACAAGTGAGTGGGATATGAAGAAAAAAAAAAGAAACAGAAACAAGAGGCATAGTTTTTTTGCCTCTTAGCAGAAAAAAAAAAGCTGTGGACCAATCAAATTCTTAAAAAGTAAGTGCAAAATATGATATCATGAGGTTGTATCCATAATTTTGGCAAAACGCTCAGCGGCTCTTTTTTTTGAGCGTTGATGACACATTAATTAATGCGCGTTCATTATCATAAGTGTCACGGCTTAGGGCTTACCACTCCATACATGAACATGAAAAAAAAGGGGTGGGGGGCTGCTGCAGGGGTTTCCTCTTCATATATGAAAGAAGAGCTTTAATTTGTGGAATTGTATCCAGTGATCAGGGTAATGATGATAGTAATATAAGCTCTTTGGTTAGCTCATACATGTACTGTTAAAGACTGTTGCCAGCAGGGTTGGCGATTTTTTTGATTTTTTTAAAAAATTCAAAAAAATCGGATTTTTTTTATTTAAATCAGATTTTTTTTATTTAAATCGGATTTTTTTGATTTTTTTGATTTTTTAAAAGTTCATTCGAAAAAAAGTTTAATTAGACCTCACCCTACAATGACATCACTTTTAATGTTATCATACATTTCAGTCCTAATATTTGTCTTAACCATAATGATTTGTAATTAAATCTAGTCAAAATGGGCAAATAAAAATCAATTTGAGGAATCATGTATATGAACTTAATTCTATCATACATACATGTAGGGCTATGAAGGAAACTTCCATAAGGAATTCCCAGTGAGTAGAGAGCATTCCCCTCTGTGAATTTCCACTCAGTATTAAAAAAAAATCCCAGAGGAAAATCTCAAGATGCTCCTCAGTAAAAAATTGTATCTAAATGTGCACTCAACAGCTTTGTGACAGTTTTTTAAAGCTCATCCATTGCTACAGATAGAGATGCAAAACTGTCAGTGTTGGAGACCAATATAAGAGACAGCTTAGTCAAAGGGTGACTACACTACATTATGTTACTGTGATTTTTACATTAATCTACAATTCTTATTCACATGTTCTCTAAAAATCTGTTTGATACATGAAGTAGGGGAAAAAAATCTTTTGACCCTATACGACTGTAAGTTTGACTTAAAGCAAAACTGCTGGTATTACAAAAAGAAGTATTGTACCTGTATTTCAAATCAGACACAACTTACAACTGTAATTGATTGTAACTTACATGTAAGTACCTACATCTTAAGATTTAAATGTAGTTTTAAAAGTTTATTTTGAGTTTTGCAAATTGTTTTTATAGATCCTCTTTCCATCACATGCAAATACAAAACTTCCATAGCACTGAACATAAAATGAGCTAGTGACTTAAAAGGTACAACAATGTATATGAGAAAGCTTTTTTCAACAGTCAAATTGTGACTGTACTACATTATGTAAATTGTATGATAAATGTAACAAGAAGAAATAAGCATGTGGAATCTGTTGATTAGATGATTTTTTTTTAAATTTCACATGATAGAAGTATAACTGTGAAGGATCAAAACTGGAAAACTGCCAACAAACCTTTTGTCATTGACTTTTACATATTATATTTTTTACACTACTGCTCTCTGAAAAGTCTTGGATTGTGTGATAAATGATAAGAAATAAATAAGAAACTTGTTTCACTATTAATAACTGACAAATAATGTAAAATTTCAGAAGAAAAACTTGACATTTACAAAAAATGGAGTAACTGTTGATGACACAAATCACTAATTTTTAAGGAATCAGCTGATTTTATTGACTTGATTTTAATTTGTTTTAAGTAGATAGAAAGGATTTGTTGATTTTTTGTTGATATAAAGTTAATTCAAAGTTTTTCAATTGATATAAAGTTAATTCAAAGTTTTTCAGTTGATTTGCAGAATTAAAACTGCCTTGAACAAATAATTTGTCAATGATTTGTACATGTTTCAATGGAAGTGATTTAAATCAATGATTTTTTAAAAAAAAATCATGGTGATTTAAATCGCGATTTAAATCATGATTTAAATCAACGTGATTTAAATCCGCCAACCCTGGTTGCCAGGGAACTGCATGTGCATAAAAAGCTCCAGAATTGAACCAGGGATCTTCTAAAACTTAACAATTCCCTCAATTCATGTACCCATATGACCATGCTCGTCTAAATGCTTATGCAGGACCCACCATAAATAGCCACATGGGACACAATGGCGCTGCAGTTTTATTTGTGGACCCCCAAAACATTTGAATTTGCATGTCCATGTATATGTAGGTCCTGTTTGGAAAGATTTGATAATTTTCTGCCTAGACTTTAGATCCCAAATTAAAAATTTCACTGTTTGGCCCTGGTGTATACAAGTGTCCCAACTTTCTCTCTCCTTCTCCATAAGCTATGACCCATTCTATCATACATGTGTGGTACATAATGGATATTCTTCAGACTCTGGGCAGACAAGACTATGGGAGTACTTTATTTTCTTATTCACTGCCTAAGGGTATTACTAGTAAAGTCTGGACCCACTTGTAGTTTAGAGCTGCAGCAACTGACTCAATCTGCACCTAAGATTACGCTGCCTTTCATATTTACCGAGTGTGCATAACATCTACTGTGTGCATTTGTTTCCGTGTCATGCTTAGAAATCTCATGTCTGATCTTTTTCCATCTTTTTGTTAAGCATACAGAAAACCCACGAAAAATATATCTTTAATAGCGTTTATATTACAAGGAATCCTCTGGAGGTCAGGACTACATTGTGGACTTGACCATGCACCTCTTGAAGTGGATCAAGAAGTGCGGGTCAAGAAGTGCACATGATTGTAGTGCTTATAGAGTGATGCTGCTGCTACCGATTGCGTTCATATTAGCTTTGGTTCCGGACAAAGGCCCGTCTTAGTCCGGACTTACTCCTTTTTTATAGCTCATATGAAAAGAAAAGGGTATTGGAGTGAATAATTTGTTTGCGTACGGAGCTGTAATAGCATCCGCCATTTATCCGGGGTTGTGTGGAACGGCCTCCCACGGGTTCCATTAACCCCATCTCCCGTCTGAATAGAAAGATGACTCGATCACGCAAGTGAATTACCATATAAATTAAACAAGCCTATTATTGCACATGATGTCCATGTTGTACAAGTGCAGTGACATTGCCTGCACCTCGACTCCATGATGTCATGGTTGGCTGTAATGGATGCGCCTGGGTGATGCCAGGCCTCATTTGACATTAGTCAAAGCTGCTGTACCTCAGCAGTCGGGAGAATGTCTCCTGCAACAAGCTACCGGTAGTACAATTATGGTACATTCACGGTCATCAAGTATTCTAGTTTTACTTCAATGCGTTTCAACTGAGGGCAAGGCTACAAGTGTAAGTGCATACACACAATGCATGCAAATTAGCCTTGTTGCTTGAAAAAAGGAAACACAATCAAGTAGGTATTTTTCAACCCTTCTACTTTTCTACTTGGCTTAGAAAGAGCCCCCCCCCCCCTCAAAAAATAGAGAGAGAGAGAGAAAGAAAAAAGGATTAAGAAAAAAAATCAAGCAAACAGAAAGTAACAACTTTACACTTAGGAAGTGTAAATCTTTTATCAAAATGAAAGATGGAGCTCTTTCCAGAATGTTTCTTGTAAAGGTTACATGTATGACACAGTTTTGGTAGGCCATCAAAAACTTTGCTTTTAGCTGCTCAGTAGCAAGGTAAAGGCAAAACTAAGATGCTGTGAACTTTATTGCTCCTGAAGTTGAGAATATCAAGCAAATGAAAGGCAAAAAATACTTTTGATCACTGGGCCACGATCGAAAGTCAACAACATAGACTTACATAAAAACAGTGCATGCACAGACTATCTATTGTGTGATAAGCAACAAAGTGCTGTGAATGTTGTGCGCGGAGCTGGTAACATGCAGGAGTCATAACGTAGTGCAGTTTTATTGAGTCCTTTCAGACATTTACACGAAAATTCATTGGAAATCATGAACAGAATATACATGTACCATGATCTCACACAAGGCAAACAGTGTACATGAAATTTCACATTTTCTCAATTTTCTTGGAAGTTACAGATTTTTTTACCCCATAGTCAAAGTATGTTATGTAAAAAGCAATTCTTCTGAACCTGCATTGACTACATGTATGGGGGTTAGAAAATGTGTAACTTCCAAGAAAATTGAGAAAATATGAAATTTCATGTACAAAGTGAATGGAGACCTGCTCGCATATGATGTCATCAGTGTTGCCAATTTGCAGAGCCAAGAGTAGTTTACTAGAAAATGTAAATGAGTGTAATTTTCTTATTCTTTGACCGATTTTGCTCATTTCTTTTTTAAAATGCTGTTGAAATTTATCTCCTTTTATTGAAACGGTGAAATTTCTAGGGTGGACTTACCCTTTAATCAGTTTTTATCCCATTTTTCTTTTTGCTACCATAACTGGTCAGTACACGCATTATGGGCTTTAAACATCAGTTAGAATGAACTAATTTTAGGACTGAAAATATTATGAAGGTGGAGTTTTGCATGGTGATACTGATAATGTGGATGAGGTTTACAGTTCATCATGTGGTATGAGTTCCGAAAGGGACTGTTGAACGAAAGTGGAGAAAGTTGAGGGCGAGCAGAAATGGAGAAGCGAGACAGAGTGTAAGAGAGAGTAAAGACTTTTTGAGAATAAGTGAAGTCCTGAAAAGGACTGTAAACCAGATGAGAAAGCAATGAAGAGAGAAGGTTCCACGTTCCAGACAGCTCCTACCCTATTTAAAGTTTTATTTCATCTTGCTCTTAAAATGTTGTATACTATGCATGAGATAACTTAGTCTGGGGTCCATGGAAAATGGGTGTTGTATCAACATCAAATCATGCCCAGGGATTAACAGTAAAGCCTGTAGGTGTAAGCATAAAAGCTGATTTTTATTTAGCTAATAGTGCTTACATGTGGATTGCAGTTGAGAAACTGAGATGAACTGTTAAAGTGTCTTATAATACCATTTTTATTCTGAAGAGAAATTTGAAAAAATGAGATAAAATGACTCTCAGAATTTTTTGGAACAGATACAGTTGGGCCATAAAGTTATCAAACACCTTCCAGAAAATAGTTTTCCTTATAATGCTCTAACAACTTCAGATACCCCCCCCCCCCCCTCTAGAATCTTGTGAAGACAAGTATTTTTTCTTTTTCCATTTTTTCCTTAAAACTTATTACAGGTTGTCTATTAAATAAATTACCCTTAAGCATACATATAATCTACGTTATGGAATGTGAGGAAAACTGTATACATGTACATGTAGGTAACTAGGTGCATGTAAAATTTTGGACATGTATTTCTAATACCACCCTCCCCCCCCCCCCTCCTCATACCTAAAAGTTGCCAGGATTAGCTGTTATTGCCATTATGGGTAATTCCACATTGCGTGAGATGTGATAAAGGATTTGGTTATATGTACCTTCATAAACACCAAGGTCAAAATATGACTCTGAGAATATTTTTTTAATGAGGCTTTCATTTAAAACTACGTCTTAGGGTCTCTTATTAAGGATGAGTTTAGGATACTGTTTGTTACATTCAATGTCTTTTGATACATGCAATCATTGATTCATGGTTCTTATGGTATTACTGTCATTAGTCAGTGATTGATTTTAAAAGAAATTTTCATTTTTGGATGAAATAGATGGATATCTGGACATGTTGCAAGGAATGCCCTTTTTGTTGTTGTTATTATTTCATAGTCATGTCTGTATTGAATGCCTGTACATGTATGTATGTATGTATGTGCATGGCCTTCCATCTGCACCGATCTACATTCAGTGCAAATCCAGTGGCAGAAAGCAGAGGTCTTCAGTTCTAACTGGAGCTTCTATCCCTAATTGAATTGAAGTCTTGAGTGCAAAAGACCATAAGGTGTAATCTGTCAAATTGGGATTGCATGCATATGGGTGCTGCCCAAAGTAGAGCCTGTTTGAGCCACAAATGGAAAATATGCAGTAAGAAATGTATCCCCTATTCCACTAATGGTAGGGATAGACCTGCTATGAAAATATATTGATTTTTTGGACTGCGTGGCCAATTTGAGCCTCCCCTCGATGACCTTTTGTTTCAAACGTGATCTGGCAACTTGATCCGCAAGGCTTGGGTCTCTGTGAGCAAATACACCAGGATCAAGGATATTAGCTGGGATGAAAATCCGCTACAGATACTGTGGCTGCACACGTCATTTTGTGACGTGTGCATATGGTAGCTTCGGTTTGGTTACATCCGATGGTACTACAAAGCTGGATTTTAGATGAACAGTCACATCTCATACTTGAGAACTTGGATATTAGTGGAGATGAAAACCCACTCCACCTGTCATTTTAACACAAAGATTGCACTTAAATCTAATTAGACTTACATGTACATTGTACATGTGTAAGTGCGATTTTGCTAAGTTCAACTTACTATAACGTCTGATTCACGTTGGCTGGCTAAGTCTGTATCACAAAGTCTCTCTTTGAGTAAAAGGTTACATGTAGGAATGATCTGGGCACTTACACATGATTTTAAATCAAATTTAAATCTTCATGCGACACCCCCCAGGTTTGGTCACATCCAGTGGTACTGCAATGCTAGATTTAGATAATCAATCACATCTCATACTTGAGAAGATAACTTCCATTTTGAAGTGATCCCTGTCAGTCATTAGGGTATAACAGTACTATCCTACTTTTACAAAAGGAACCAGATGACATATCAACAAAATTGAGGTTATTGATACAGTGTATTTCCATATTGTTGGTATTGTACTCTTCTTTCGGGCCAAATTTGATGCGTGAACACTTACCCTTCTTAGAGATATGTTAGGTAAGACATCCATTGCATTGATGTTTGTTGGTGTAAATGATTGATACATTTTGCTGTTTTACAAGAAATGTCACTTTTATCACTTGCTCCCTTTTGTCGAAGTAGGGTAGAGTAGTGTTAAAGGGGATAGCAAGTGAGAAATCATGGGGAAAGGTAGGGTGATCTCGGATGAGAGAGGGGGAATGCAGTCGGCCGCTCGAGTTGCAAGAACAGGGATAATCTATTCTAAACAACTGTGATTTATTGCTGTACGTGTTTCAAATTTCGCGCAGTGAAATAGCAATCCAACAGCTAGTCATATGGAAAAACAATTACATGGTCAGCTCTCTTGGAGAGCCTGAGGGTGTTACATAATCTGCGGCGACGATGTTTCGGGGGAAAGGCAATGAAGAGAAATGGCTAGACTAACCAACCAGAAGTAAACTAGATTTTGTATTTTGAAATGTTGGAGCATTATACAAGACATTTCTTCAAGTGAACTTGATGAGACCCGTTAAGAGCCTAAAGACTTAAGATTGTTTAGAAATGTGAGAACCCAAAGTATTTAACTAGACTGAGTTCGGTCAACTTCGTGCTGTCCGAATTTTTATCGCATCAGTCCGACAGGCTCGCATGACGGACGGGTTACAATGTATAAGTAAACAAGCCTCTTGCAAATCCATTTTGCCCATTGTTTCTCAGTTGCATGTCCTTTTAAGTGTCAGTTATTGTAGTGTAGGAATTAGAAGCTATCTCTCTCATAGTGCACAAGATTCTTCTTGTTTGTGTTCAGTTGGGTAGTAGATATAAATAATTATATATTATGAGGATTTACATTGATTGAAAAAAAATGAAAGATTTACTCAGTATTGCTGATAATTTTTAATTCATGAAATGAAGTGGAGTCGGTATAGCTGGAGGTACCTATAAACATTCAGAAAATTGGCTCAAACTCGCGACATCTGTCTAATTATGCTTTAACTTCAAAGTACATGTAGTTATAAGAGCAATTATTTTCTATGTGTTTCCTTTTTTTTTTTTACATTCATTAAATGAAAAGATCTAAATAGATGGGAGTGCTCATGATTCCATCTTTGGCTGTATATACTATTCAACGCTACATGTATCTTTACAGCGATTCATTTGTGAAATAAATATTACTAACTAACTACAGTATATAAGCTTCACAAAAGATTTGTTGCATAATCCTATTCCTAAATGTGCCTACATTGTACACTATAAGTACATGTACAATGATATGTATCCATTTAACATGTTCAGGAATGTAAAATAGCCTAACCTTGAATGCATTGTGTGGACATTCTTGTCACGAAAGTGGTGAAATCTACATCACTTATGAATTTGTCTCCTAGGTATATATAAAATCATTTTGTACCCCAGCCATCCCATAGAATTTCCCATCCTCTCTATCATTTTATTCTGCTTTGTAAGTAACAATGTACATGTGTGTGTTGTGTGTTTTCTTGCAGGATAAATTACTTCGTAAACTAGACAAGATAGATACGGCTGAAGCTTCCCCGACCAAAGATGAAGAGGTGAGTACATAATTTTAAAAAAAAATGTCTAAGTCAGTGAGAAAGATTAAATTTAAAAAATTGTATTTTGCGCATCAGTATGGGTCATGTTATCAAGGATATTAAAAAAAAAGATCAACAATAACCAAGAAGAGAGAACAGGCCCAAAATATGAACAATTTTTAAAACAAGGAAGTAGATGTACGTGTACATGTATCTGCATGTCAGGACTCCCTTCCCTGTGACTTTGACAGTTAAAATACTACCCACTTTACATGCATTGCAACATTTAGCTGTAAGCAAAGTTTTGATTTGGTCAAGAATTATCATTTGAATCTAGGAATATTTCAATGAAATAGCACTAAACACAAACATAACTAAGTTTTTCGACATGCACTCATCAGAGTAAATTGCTTGAATGAACAGAAAGCTTGCATTATTTCAATAATATTCCATGATTACAAACCAGCTGGCAGCAAGCCTAATTTTTGTTATCCATGGCAGCCAGTCAGAGCTCATCATATTCACGCATTTTGTTCCCTTGTTTCCATCTATGTTGTTCCAATTTTCGGCTTTCTGTTCAATCATGCGATTTACCCTGATAAGTGCATGTCCAAAAGCTTCAGTATGTGTGTTCAGTGCTGTTTTCCACTTTGGCGGTACCAAACATCTGTTAAAGGGATTGCTTAACTTTGTCTCCTTTCCAAAAAAAAAAGTGATGACTTGGCTAATGCAGCCATCATAATTTCAAACATTATGGTCATACATGAATCGACATGATTTTACAGGCCAATCGCGCATCTACTTATCAAGATATTTATGATTATAGATTTATATTTCATGGTGGTACGGCCGTACCCTTCTGACTTATAACGGTTCGCATACCTCCCTCTACCGGCAGCTGGGAATGTGCTAGGCGACCAGCTCCGGCCACTATGGGCCCAACGATCTCTATATTCAGTCCTTGCTAGCTTTGGACAGCTGCGGCTCTAATAGCGCTAGCGCTATGTACTGTATACGGTACGGTACGGCTGGTGTATACTTCGAATCCGTGTATACGAGCGGTACGTCTAGACGTATTTTGTACCAGCTCT
Organism: Echinometra lucunter; assembly: GCA_029962745.1. NCBI lineage: Eukaryota > Metazoa > Echinodermata > Echinoidea > Camarodonta > Echinometridae > Echinometra > Echinometra lucunter. The sequence goes on along the minus strand of CM057167.1, from coordinate 1,352,002 downwards.
CGATCTCTGCGCTGTGCATATTCGCACAGGAAGTTCTCGACGTGGGGCGGTTTGGACGGTTTCGACGTAGTTGATCGCAGGAAATTCTTTCAAGATTGATGTAAGTTGCTCGATTGAAAATGATTCCGTATTTTTAATTAGATCTAGGTCTATGTAATGTATGTGTTTATTTCAACATATTCACGCCCAACAAAAATACGGAAGCTGTCGTATCTCTGACTTAGTTTTTTCTTACGAACCGAGGCGCAGAGCAGTGATCATCTTGCATGCTAGCTTTGTGTGTTGTGGTGGTCGTTGGTCGAACCGTAGTCGATCGCGAGCAAGTCTGCAACGTGTTTTGTAATAAAATACGTACTTTTCAAGTAAACTAACTGCAGTGTGTTCATCTTTTATAAAAATTTATGCCGTGGTGAGGTCTGAGCTGAATCATGAAAAACCATTCGGTTGTTGCTGAATAGAGGTTTTCGATGTTGATGAACTTGATGGGCAAAAGACTGCTCAATCGCCGTTATTGGTTTCCAGGCCATGATCTACGCCAGAGCTCCGGCGTGTCTGGGGCTTGGGGTGGAGTCGATTAGAGTGGCGAGTTGCTTTGTATGAAGGGCTTTTTTGCAGGCTGTAGCACTGCAGGTGAACTGAGAAAAAGGATTAGAAAAATATTTCTGTTTTCGTTTCTGTTTACCTTCCATTCTTTGATTGGACCAAATTTTCTGTCTCCCATTTTTCAAGTTATTCGTCCATGAAAATTGAAATGAATGTAGGGGTCTATGCTCTAGCCTCTTAGTCTTAGGACCTATTAAAAAAAATCACAAATCACGGTAGAGTCGTAGAGTGTGTTTGCGTAGGTACCTACCTACCTGGGCTCTGAGGAGACAGAAAAATCTGTCATCGTATGGGGTATTGTAAAAAATTGTTGTGTAGCCAGACGCAGTCTCTGCGGAAACAACGGTTGCTGTCACTTTGTCAGAGACTGATGTTTTCCCACTAGATCTAGATCTAGGCTCAAAGCAGCAGCTCGTACAGAAACATGGAGATGGCGGTACGCAGCGGGTGGGGGGGGGGGGGCAGTTTACTGAAAATTTTCACAAATTCACCAAAAGTGTGCACCAAATCCTTAAATTTCACTTTCAAAAATATAAAGGTGCCCCCATGACAAGCTTTGTTGCTTCACTTTCAAGTTTCAAAAGAAAATTTTGCATGTCTTCCCCCCCCCCCCTGAAAAAAAATTTCTGCCTACGGCTCTGTCAGGGGAGTGGTGTTTAAAAATTCGAGGATGGTAAAGATATACTGAAAAATAAAATGCAAGATTTTTTTTTCTCCTTTCGGACTTTGTTTTGTTTTTCTCTCTTTTTTTTTTTTTAGTGAAAGATATTTTCAACTTTTTCCTAGTCAAACATCTACATTTCATCTGTATTTATTTAGTTCCAGTTTTAAATATTTTCTTTATTCTCTCCAATTCATCCTCATTATTTAGATGACACATCCACTTGTCCAACAAGGGTAAAAGGTGCTCTCTGTTCTGTCACCTGTCCAGTTGTGGAGGATCGTTGCTAGTACAGTGCTTGCTTGTGAACTGATGCTTTTGGTGAGTTGGTCGTATAAAGCCATGTTCTTGTTTTGTTTTTCTCTAGTTTGTTAATGAAATTGACCCTGAATTAGGCATCTTATCTTATCTTTATGTCATTGTGCGAAAGAACGTGTCCATAACGCAAAATGGAAAATTATTGAAAACAAAATTTTTCAATGATTGATAAATTCACAGGTAGCATGTCGACCTTGTGACTTGCCATACAGTCTTCTTGTGGCATGATCTTTGCAAAAAATGTTATTCCAATATATTGAAAATTATGCGTATTTGTATTTTGCATTCAGGACACATTCTCTCAAACGCGAAAGTCATAAAGACAAAAAGCCTTGTAAGAATAGTGGTGGCAGTAAACATTTTTCTTCTCTTGTTTCTTTATCTTTTTTTTTTTTTTTTTTTTTTTTTTTGGGGGGGGGGGGGGGGTCAATCCACAACTGCTTTTAGCCTCTAGCAGGCATCACAAGTGTTTACTCCTAGTGGCAGTTTAACCCCCCCCCCCAAAAAAAATTTAAAAAAAAAAAATGATGGAGGTATCCATTCCAAATTCAATTTTTTTTCTCACAAATCTCCATTTAATGACCATAGCTCTCAAGCTGTATAAAAAATACCTTTGTTTTTACTGGAGCTCTCTGTGATTCTTATGTATTTCTTTGTTTTTTGGCCAGAGCACTTTTTCAGTTTTACAAGAGCTTTTTTTTAGAGCTCATGTGAGCTAAATCCCTCACTGCTATGCACTGCTCCCTTGTATTATTTCCATTGCTTTCAACAATTTTTGTAGCCTTATTTATATTTTAAGTTCTGTTTTTTTTTTCCACAAGTATTACTACATAATGACAGATTTAGGAGGACCATTGTAGTTCTAGTGTGAATCCTCCAGTAGAACTATACCCCATAATGAAAATGAAATTTCAAATCAAGGCCTCCACACCTTAATTTTTTGTTTTATTTTGTTCAGTAAGCCTTGTTGACACTGATATTTTCTGAGTCTGAAATGATTTCCTTTTTTTTGGGGGGGGGGGGGGGGTAGCCCTGTTATTGCCGACACACGATTTATCACACAAAAAAATAATATATCTTTAAAATCATGATACAATTTAATTCAATATTATAAGAGCATATTAGGTGACTTACACTTATTTTTTTTTTCTCCCCTTTTCAATTTCAGAATCTTGATGAATGGATGCAAAAAGTACTTCTGCAAGACCAGCATTCGCCCTTCAGACAAGGGGGGAGAGGAAGGGGTGAGGCGGCGAGGCCTTCAGTTGATCCTTGAGAATCGCATGAATGTATTTTCAGTGATAATCAAGAATGGAACACCATGGAGATAAAATTTCTTTGCCGGAAGACTTTTCTTCAAACATTGAAACTATTGGAGGAAATGAATTTGAAATTTATTTTGATTCATTGTTTTACAATTCTATTGTTTTCAAAATTTTGATGGATTTCTTTGTTTTTCAACTTTGACCTTTTTTATGCCTCTGCCCACTGTGGGTGGTTGCCGGAGGCATTATGTTTTCGGGTTGTTCATCCGTCCCGTTTTCGTTCTCGCGATAACTTAAGAACTGCGCTCTGGCAACGATGCCACTCTGCTGTCAACTCCAAGGACTGCTACATGCTCAGGAGACAGATCTTTCTCTGCTGCTGCACCACGCCTGTGGAATCAACTCCCCCGGTGTATCCGGGAATCACCATCTTTGGGAGTTTTTCAGCGGTCCCTGAAGACATTTCTTTTTAACAGTTAATTGCTTGGCATGTATTTATGTAGTTTTCATTTGTAATTACTTTTGTTTGTTTTTTGTTTTTTTTGTTTGTTAATCGTTTTGTAAAGCGCTGTGATACATGTTCAGTCATTGTGAGAACGCTATATAAATGCCAATATTGTATTGTAACTGTTTGACGGATCAACTTCAAATTTGGCTCGTGTATGCTATGGGAGGGACAATGATCTGATTAGATTTTGGAGTGTCAAGGTCAAGGTCAAGGTCATAGAGGTAATAATACACATAAAAATGGCTCATTCTTGCGATAACTTAAGAACCATTTGACAAATTGGCTTCAAACTTGGCTCATGTTTGCACATGGACATTATTTACATGATAATTGCTTGTTCTTGCAATAACTTAACAACTTTGTGATGGTTCATCTCCAAACTTGGATGCATATGGAAGTCTCATAATTGTCTCATTAGATTTGGAGGCCACAAGGTCAAAGATGTCATTTTATACATGAAAATAAAAAAATCAACATAAATGTTCCATATATTTTCTGATCTGGCAATTGCGGAGGCATAAATTTCTACCATGCGTGGTCAAGGATTCATCTAGTTTGTTGTTGAATTGTGCTGTTTCGGGGTCTTATCTGGACAACTGTTCAGTTAGAATTAATAACTGCTTTTAAAAAGACTTTTAGGCGATAATGGAAAGATAGGAGAAAATGTAGTTTCCCATTCATGTGGTACATAAAACACAGAAATTCTTTGTTTAGGGCTGGCATGAGGTTACTAAAGCCTAAAGGTCACAGCAGTCAATAAACTGTACAAAGGATTCCCATGAACTTGATGTCAATGGATGTGCATTTCATTTGGTATTTCATATTCAGGTCGTTCATAAAGTCATTTGTAAGTTTCTGAACAGCTTTATGAAACAGCCCCCCAAGCTTCCCAGGGGAGCGTTTATAGAGTGTCTTGGCAGTGACTTTCACAAACAAATTTGTTCTCGGCCAATCAGATGCAAGGATTTTACTAGCATAAAACAGTTAAAACAGTAAAAATCACAGACAAGACTATTTATGAAACGCTGCCCTGGTTTTAGACCACATAAGAGAGAATTTGAGAGAGTAATGAAACATACAGATATACCATCAGTGGGCGAAAGATGGGAATTGGGAGTAAAAGTGGGACAGGTGGATACAGGAGAGATGGTGAAATAATGCAAGAAGAGAGAGTAGGAGAATAAATAGAGTGACATAGAATGGGCAGGGGGTGGATGGGAGAATGAGAGAGAAAGGAGGGATTGATGGAGGTAAAGGAAAGATATACTGAATGAGAAGAATAGTAGCCAGAGGAGGCGAAGAAGAGGAAATATCAAGAGATATAAAAATGAAGGGGAAGAAGGAGCAGAGCCATTGCTAGAGGGGTGCGGTAATGATACCCTGAAAATTGCATGTTGTTTTAGTGTTAAAATTTCTTTTGATGGAGGGAAGGGGGTAGGCCTGTGATCTGTCGGTTATTTTGAAAATCTCAGGGACCCCCCCCGCCCAAGTCGCCTCCTTTTTTTATTCCACACTTTTGCTTGGGATTTTTTGTTTTGTTTTGTTTTTTGACAAGTTATCTACATTTATTTTCTTTTTAGTATGTATAAATTGTACACAGTTGACCCCCCAAAAAAAAATTGTTACATGAGAATGCAACCTTGACATCAATGTGCTTCCATTGAATGAATGAAGAAAAAGAATGAGCAGTGAAAATCATCTTTTTAAGTGTTATGAACTTTGAGAGTTTAAGTAAATCCTTATTATGGGATCTTTGAATAGGCAACTTAGCCAGGATCTGTGATATCATTGTGGAAAACTCTCCATTTTGTAAACAGAATTCATTTTCTTTATTTTCAAGAAAAATAAAAATCTTTTCGATTTATAGTTTTAGTATGATGTGACTATATCAATTCTGCAAGCATTATGGGAAGAATTATATTGATTCGTGAATTGAAATTTCATATTTGAAATCAATTTTTTTTGGGGGGGGGGAAATCATGTACAAAATGAATTGAGAGTTGAGCAGGATGACATTACAGATGCTGGCAAAGTTGCCAACTCAAGGACCCCCATAACAGAGATTTACTGTTACTTTGAAACTTCATAGCTCTTGAACAGATTGTTCGATTTTGCTCTACTTTCACCGTTTACTCTTCTTGATCATGATGCCTGGGTTGAATTCTCCTTTAGTCAAGTGGAAGAAAATAAATGTTTCTTTGCATTTGAATTTGAAAAAAAAAAGGTTTCTCTTGAAATAAAGTCATTTCACCCATCACTCTACCACTTTCTCACATACAGTATTGTAAAATCTGTTGCTTCAGCTCAGCCATCTCTGATTCTGACCCCCTTACCAATTTTTTCCTTCACTTCATTTACTGATCACCATTTCTTTGTCTTTGCTTTCTCTTCCAATCATCCCTGGGCAGTCATCCTTCACTTACCCCTTTCTCATGCTTTATCTACCTTTACTTTTTATAAGGGCTCTTTTAGGCTGTTCATCCCATCTACTCTTGGATTTTTTTTTCTTATTTTCTACCTTCTCTGACTTCTCAATCATTCCTATTTTCTTTAACTGCCCAGTTGTCTCTTACTCACTCATATTCCTTTTTCTCAAGCTCCATCTCAAATCCGTGTCATCTGTTGCTTTCTCTCTCTAGTTCCATTCTTTCAAGTTGTCATTCACTCATCTAGGATTTAGTAAAAGAGGGGCACGATATTCAGAAAATAATTACCTGGTAAAGAGAGGGGGGTATCCAATTGGCTTGTGTACTCAACTTGTATGCATAACACTTGGCTTGGGGGGAGGGGCACAGACCAGATATGCACCCCCCCCCCCCCTCCGTGTCCTTACCCTCTGAAATCTTTTTCATAATGTTGCTTTTTCTTCTCTTTTATCTCCTCTTCACACAGTGGAACCCATGGCCATACACAGCAGGGAGAGGAGGGCTTTGTCACCCCCCAGTAATTTTGTAAACTTATATTTTTTTACTGAAAATTTACCAAAAGTATGCACCAAATCCTTCAATTTCACTTTAAAAAATACAAAAATGCCCTCATGACCAGCTCGGTCTCTTTGCTCCTTTGCTTTCGAGTTTCTTTAAAAAATTTAACGTGTCTTGCACCCCCCCCCCCCCCCCCCCCCCCCGGAAAAAAATTCTGCGTACGGCCCTGATGGAACCTTGTTATAAAAACATTGCTACATACAAACTCTTGTTATGACAAGTAATTCTGCCGGTCCAAATTCTCTGTATATTTTATTGTTTTCTTAGCCCTTGATAACAGGGATTTTATACAAAGAGGTAATTTTCGTGGTCCCAAGGAGTTTGTTTATAGTAAGGTTCCACTGCAGCTCCTCTGATTTCATAATGCCATCAAATTCTAGTGATACAACTGATGATCAGACATTTGCTCCAGCAACACTTGCTCCTGGCTTTATTTCATGAGTTGAAATGGATCATCAAAAGCACATTCCTGAACTTGAAAATGAAGGAAATTTGAAAAAAAATTCAGTCACAATAACTACCAGTTCATGAAGGCAACATAGATGCATATACAGGCTATAAATATCGGATAGCTTCTGGGGGTGTGTGAGGGTCCAAGATTATGCTGGCATACTCCATGATTGGTTGTAAAATGGTACTGTGGCACAGTGAAGATCGGAAGCCAGTGGAGACAACAAATACATGTACCGGTACTGAGAGATGATGTGAACACGGAGCAGTTCTGAACCCATTCATTTCAAGCACCAATACTTGACACACAGAGGTCTGTGTAGGAAGTGTAGACAATGATAACCTGTTTCAAAGCAAAGGAAATAAAAAAAAAAGGGTTGATATTGTCAAATTCTTGAAAAAACATAACAGTGATTAGGCCGAGTTAAAAAAAACAAAAAAAAATAGTTTCTAGTCCTAACTTTTTGAAAAAAGGAGGATGAGGCCACCTTTCTTATTTCTGCCTTTCCACTACGCAACGCTATTCAGGTAGTCTAATTTCCAGTCATTTTTTCAAGTACAGTACGATATGTAAGCTGTGCATGTGCGAGGTTCAACAGCTGGAAACAGCGAAAATTAATCAAAATTTCGTTAGAATAAAAATCATTTTTGATGTGGCAGCAAAAATAATGCAGGCGGGGACAAGAAACTAATATTTTTTTTTACTTGGCCTTAGCAAAAATATTACTCAACATAATAGTAAAGCAAGTCCCCATCATACAAAACATTGTGCATGATGTCACAGATGACGAAACCAATAAAAATTATTAGGCCAAAGACTTCAGATTTTAGAAAAGACTAGATACCAGCACATGCCTTTTTGATGTTGGTGCATGTGAGTCCAAGATTATGCTGGCATACCCCATGATTGGTTTAAAAGGGTACTGTAGCACAGTGAAGATCGGAAGCCAGTGGAGACAACAAATACATGTACCTGTACTGAGAGATGATGTGAACACTGAGCAGTTCTGAACCCATTCATTTCAAGCACCAATACTTGACACACAGAGGTTTGTGTAGGAAGTGTAGACAATGATAACCTGTTTCAAAGCAAAGGAAAAAAAAAAAAAAAGGTTGAGATTGTCAAATTCTTAAAAAACATTACAGTGATTAGGCCGAGTTAAAAAAAAAAAAAAAATTAGTTTCTAGTCCTAACTTTTTGAAAAAAGGAGGATGAGGGCACCTTTTTTTCTGCCTTTCCACTACACAACGCTATTCAGGTACCGTAGTCTAATTTCCAGTCATTTTCAAGTACAGTATGATATGTAAGCTCTGCATGTGCGAGGTTCAACAGCTGGAAACAGCGAAAATCAATCAAAATTTTGTTAGAATAAAAATCATTTATGGTGTGGCAGCAAAAATGATGCAGGCGGGGACAAGAAACTAATATTTTTTTTTACGTGGCCTTAGCAAAAATATTACTCAACATAATAGTGAAGCAAGTCCCCATCATCCAAAACATTGTGTATGACGTAACAGATGACGAAACCAATAAAAAATTATTAGGCCAAAGACTTCAGATTTTAGAAAACACTAGATACCAGCACATGCCTTTTTGCTGTTGGTGCATGTGCATGTATTCCCCCAAAATAATGCTTGAAATTCGGATGCAGATCTATGTTACTGTATACATGTTGCTGATGTCTGATTTTGGATCTATCCACATTCACTGTTTTGAAAACATTCTGCAATTGGATTAGGAAAAACAAGGAATATCACTGAAGGTGATGAACAGTACCTCCCCTCTTCCTCTCCATCCCACTGTGTGCCAAATTTCATGAGCATTGTTTGAAATAATGAGGTGGTTTAATCTGCAAGAATTTATTGCAATAAAATGCTATTGCCATGGGAACGCACTTTCTGCCACATTCAGCAAATATGTCTTTCACATATTCATCTCAAGACCAATGTGTATGTTAAAGTCAAGAGCATTGATCAAAATATTAGAAAGTGGTTTGATCCGCAAGATTTCCTGATTTTACTGCCATTATTATGCCGTTGCCATGGCAAAGAAGTTTCATACACATTAAAAAAAAATGCACATCTTCATCCAAAGATCAATTTGTGTTCTAAATTTCATGAGCATTGCTAGAAAAATGAGGTAGTTCTATTTGCAAGTTTCCCCTGATTTTTTTGCAAAAATATATTACCATGGCAAAGAAGTTTCAGACACATTTTAAAAAAACATCTTGCACATCACCATCCCAAGACCAAAGTATGTGCCAAGCTTCATGAGCATTGCTCAAACAATGAAGTAGTTTGATCTGCAAATTTCGCAACGGACCGACTGCTTGAACGACTGCATGTTGATTCCTACGTATACCAGGCCAGTCTAATCATCAGCGATGAACTAGCGTAAATCTTCTATAGTTCCCATAATAATGCCCCCCCCCAAAAAAAAACCAAAGGAAATGAACTGCAGAAGCTGACAAACAAGGCCTCATAGACAGTGCTGAAAAAGGTATCTCTCCCCCCCCCCCCCCCCCCTCCCCTGGAAAAAAGTGGATTGAAAAACATAACAGAGTATTCTATCGTAAGACTGTCTGGGACATAGAGTGACTGAACAGTACCCACAATGCTCTGATCCACAAAATAACATGGGCCGTAGAACCGTGGGGGCTGCAGACCCCCCCCCCCCCTTTTAGTAGACGTGTTTGCCTATGTACAAAAACCCGGAAACGATTGTGGTTTGTACACACAGCCCCCCTCCCCCCTTTCAAAAACGTTTTGCGGCTTCTGACTTGGTACAATAATTTTCAACAAAACTGTATTCAACTGTGGTAAAGTGGAAAATTTCAACTAAAGAGCTGCTTCTTGTAAAGTGCCACTGCACTGCCACGACTGTCATCAACATAACAACGGTGCATTTCATGATCAGGATGATCAGACCAAGACATAAGTCTCAAGTAAAGTTACTGTACTGTTAGAGGCTAACAGTAAACTAAGTACAGTTTGACACTCTTGTCTTGATCATGTTGATCATCATTTTGTTCTCTTTCCATTAGTGATCATAAGTTCATAACCATACTATTATCAAAGGTTTAACTTTTATTTGAGTCGTCAAAAACAGAAATGCACCGTGAATGCATGACTGACGAGTCACACAGTACAAATTACAGCTAGGTCTAACGTCATGAACGTTACCCGTCAATCTCCCAAAGCTGAGGCCTAAGTCGACGAATACAGCAGCGCTAGCGCTCCGTAGCGAGTTTAGCCCTCACTGTGGCGGGGCCGGCCGTGTCGGCAGTGCGGAGTCGCATACTGGCACTTGAAGTTGAACGAATGATCTCCGACCCCGACCCCCAACAAAAAGAAAGAAAGAAAGAAAACCCGATCAGGCTATGTAATAATGCTGAGTTTATGGATATATTACAAATTCGATTTTCAAGCATGTTTTCTGAGTGCTACCTACCGCAAAATATCTAATCCTGGTTCAACAACAGCAAAATCGAAGGTGATCGTACTCGTCGGATAGTGGTGGTCATCAGCTAGCTGTAGATAGATTCTATATAGGATGCGATGGGGGGGGGGGGGGGAGGTGGGTGTCCGGACACGTAACAAAAGTGAAGCCTTCTTTTTTGTCTTTGGATTATAAAAAAAAACTATGCATTGATTTGTGCTAATCATCATCAATATTTATTCGCTATAATATTGTCTAACAGTTTGTGCTAAAACATTTAAGAGATTTGCTTGTGAACTTTTTCAGTTGGCTGTTTGAAATCGACTGTCCGGATACACAACCTGTCCGGACATCCAACAACTTTTCCGCAATAGCTTTAGCTGAGCTAGCTGCGCTAGCGCAAGGAGCTCCTTGGCTAGCGATATATCGAGGCAAAATATAGACAGCCGGCCGGGCGGCCGGACGTCGTGCGTGATCGCTTGCGAATTGCATACATGCGTAGCGGCCGCAGCGCGGCTACATTACCTCGCACAGATTGCTACCTCTAGTTTGATAGAGATCGTTGGTGCAGGACACTGTGTCATCAATATCTTTGAATGAACGCATGAGGACGCTCGTTCAAACAGCATTTTAAACATCGAACTGCCGTTAATTCTGACCAAATTTTCTGTTCGAACCGTAATCTATTTTCTCTTTTTTTGAGAGTAAATGAGATCTGTTTTGTCTGATACTTTCAGATTTTGCTAATTACATATATTGAAAGAGATTTACATACAATTCACCCATTTTCAAGCTCATTTTCGACAATTTTGCAAAGCTACCAAATACCTTTAAGTTAAATTTATCCATAAAAGCTAATGTACTCAAAGCTAAGTTCCCAAAGCAAATAATGCATACATGTAGATTTTTTGTTTTTGTCTTGAAAGGTTTGTTAAGATATGCAGCAGCAGACTGTGCTAAAAACTTTGTCTCTTTATTATTTTTTTGGTGTGTGTGTATGAAAATGAATGACAAGGAGTTATGAGTTGACGCAACAAGGGTGCGAAACACGTACTCACTTGCATGTCCCTATGTGTTATAAAACATAGAAACCTGACACGCGGTATGCTTTTTAAAAAATTAAGCTTTATTTTTAAGTAGCTTACTGGTGCATACATTTATGTGGTGGAGGTTTATGAAAATGAATGGCAAGGAGTTATGAGTGATGCAACCACCTGTATAGAAAGGCCTGTCTATAAAGACTACAATTTTTCTTTCCCTTGAATAGTTTATCTCATTGAAACTGATACCGTGTTTACACAGTGACTCGGCTCGGGGGTTCGACACGTGCCCCGTGCTCAACATAGCAATTTTATGTCATGTAAATGGGATCAGTGTGACCCGCGAGCCGTGTTGAACACCGCTTTTTTGATCCGCCAGAATTGGAGGTTTCGATCCACGAGCCGAGTCAGACTCGCCAATTTTTTCGTGTGTAAACAGAAAGCCGTGTTGAACCCACTGACCTAGGTCATTGGGCGAACTAGGCAAGTCATCACAATTCTACTTCTGTTCGTGATCCGCGGGCCGTGTTGAACTCGCCTTTATATACATATGTTTCAGTGTATAAAGCACTAAACCTCCATGCACTCCAACTCCGTGTTGCATGCTTCAGAACATTGCTAGGTTAAGCCCATGAATTAATTTCATCTGATACACATAGAGCAACATGTATATTGTTGATAACGATGAAACCCACTTGTTAGTGTTAATTATGCATGTTTTTCAGTAAAATGATAAGGCATGGTAATCATGATTAGGAGAATAATGCATAACATGTGACTGGCTTTCAGCCAATAATTTCATTATGCTTCCCATGGTCATGCATGCTAATATAAAACTACAGATTATTTTCAGTCTACTCACGGCATGTTGCAGCTAAGCCTGTTTTCTTCATGAAGCAGAAATTATGCTCTGAAAATTTCATAGGAAAAAAAGAAAAATAGGGCATTACATGTGACAGGCTCTTAGCCAGTAATGAATTCTCATGTGCATTTCCATAAAACTAAAGATAACCTTCCACCCACGTTCATCATGACTACTGGTAGCAATCAGTTTACACAGTGGTGTACTGTGGACCAAGATGTTTGGGGGGGGGGGGGCATTGGCTTCGGGGGGGGGGGGGGGGATGGGGGTACACTTTGTAGGGTAAGTACTGAAAGGTAGCATTCAGTTGTGTACTGTATGATGAAACAGAGCTGTAAATTTCATAGAAAAAAAAATCAGGGCATATATGTACATATAACATGTGACAAGCTCTTAGCCAGTAATGAATTAAAATTCACATGGTCATTTGCATGAAACTAAAGATAACCTTCATCGTGACAACTGGAATTAGGTATCAGTCAATTTACAAACTGGAGTACTGTGGAGACAGACCGGGGGGGGGGGGGGGGGGGGGGTAGAAGAGAAGGCAGGGGCATCCTTTCCACTTGATAGATGAATTAAGAAGGCCATTGAGGGAGGAGTTGCATTTTATTGCTATTCCTTTCCCCTTCTTGTCCATCTTGTTTGAAGCTGTGAGAGGTCATACATATGGTGTCCCTGAAGTACGATGCAAAATTTATGACCCGTGGCGCGAACTTTGCATCCCAGTCGTGAAATTCGCGACCCGTGGTGCGAAATTCATGTCCTAGGATGCAAAGTTCAGGACCCGGCATGCGAAATTCAGGACATGTTGTCGAGCGTACTTCAGGGCCACCATACATACATGTATTTGTCAAGAAAACAATGCTAGATTTGGGGGTTAATGAGTGACTTAGCAAACATACTCATTTGTCTTCTTTCTTTATGTTTATAGTAAGAAGGATCAATATTGGGATCAGGTACAATACCAGAAGTAAATAATTTAGTAAGTTATAGCAAAATATGTAGGAAAATACATATACTCTATTTACAAGACGAAATAGATCATAGACATCCCTTTTATGTCTTTGTCCCCTTTTTCTTACACTTGCTCAAGAAAATAGGACCCTTTCTCACCTACTAATTTAATTTATTCATATAATAAGTAAAATATAAAGAATGAGCATCATACATGCATTTTCCATAGTTTATGTCAAGTTAGTTATCTTGTTTATGTTACAGTATGACAAGATTATTAGTTTCAAGTTTCAAGTTAAAACATATCATCATTACATCTTTAAATGCCAGTACTGCATACTGCTTTGTGTACTTTATTACACTATTGCACTATGTTTATGGGTTGTATAGATTCTTTGGTTTATAATTATTCTACAATCATGTTTTGAGAGTGCTCTGTAGTCTGTACTCTTGTTCTTTCTATTTTAGTGGAAAACCTGCCTTGAACCAGACTAGGTTCATGGACCTGGTCATGATAATATTTATGTTACACACTTACACACTTGTATACACCCGTATTTCTTTCTTGAAAATAAAGAAATGATCATAACAGCAATATTGCTTTTCTTCTCAGTTATGTTTCATTAACCCATTCGTGACAGAGGTCCACATTTTGTGGTTTGGCCTAATATCTTTTGATGCAAAGCCCTAAAAATCATACCAAATACATGAGCAGAAAGAGCAAAAAATTCTACACAAACTGTGCCCATTTTGGTTGCGTCAATATTCGTTGTTTGATGCTGAAAATTTTTTAAAGGAAAATAAGCACTAAAATCCTTAAATTGGCAGTGTTGATAGAAGGTTTAAAATCACCGTTTTCCCCTGCAAATTGGCAACTTTTTGACTTCTCATAATTTCTGTCAATTTATATCTATTTCAGATACATGACGTTTTATAAGAAAAATGTAGCAATAAAATAAGAATGTTGGTGTTGCCAATTTGAAGAATAAAAGCTGATCAAATAAGGCTTTAAAAAATTCCTGTCACGAATGGGTTAAGGTATATGATAGGGAGAGAGGGCACAAGCTCCCTATACCCGTATCGCTACACTGATAATATCCCTCCCCAATTTTTACATGTATGTGGCAAATATCTGTGAAATGGCTTCAAAAGGAGCCCGCCTATTTCTTTCTTGTCTCAAAATGACTGATTGACAAGGCTGCAAATTAGCCTTAATGTGAGACGTCATGACTGTACCTAATGAGTGTATTAGATATCACACAGTATATGATTTCTCCCTTATTCTCATTTTTTCTGTCCGTTTGCCCCTCATTTCTTAACCCATTTGTGACAGGAATTATTTAAAGCCTTATTTGATCAGCTTTTATTCTTCAAAATGGCGACACCAACTTTTTTTATTTTATTGCTACATTTTTTCTTATAAAACGTCATGTATCTGAAATGAATATAAATTGACAGAAATTATGATGAGAAGTCTAAAAGTTTCCAATTTGCAGGGGAAAACGATGATTTTAAACCTTCTATCACATTGCCAATTTAAGTGCTTATTTTCCTTTAAAAAAATTTCAGCATCAAACAACGAATAGTGACGCAACCAAAATGGGCACAGTTTGTGTAGAATTTTTTGCTCTTTCTGCTCATGTATTGGGTATGATTTTTAGGGCTTTGCATCAAAAGATATTAGGCCAAACCACAAAATGTGGACCTCTGTCACGAATGGGTTAAGGATCATTGAAGGGGGGGGGGCATTTGCTTCCTGTGCCCTCTGAAGGTACACCATTGAGTGTACATTACATGGCAAGTAGCCATGAAACAGTTTCGAATCAGCCCATTTTCTTCTTAGATTGTCTGAACGTGAGTAGTTGTCAAGGCTAGAAATTAGCCCTTAATACGTGAGACGTCATGTCTCTGCTTAATGAGCATACATTGATTGCAAGATATCACACAGCATAATGTTTCCCCCTCTTCTCTTTTCTGCCCTCTTCTCTTCATCCCCCCCCCCCATTTGTTAAAGAGGCATTGAATGGAAGGGAGGGTGCTCTTGCCCCTGATGCCTCCACAGCTACACCACTCGGTGTAAATCTACATGTAGATGTGGCAAGAAGCTATGAGTATGAGGTAGCTTCTCAGTTCTTAAGGAGTGGGGAGGGGGGGGGGGTAGGAGGGGTTTCACTTGCTCCCCATGACACCTATACATAACACCTTCTACTGTATGTCTGTACAGTACATGTACATGACAAGTACATGTAGCCATGAGACGGTTTCAAACCGGCCACCTCTCTTCCTTTGAGTCTGGAAATAAGTAGTTGTCAGGGTTAGAAATTAGCGAAAGGCAAATTAGCCTTTATGCGTGACATCATGGCAGTGTTTAAAGAGCAAGAGGATGTTTCAAAGTTTGGGGGGGGGGGGGGGGGGTTTCACACTTGGACTGAAATAGCATGCCTTTAACTCACAGAGTACAAAGCCTGAGAAAGCTTGGGCTGGAGTCTCTGGAAAATGTGTGTTATACCAAAATCAAATTGTATCCACCGGTTAACCCATTCGTGACAGAGGTCCACATTTTGTGATTTGGCCTAATATCTTTTGATGCAAAGCCCTAAAAATCATACCAAATACATGAGCAGAAAGAGCAAAAAATTCTACACAAACTGTGCCCATTTTGGTTGCGTCAGTATTTGTTGTTTGATGCTGAAAATTTTCAAAAGGAAAATAAGCATTAAAATCCTTAAATTGGCAATGTGATAGAAAGTTTAAAATCACCGTTTTCCCCTGCAAATTGGCAACTTTTTGACTTCTCATCATAATTTCTGTCAATTTATATTCATTTCAGATACATGACGTTTCATAAGAAAAATGTAGCAATAAAATGAAAATGTTGGTGTTGCCATTTTGAAGAATAAAAGCTGATCAAATTAGGCTTTAAATAATTCCTGTCATGAATGGGTTAATGAGCTACAAGATACACAGTAAACTATGTCACTTCCACTCTCCCCACTCCTCTTATTCTCATTGAACGGGAAGGGGGGGGGGTACTTGTTCACAGGTACCCCCTTTAGCTACAGCAATCAGTGTGCACCTAGAGGTATCGGTAGGAAAAAAACCCAGACAGTTTCAAAGCAGCCTGCTTTCTTCCTTTTAGTCTGAAAATGAGTGGTTGTCTAGGATAAAAATTAGCCTTAATGTGAGACGTCATAGCTCTGCTTAATGAGCAAGTAAGATGTCACATGGTGCACCTTGACGCAGGGTTTTACCATAAATGTGATATACATGTATAGATAATCTCTAGTTTGCCCAACCTGAACATTCAGACATCAGGAAACCCGATATGGTACAAGTTGATGCTTATACATGTAGTGTTATGGGATAAATATTGGTTCCTGTGATTTGGGTATGGTAACATGTTTTTTTCTGGATTCATAGGAACTTTCATATAAAGAACATGTTTATATCACACTCTTGATGATAAAAACATAGGCTTGCTGGTCCTTTTTTTTTCTTTTTTCACTGCTTTATTAGCCTTGATATGTTGATTGAAGATGTTCATCAGTACATTTACATTAAAAAATGGCCTTTCAACTATGTATTGATTTTTTATTCTGGTGATTGTGATTCTTTTTGTCAATGCACTTGGCTATTCTTTAATAAAACTAATATATCTCTGAAATGACATACTCTACACATGTTAAGTCTTAAGGGGAGATTTATAAGATTTTAGTACAAGTTCTCATCATGTTAAGATATTTTAAAAATATTTTTGGTTATTATTGACTAGAAGAAGATGATTTCTTTATTTCATTTCATTGAAATTTCAACAAGTGCCTTTTTGTAGATTTACAGTTTTTTACTGCAGTCAAAGGCTTATTATCTGAAGGGATTAAAAAAATAAAATGAGAATGTCCGTTGGAAAGAGATATTATTCCAATAACCTTGGAATTATGAGGATTAGGTCTTTTTCAGGTTTTTACTGTAAAATTGATACAAGTGGAACCTAACTAAATATACATGTACATTCATCACATTGTGGAATGGGGGGGGGGGGTGGGGGAGGGAGGGAGTATGATATTTCAAAATTTTTATTCGTTGTGATTTTATAACTTTCCTAATTTTCATCAGCAGTAGAAAATGTCATGTAATGCCCCACAGAGGGTTTCCTGTTTTGAAATGAAACCTTTTGAAATGAAGTGTTTTCCTTCCATCTCATATGTGCTCAACTACTGTGTACACCAGTGTTCAGTTTCTCTTTGTACTAGGGTTGCGTTCAATTTTTCACCCTAGAATCACAGTTTTCAAAGACGTTTAGTTATAAACCACGGCTGCCTTCAGTCTTTTTTTGCAGGTCGTAAAAATAAACGTCTTTCAAAATGCAAACATGAAATGCTGAAAAAGGTGCATTTTGAATTGTGATTCTGCAGAACCACGAAGAATTGCTTTTTACATAACATACTTCGACTATGAGGTAAGAAAATGTGTAACTTCCAAGAAAATTGAGAAAATGTGAAATTTCATGTACAAAGTGAATGGAGAGCTGCTCACATATGATGTCATCAGTGTTGCCAATTTGCAGAGCCGAGAGTAATTTACTAGAAAATGTAAATGAGTGTCATTTTCTTATTCTTTGACCGATTTTGCTCATTTCTTTTTTAAAATGCTGTTCAAATTTAACTCCTTTTATTGAAATAGTGAAACTTCTAGGGTGGACTTTCCCTTTAATACTGTTTGATGCATATAAAACAGGGGCAAGATGCTAGGGAATACTCAAGGGAATACAGCATCATTACGGTACTATTGTATTATTGTAACCCTAATGTGAATGATGTTTACTGGTGCACACAGTATTGGGGTATTTTAAATGTGAACTGGGCTGTATCGCCCACTGCCACCGATATATCCACCATTATACATGCGTGCTGTGATTCTGACATTTTTCCGAGAGCTCAGTATTTTGTTTGGTTTGGTATAAAACAAACACTCACACCTGCTCGAGTCTCAAACAATATCACTGCCATGAGAATATTCAATGAAGGCTTGTTCAGACTTCTTAGTAGTAGTGGTAGTAGTGGTGGTGGTGGTGGTGGTGGTGGTGGTGGTGGTAGTGGTAGTAGTAGTAGTAGTAGTAGTAGTAGTAGTAGTAGTAGTAGTAGTAGTAGTAGTAGTAGTAGTAATGGTAGTAGTAATAGTTCTAGTAGTTGTAGTTCTAGTAGACTTTATCGCATAACTTGTTTAGCACAAGGCTAATCTGCCACAAGGTCCATCAAGAATATAAAGAAATGTCATATAAAGATTTTAAGTAGTTTTTTTTTTTTTTGGGGGGGGGGGGGGCATTGAGGTCACCTGATGCCGTATATGAGATTACATCATGGGAAATGCTAGAGCTTACCATGTTACAATTCATTGATCATCACAGCGCACATATGATAGATAAGCTTTACTCAAGTTAAGTTTTTGTACAATACAACATCCAGAATCAGAGAGAGACCGATTCCTTATCAAATTTTCTTTTGAAAAGATATGAACATGCATCTCTCCATCTGATGTTCCATTACGTACATGTATGTATGCTCTTTCTTTATGATTCATTATATGACCTTCAGACTTTATAAAAATTGATTATTTTTATATAGCTGTAAGCTGTACTGTTTTCGTGTAATGATGCCATGGATTGGAGTAGTCTGAACAGGGTAAAATATAGTGACTGCTATATTTCTATTGATTTCTTCTCCTGTCTCCCTCGCCTCCGTGCTTTTAGCAGCTCCCCGACATGGCACGCATTGAAACCTTGCACAGCTGTGCTTCCGGAGCAAACTTCAAACAAAGCCAGAAATATTGGAGTCTTCTCCATCGAGGTCATGGGAGTGTGAAATGATGAAGAAATACAGAAGCAACAACTGGATGATATCAGGTTGTGGGTGCCTGACAGGTGAAAGTATTCCTGGGATTTTCACTGGCACTGACAAGAACAATGATTGAAATTTGGTTACATATGATTTTTCACAGTTATGAGCAGCAGTATCAGGCTGTCATCAGTTTGCAAGTAATGTCATAAAAAAGATAAACCTTAGTGAATCTAAAAATAGTATGGGAAAAATAGTGGGCAAAGTTTGGTTGAAAGTAATTTCTGACAAAAATTGAAATTTGGCAAGCACTTAAAGTATTGGTCAGCCATGTAAGTTATGGTTGTACTTAGATTTGTCATGTTTTCACAGGTTTATGATTCTTAGAAATAATCCATTTGCTTCAGGAACTGGGTGATGCCTGTATTAGGTCAGTGAAAGTTTGAGAATTCAGTAGTCAATGGGTTAATTAAATAATGCATCATATATTCACTTTTTTAACTTAACAATCTTTGCAGTTATGAACCCTACCTCATTTTCAGAATAATAAACCATGCTTTATTTTCAGAATAATGATTTTTTTTTTTCATTTAAAAACATGAACATTTTGAGCAAAAAAAACCCCTGTCAAATAAATGAACATTAGGAATAACACAGTAATGGAATAATGTATCAAATGTCTATTATTATGAACCATACTTCTTTTTCAGAATTATGAACCTTTTAACCTTCAGAAAAAGGAGTATCCCCCAGTATGTTGTTATGCATAATGTCTTTCCCTCCTCAGGTTGGAAGGAAAAAAAAACATATGAGTATGTAATATTTCATCCAGAAATTGCTGATGACTTGAAAGTGACTGTTGCTGTCTTTAAAAAACCCCATTACTTTTCTTATTAAGAGAACTGGGGTGAAAAATTCATTGTACACCTGCACATCACTCTCAAGATGTATGGGGAAAGAGACGCGACAGACACAAAGTCGTCCGTCCGTGACACTTATGAAACTTGAATAATGTTGTGACCGTTTGCCCATGTGTAATCAAACTTGGATTGTAGATGTTCTAGAGGGACTTCAGTGTTATATGGGGGTCAAAGGTCACCTGTGTCGGTCAAAGTTCAAATAAGCTGAAATGTTAGAATTTACCTGCAAGTTTCTACTGGGGTTGGTGACTTTAGAACCATAAGCCCATTTGTATGGTGGCCCTGAAGTACGCTCGCCAACAGATCATGTGCGACATGAATTTCGCATCCCGGGTCATGAAATTCATGACCTGCGATGCGAAATTCATGACCCGTGGCACGAACTTTGCATCCCAGTCGTGAAATTCATGACTCGCGATGCAAAATTCATGACCCTTGGTGCGAACTTTGCATCCCAGTCGTGAAATTCACGACCCGTGGCGCAAAATTCATGACCTGGGATGCGAAGTTCAGGACCAGGGATGCGAAATTCAGGACCTGGGATGCGAAATTCACGTCGCACATGACCTGTTGTCGAGCGTACTTCAGAGCCACCATACATTCGTAACCTAACTTGTATGGAGGATGGTTTAAAGGGACCTCAATGTCACTTTGGGTCAAAGGTCATGTTTGTACATATAGGTCAAAGGTCAAATGTTACAATATACCTGCAAGAACTATTGCATAATAAGTTGGTGAGACACATGGCTATTGCCTTGTTTAAAAAAGTGTTTTCAATTTTGTCCAGGACACTGGAATGTACTAATGCTCATTTCAGTTTCATCTTTGGTCAATCAATGTTGTCAATTGCCTTTCAAATTCGTCAGTCACAGTAGCTTAGCATGAATTGGCATTTATTTTCATCATTTTCACTCAAAATTGTGTATGAAAAGCTGTATGGTCTATATACATGAGAACTGACTAGACAATGACGAATATGAATGACAGTGTGACAAAATTGAACTTAGGATTTTATTGTAGTAAGCTTCTCTGGATGAAATTGAATTGGAAACTGATAAAACTGAATGAACAGGGGAGCGTTTCATGAAAGGACTTGTCGGATGTTTTATCCGACAAAGTCTGTTTTATCCGACAGTTGCCATAGTAACGATGCTTCTCAGCCAATCAAAATCAAGGAAAGATGTCAGATCTAACAACTTGTCAGACAACAAATGTTGATGAAACACTCCACTGGTGATGAAAATGAGTGGGAAATCCTATACAACTACTTCTACTACTACTAGTAATAATGATAATGATGATAATAATAACCATAATAATATTAACAATAACCAACATTCTGCATGCTCTCTATAGTAAATTTATATTGCTGCAATTAACAACATAATACACAAAGATAGAATTATATCCAATCAAAATACATGTAGAAGGAAGTTTGAAAGAGATGAACAATGCATTATAGTAGCAATAAACACAAGAATCGTTGAAGCCTGTTTGAGAGGGATTGCCTTTCAGGTGCAACCTCTTTTAAGAATTATCAAGATAAACATCAAGGTAAATATCAATGCAAATACCAATGTTTACTGAAACTCTGAAAGTATGAACATGCCTGAATGTAGCATGAAATCACTTTTAATCAGTTGAATTTTATTTTCACCATCTGCATTCCTCATTGATGATATCTTGCTTTGCTATCTTATTTAGATATTGAACTGTTGTATTTTTCCCCTCAAATTTCTGTTAAATAATTTTTCTTCTGTTAGATAAAAGCACATTGGAATTAAACTTGTTTAATGAAGTCTCAACCTTCTTTTACCGTACTAGTACCTTTTTGTTATTAAAACATCATGAGAAGATATTTTCCAAAATATTTTGATGTGCAGTCCGTGACTCCTTGAAAATTTTACAGTAGGATATAAGCACTGCAAAGGAACTTGAAATCAAGCTAATAGCACTACAAAATACAGAGGTTCAAATATTCTGTAAATCTGGAAAAAAAAATTAAAATAATAAACAAGCAAAAACAAAAGCAAATGTTTAATTTTTATTACTTAAATTATTATGAGATGCGATCGCTTTCTTTACTATTTTTGATTGCTTTCTTTACTATTTTTACCCTCTAATTTTTTATTCAATCTTAGGAGAAAAGACGCCTAAAACGCCTAACTTGAATTGATATTTGGTGTTGCTGCACTTTAAGTTTGCAAAGTTTTTTAATGTAAAGAAAACGAGTTACCAAGATCAGTTTTGTTATCAGCAGGCCTTTTGATGATGTTGGCAGGAAAATTCGGACTCTTTCGGAGTCACGTTACTGGAGTTATCCTTTGTTCACAAAAGACTGACTTCAAGTGAAATGATGGACTAATCACTCCTTTATTCAACAATCATCAGTTTCACTTTGCTTGAAAGTAGATCTATCGAAGAATCGATTTTTGTATGAAGCAGATTAATTTGAGGAAATTAACAGAGTAGATAGCACGGTTTTAGAGAGTGGTGGTACCTAATCAAGCTAAGTCAACATGAATTTTGTTCATGATTTTTTTTTTTATACAATCAGGTTGGATGATATGCTGGCCCTGTCCCCCCCCCCCCCCCCCCCCGGAAAAAAAAATCAATTATGTCAACACCATCATGATGGCATGAGAAATATTTGATATCTGCATGCCGACAGAGAAAATTGGTGCTGATGAAGGCACATGTGGAGAATAATAAAAGGGTTTTTGCTCTTTTTCAATCACACAGATAAGGGGAAAATGGGTGATGTTTGTTATTCGGAAGGTTAGTTGTTGCGAAGGTTTGTTATTCTGAAGGTTCGTTATTCCGAAACACACAAATTGCGTATACCTAGATGTTCGTTAGTCAGAAAATGAAAAAGGTTCGTTAATCCGAATATTTGTGGTGTTATTCCGAAGGTTTGTTATTCCGAAAATGAAATAAGGTTCGTTATTCCAAAGGTTCGTTAATCCGAAAAAGAAATAGGGTTCGTTATTCCAAAGGTTCAATAGTCTGAAAATGAGATAAGGTTCTTTAGTCCGAAAATAACCAATGAACTAACGAACCTTATTTCATTTTTGGACTAATGAACCTTCGGAATAACAAACCTTATTTCGTTTTTGGATTAATGAACTGTAACCAGGGAAAATTGCCTTCTGCCCCTTTCTCTTTTTTTTTCTTCTCATTTTACCTTGAATGGAATGTATGGTGTGCCTGGATTGAATGTATGGTGTGCCTGGATTGGAATGTATGGTGTGCCTAAATTGGAATGTATGGTGTGCCTGGATTAAAAGAATAGCAACAACAATTGTAATAATTACAATGATAATGTGTGGCACTAGCCATCTAGAAATAATCTTTTCGGTGATGCACATAAAAGAAATTAGAGTCTAGATATCTAAAGTGGCATATCCTAGTATCAAGTATTGTTAAAAGGGATTTTTTAACTTGGATTGGAAAGTTTCTAAGGAGAGTTGCATGTAAATGTGTTTTTTTCCTTCTTAAAATCACATGTATATTGATGAGGAAACAAAATGCCCTCTGCCCCTTGTTTTTTTTTTTCCATTGTGCATGTATCTTCACTGAAATGCACAGTGTACATAATGAAATGAACAGTATACCTAGACTGAAATACATTGTATACATCAGGATGAACAGATTTTTAAATCCTGAAATACTGGACTTTTAGGTCTGGACCAAACACATTGTTATAAAGTAAGCACAAAATATGATGTCACAAGTTTGCCTGCACATACCTGTATTTTGGTAAAACTTGCTTCTCTGTGGGCCTGAACTGTCATTGGTGTGTTGATGCTTATCTCATCATGTATGGCAAAGTCAAAAAAAATAAAAACAAAATTGCCAGGGGTTTTTCAGGGCCCTGCTTTATAAAACTTGTTATCAGTAACAACTGCCACATTTTTTACCACAAATTTGCTCTCAGCCAATCAGATGCAAGGATTTCAGTAGCTTATAACAGTTACTGCAACTTGTTACTGATAACAAGTTTTATGAAACAGGGCGGAGGGGGGGGGGGCGTTGCCACTGGACAAGTGAATGAGCCTATAGACTGGAACGAACAATGCATAGGTAGGAATGAAAGTTACAGTGTAGCTAGTCACTTTGTCATGCTTTATTCATGAGATACTCATGCAACATCCTGTAGTAGTCAGCAAATAATAGTGTCGTCATGACAACAGTGCACATGCTGCAAACTCCTCTGGAGTATGGCAAGAGCCCTACAAATTGATTCATGTGTTGACCAACCGTGAAGCATACTAGATTGTGGTGTTTTGTCATTGCTTTGCATTCTAGAATGCCTTTTCTGGGCGGAGAAGAGAGAGAGAGAGAAAGGGGAGAGTAAAAGAGCTGTGAAAACAGGAGACTGACAGAGCAAGCAAGAGAGAGGGAGAAAGAGTGAAAGAGATATTTAAAAAAGCAGACTGACAGAGTGTGAAAGGGTGAGAGAGAGAGAGAGAGAGAGAGTGAAAGAGATGTAAAAACAGATAAATACATGTAGATATAAAGATAGACAGAGGGGAGGAAAAGAGAGAGAGAGAGAAAGTATGATACAATGAACAACAAGAGAAAGAGAAGTTATATATCACTTTGACAAGAATATCTTTACTGAAAAAAGAAAGAAGAAGGAAAAAAGGGAATATCTTTGCTTATACTAATAATGCATTCTTACCATGAACTCTTTGTGACAGAATGGCTGCATCCTTCATTTAAAGTAGTCCCAGAAGAGAAGGCACAAGCATTTTATGGGATGTTACACAAGATTGATTTCTCTAATTCTTCATAAGCCCATTAAAGTTCATGACGATCTCCATTAGTTGGCTACAGATGATTTCCCAAAGACATTATCTTTTGTGGTAGGCGCCCACTTGCAACGTTGTATTCTCCAGCTTTTGCATTTTATCCTCATTTACTGATTATCAAGTTGACTTGTTTAGGATACATTGATGATAAAAACATGTATATTGAAATGAATAAATCACTCCATTCCTTTACTTCTTTCTTTTTTTTTTTTTTTTCTGGGGGGGGGGGGGGTAACGGGGGAGTTTGAGCTTTCATTCCAAACACCCTGCCTTATCAGCCTTGCCTGCCAGCAACATTTGTAGATTCTAACTTCATTGTTTAATAGGTCATGGTTGTAATATGATTCACCAGTATTTAGACTGACACCTTGTTTCCTTCCTGAAAGTTAGACATTATTAATTGCTATAGTAATAGGATAGTAGCCCCTTGGGTGTTTGCGAATAACCTTCGGATCTCAAGATGAAATCGAAATGCTATACCTGATATCATTAGATGACCAGTGGTGGTTATAATGGAGGTCCGGTAGCAGATGATATCCTTTTAGAACTTCAACATGATACTGCAAGGCTCTAGCTTAATGACTGAAGTGCTTTAACCCATTCGTGACAGGAATTATTTAAAGCCTAATTTGATCAGCTTTTATTCTTCAAATTGGCAACACCAACATTTTTATTTCATTGCTACATCTTATTTATAAAACATCATGTATCAGAAATTAATATAAATTGACAGAAATTATGATGATAAGTCAAAAAATTGCCAATTTGCAGGGGAAAACAGTGATTGGAAACTTTCTATCACATTGCCAATTTAAGGATTTTAATGCTTATTTTCCTTTAAAAAATTTTCAGCATCAAACAATGAATATTGATGCAACCAAAATGGGCACAGTTTGTGTATAATTTTTTGCTCTTTCTGCTCATGTATTTGGTATGATTTTTAGGGCTTTGCATTAAAAGATATTAGGCCAAACCACAAAATGTGGACCTCTGTCGCGAATGGGTTAAGTTTTCTGTTTTGCTTTACTTATTCTCCTTGGATAGTGATCAGGATGGAGTTCCAAAGGTCATGTACATGTATCATTAACCTTGTTCCTGCCACTCAGATTCAAGACTTAATCCAGCAAACCGCTTGAAACGAGAAACGATGTGTCGAAATATAGTAGCATTTTAAGGATTTGTCCTTCACCTGTCTGTATTCACTTTGATTTAGATTAAGTGGTCTTTGTTGTTCACAGCTTTATTCACACCCATTTTTATTTGTAATTCATTCACATATGACTCTGTTTTTCATAGCCTTTTTTGTGATGATGGTGGTGGTGGGGGTTTTACTTAGTGAAGTGCACACAGGGCTTAAAGTTGCCCAAACTTGGTGTATAGGTGGCGCTTCAGGCAATGCTTGCGAAATTCCCACAGGGCAGCACCATGATGGTTTACGAGTCTCAGCATCATATTTTTGGCAGACTCCCGTTCTCACGTGTGTGCAAGATGCGATAGGCATGTAAGTTTGGTAGAAGAGGATAGCTACTTGGACATCTGTTTGTGTATTCGCAACTAGACTGGTTTATGGCACTGCCGTGTGGGATTTTGGCATGATTTTGTGTGAAGCACCATCTATACAACAAGCCCAGGCAACTTTAAGTAACAATGAAAAGTGAATTCTTACAGAATCAAATGGAAAAAAAGAAATGTGTTGAAAGTTTAATACTACAAATGATTGAAGCTTGGCTAATGTTTTCTTTTAAACAAACTGAATCAAAGCTGAGAAGTGCATTCTAGTGAAAGTACCATCTTTGGTGTGAACCAAGTTTATTTGATGCATTTTCAAAGTTCATGTGCCCTAATTTTTTGTTATCATTAGATGAAGATAAGGGCATTTGCTGTATGGTTTGTACATAATTTTGGAATTTCCATCACAGTTCCATTTGGATATTTCATGTTCATTATTATTTTAATTCTCTTCAGGAAATGATTATATTAATGAATTTTGTTCTTTTTAAATGTTGTTTTTCAGTGTGTAGTATGCCTGACCAGACGAGCTGTCATATGTACCTACCCATGTACACATCGTGTCATCTGCCGAAAATGCTTCGTGAAGACCATCCAGATGGCTTTGTCTCAACGCCTCCTGCCCCTACGCTGTGTCGTCTGCCGCTCAAAGATACAACACCTTGAGCAGTCTCCAGTTGTAGATCCACTATAGTGATTGATGTTCTGCACCGTGAGTCTTATTACCAAAAAAACCCACTAGAAATATTTAGCTGTCAAGATCCACAAAGAGCATTAAGTCTTGTTTGGTGTGGATCGAAACCCAGGGCCCCGTTTCATAAAACTTGTTATCAGTAACAAGTTGCAATAACTGTTATAAGCTACTGAAATCCTTGCATCCGATTGGCTGAGAGCAATTTTGTCATGGAAATGTGACATTTGTTACTGATAACAAGTTTTAGAAAACAGGGCTCAGGACAGTCTAGTTGAAAAGATTATCATAGTACATGTTCATGTGCACAGTCTGTGTGACGAAATTTGATTTTGGGCAATCCATTGTTTGTCCCATGTAGTTTACTAGAGCAGAGAAATTGTCAAGTCATGTCCTGGAACAAAGACATTAATCTACATTTGCTGCTCCTCACCCGGGTTTTAAAAGGATACATGGCAGGAGTGATTGAATGCTGTAAGCAACAAGATCAGGGCCGGTATTCAGTTCTGCATAATTTTTAAAGTATTTTGCTCAGTTTTCCGCTAAAGTAAAATACTTAATGAACTTTGGTATTCACTTGAATCTTTTTTGCTAAGTATTTCACCCTAGATCTAAGACTAGCAGACTTAATCAAATTACTTTGGAAGTCTGATTGGCTGCCAAGTAGTTTTCACATACTTGCACGCAGTCATAAGCTGCATACAGGTCCATGCATACAATGTGATGCCTTTATTGCGCATTATTGGGATACCCTTTATGACATCACAATGGTTATCAGTAAGTATTTTGCCTTAAAGTTGGCTCGCTAAAGTAAAATACACTATGTACTTAGAAGTGATCTGAATATGAGTTAAAGCATTGCATTCTGCCAGGTAAAATGCTTAGTAATTTACATATTCAATTCGTTTGTTGAATCGAATACTGGCCCAGTAATCCAAAAGGAGGAAGGGTAATGTAAGAGCACCTTGCATGTCAGATAGGAGTGCTGTAAAAGTAAATAATATTCATGTTTTATTGATGGAAGTAGTAGAATTAATGCTCTTTTGGGTCTTGGCAGAAAGTGAAAATGTAATGTAAAAAAACCCAACTATTTTACGCTTCTGAAGCAGACAGTAAACACATGGAATTGGCAGTGGTACCGGTAGTTGTGCTTTTGACTTTTTGTGGTTGAAATTAAGCAGAATCTATTTAGTGTTGCAAACAGCAAGAGAACCAAGAAAAACTAATAACAATTGCAATAATTAAAAGCCTTTAATAGGAAAGAAAAGTTGTATCTAATTTTGACCTCCTTTTCTCATTGCATCACTGAATGTGGTTGAAAAAATACATTGTGCATCTGACAATTTCTTTCCAAGACAAGATTATGTTAATCTCTTTCTTTGAAAATATTCAAATGTTGTTCCAAATGAATGTTTGTAGAACTTTAGTTACAAAATGTTACATATCACTTCACTTTATCTCTTATAAACAGGAAGAGAGCTCTGTTTTTCTGTCTTGATATACAACTTTTAAACTATTTTATTTGGAAAAGAACCTCAATATTATCTATTGTTTAAGTTTGTCTCTATTCCACTGAAATATATGTGTACATGTTTAACGAACACAGAAATCAATTAGTGTTTGTCATTGAGATGTATATTTACATTTTACATCTGGAAAACATTCCTATTTGATTTGTTTAAGTTTATATCTCGGATACATCTGTTGAAAGTTATGAGTCTTGATATTTGTCAGTTTAACATTTTCCAGACGATTTTCTTGGCATTATAGGATGACCAAATAGGCATTGTTTAAGCCAAAAAAAAAAGAAAGAAAAAGAAAATATGATTTATGTTGAGGTGATTTGGTATATATGACATATTTTTATTACAATTTAAGGTTCATCAATCGCATGCCATTACATTTACATGTCCAATATACATGCATTTTCATTATTGGGAAATGGACTTTTTGTTGGAACTAATTCAGATATAATTCAGTCATGTGTCATCACCTTCGTCTAATATCACATGGAATGGATAATTTCAAGCAATTTATTATAATGTTACATACATCAGGCATGTAGTTTTGAATATGATACCTTGGTGGTAGTACAGTATGAATAGAAACAAATACAGTCTCATAATCTTTTTATGCATGACACGTACTAAAAGAAAAACATATATCATTACAAAATATTACTTGCCTCCACTCCATACAAAACATTCAGTGTGGTTAATAATTAAAAGAGCATATTAAAAGGGGAAAATCATTTTGTTAGGCCTGCATGGACCTTAAGTAGTTATGTGTAACTTTTGTAGAGTCAACTTTTGAGCACACACGTGCATGTTATAGTCCACTAGCATTTTGCTCTTACATGTACCTAATGTAATTTTGTTGCAGTATTTAGACTTGCAATATCCCTTTACAGAATAATCATTAGAAGCTGACATTCTGTAAGCTGATGAATGTAGTACACCGTATGTGTGCATGTATGAATGGGAAATAGCATCATACAAAGTTATGTGTATTCAAGACAATGTCTTGAGGGATATTCGATGTATGTGAGCAGGATATACTTGTGGACATTTAACCTTTTGTATGATATGCTAGAAATATAATAATGACTATGACTGATTAATGATAAGAGATCTCTTAGCTGGAATAATGAGTTAATTTGTTTAAGGTATGATAAACATGATTACAAATGCTTTTAAGAAACTAACGTTAGGCAAATTCAACAAGCCTGACCATCAACTTAGGATATTCCTGAACATTACAATGACGTGTTATATACAGTGTAATTTAGACATGATTTTTGTTTGCAATACAATAGGGTATTGAAGATGCCTTTAAATTGATTTCCTGAGGGTTTTTGTGATCATGTTGATATTGCAATACTTGTAGATGATGATTATTCTACACAATTTAATTGACGAGTGCCTTTTGGTACACAAAGAATTTGCAATACAACTGTATAGCGTATCAGTTTTATACCTCTCTGGTATATTCAAGTTGTAAGAAGCATTATGTGGAGTTGTGCATTCTATGTTATGTTGAGTTTTTAGATATCACCATGAAGAGTGTTAACATGTTATTTTTCTCTCCTTATTTTGTCACTATAGTGGTTGAATGTTAATAGTTAAATTTCTTTTTTGATGCATTTAGTTGATATCATTGTCACTCACCTGTGTGACCAAAATTATGAAAAAAAAACAATTGATTTAGACCTAATTTATCAGTATTTATCTTGTAGCAGAAGTCTCTCATTTTGGATTTTGGAATAGCAGTCTTGCCCCTAATAGACAGAGGAAAGTATTTCAAATAAGAATACAAGTACATTATTTTCTCACAGAAATTTCAAGATTAGGTCGGTTACTTGTGTGACTGCGCTTGAATAGTTTTATTATTTGTTGATAATTAAACTTAATTTTATTGTATTACCCTTGGAATAAGATTTCCACTTTTCAGTAGGAATGCTGTGAGCAGTTTGAAAGAAATTTTCCAAAAAATGAATTACACATTCTTTTAGTGGTAAAAATATGGTTGGTCATGTCTGTGACCACTCAGAAAAGAGGTTTTTAAACATCCTTGTAAAAGCATTATGGTTGCAAAATGATATTTCATCTGTTTGGAGCCAGAAGGGTGTGAAGTCTGTATTAAATGATATCAGTTAATGCCTTTCTGGTTCTGAACAGACATTTTTTCCTTGTCAAAGCAAGGGAATCATTTTTCATGAAAGAAAGTGGTGATACAAAAAGAAATATGATTACATATCGTCTGTTGTTGGCAAATTGCAATGAAAATAATTTGATTTAATGTATCATCTTTGGGGTCCTTCAGTGGTTTCATTTCTCCCAACTTTCCTTCTTAATCTAATTCAAATGTAACATGCACTTTGCTATCTACATACATGTATTTGTTATCCTGTTTATGGGCCAAATAATGAAAACATAATGAATTACAGTGTATTAAAAGTGATAATGAATTAGTGATAATGGAATAAAGTTTAAGGTCATTGCAATAAAATGCTCCCAAGTGATGATTAAGTGTTAATGGTTTATCTGGCTGACACAGTTATGGGATTTGAGGTTTAATGTATTAAGCTGAAAATTGCATAATTGTATTTTCTGGATGACGGCACTAAAACCCCTGAGTTTTCTTTCTTTTCGTAGAAGTGAAGTGTGTTAATTGAATATTTTACCCTTGATTCCATCTTTCAAGGCCTGTTTATTAGAAGTGCTACATTTATTAGAATATTTGGGACTAAGATTGGCAGAATATTTGTTTAGAGTTCTGGGAAATCTTGATAACCATTTAAAAACAGGAAAAAAAACAATCCCTCCCATTCCCGAAATGCCTTAATAATTAAATTAGTTAAATGAATACTTCTCCCTAATGCATTGAAAATAGAAAACAAAGAAATATAAAAGAGGTCAACTGCTTTTGAATAGTATTATTTTTTTCTTTGTTTCCTTTCTTTTTCTTCTGAAAAACTTACATATGTTTTTTTCAAGTATTTTTAGATAGATTTATTCATTATGAACCTGTTGCATTTCCTTTCCTAAAAGTTAATGGTTTGTAATTGGAATCTGGGTTGTCGCATTTACTAATTTAGGAGCATTCTTGGTTCATTAGCCTAATACTGATAATGGACTTCGTGCAACAAGCCATTTTATCGTTTAGCAGTAATGCATTTTCGCAATTATACAATATTCTTAGATTAGATCTTACATGTAACAGCCTAGATCTAGGTTACTCCTTTAAATGTTTCATGAGCAATATTTCTTTATTCTAAAATGAAAAAGAATTTTTTCCAGTTCTATAATTTTTCTCTCTTTCACTTGTTGTGACCTGGTTCTTCCAATGTGATATCACAATGAGAGAGTTTAGTCTTATTTCTATCAATATGTTCAATGAAGAATATTCTTTTTGAAATGTAACATGTGTAGAAATCTAGCGTATACTGTTACCAAAAATATTAGCTTGTTCTGAAATGTGCAAGCAAGGTGTACATGGTTGACGTAAGACTTGAAACTGTTTGTATGATATTATAGTCGAGAACATTTCTTCAAGTTGAAGATATGATTTATATAAATTTATCTTTTTCCATGTGAGGTAAAAGGGCTTCATTATTGCACAGTTATGTTAATGGTACATGTGTGTTTACAGTATATATTCAGACTTCAACTTGTATTCGATAGTATTGGGTTTATATTGGCCAGAGTGTGTATTACGTGTAGTCTATTATCCTCGGAGGACACTCCTGTTGATGTGTAACTGTCATAAAATGGTCTGTCACTTTGAATACCTTTCTATATAGAACTTGATTCAAGTGTCACCTGTTCAGAATGTTTTCCTGTCGGTTAAGTGTTGATGAAAAAGTACTTTCCATGCGGTTTTGTATTATATCCAGGTTTGGTTGTATTTATAATCCATTGAGATATATATAGATGCTGTTATAAATAAATAATGAAAGACAATCTAAAGTGCAAGGTTGTTGATTTGGCATTTTGTGTCTCGTATTGTTTATTGTACACCCTCTTTCTCTCTCCGCTGTTATCCCCATTCTCTCTCTCTCTCTCTCTCTCTCTCTCCTTCTTCCTCTCTACATGTATATTTATCTATTTTATCCCCTGCTTTCTTTAGCCTGCCGCACACTATACGATCCGTCTGCGATCCGATTTTTTGGGAAAATTTGTTATAGCATTTGATATGAACATTCATACATGTGAAATCTTAACAATCAAAATTTCGAATAATCGTATGAATACAAAAATCGAAATTCCGAGCTATTGCAAGCCTCCCTGTAGGAATAAAAGCGAACTTAATTCCGAATCGTAGTGGAGTCATAGCAATCTTGCGATCGGCTAAGATTTGAAGCTGATTTAGCTTATAATCCGACCACAAGGCTTGCAGTTATACAAAATTTCGATTTTAGTATTCCTATCATTATTGTGAAATTCAAATGATATAATTTTACTTGTTATAACTTTCCTATTTAATGCTAGATGCCATTTGTTCGAAAATCGGGTCGCAGTCTTATCGTATAGTGTGCGACGGGCTTTTGTCTCGTCTCTGTCCCTCCATCATCATCATCATCACCACCACCACCACCACCACCACCACCACCATCATCATCATCATCATCATTATCATCATTATCATCATCATCATCATCACCACCACCACCACCACCACCACCACCACCATCATCATCATTATCATCATCATCATCATCATCACCACCACCACCACCACCACCACCACCACCATCACCACCACCACCACCATTATCATCATCATCATCATCATCATCATCATCATCATCATCATCATCATCATCATCATCTCTCTTTTCCCGCTTCTCTTCTATCGAATTGATTTTAAGAAACGCATACGAGATACAGTGAGAATGCTAATAAGATTATCATAGCCCCATACAAGTCCGATATATTCATATCCAGAGTAGATAAACCTTGCGGGTCATAATCTGAAAAATCGCTAGAAACTAAATTTCGTTTATTACGTCTCTTAGGGAGAAAAGAAGGAGATCCCATTATTTATTATTTTCATTAATTTCATTCATTCAAACATTAATTCACACAAAGCAGTCTGCTTTGCAGCTGATAGCACAACATCGAGATTACAAAGGAAATTCAAAAGCCGTTGAAGCTCAGTTGGTAGAGCGCGGGGGCCTGTTTCTCGAAACCATCATAAGTCTAAGTTCGTGGACATCCCACTGAAACGCGTGTTAATTCTACAGCACTTGTCTATGGGGTTTTCCAAGAACTTAGACTTATGACGCTTTCGAGAAACAGACCCCTGGTCTCGCAATCCGGTGACCCGGGTTCGAAATATGAATTGTCTTAAGGAATGGACAGTGATTGATGAGTACGAGTCTTGATGTTATCTAAATTGCATATTTGATTTGTTATTGGATATTTCTTGAAGGCTCTTTGTCTGCCATAAAGAAAGTGTAAATGCCAACAGTTCATTCCAGTAAGTAGGAACGTGGCAGTGAATTTCTTCTTCTTCTTCTTCTTCTTCTTCATTTTCTTCAGTCTTCTGTCTTCTTCTTTATTCTTACTTCTCCTCTTCTTCTTTCTTCTTCTTCTCCTCTGCTCTTCTACTTTAACTCTCTTCTTTTACTTTTCTTATTCTTCTTCTTCTTCTTCTTCTTCTTCTTCTTCTTCTTCTTCTTCTTCTTTTCTTCTTCTTCTTCTTCTTCTTCCTTCTTCCTCTTCATCTCCTCCTCACTCCTTCCTTCTACTTCATCTCCTTGGGTGTGGATTTGCACGTCATTGCTACCACGATTTACACATTTCTTATTTCCAGTGCGATGAGTACCCATTCAGGTCTGTGGTCAAGTAGTAAAGTTTCTAACGTCATTTTTTCTTTTCTTTTCTTTTCTTTCCCCAAAGTCAGTCTTTTATGCCGTAACTTATCTATATAGAGGCACTTTCACGCCTAACTCTCCTTCGATTGTTCGTCATAGCTGTTTATATGCAAAGTGAGTGAGTGAGTCATGGGTAGAATTTCGATCCCCAGCTTGCAACTGGTCAAATGTGAGGGTAATTGAAGACGAACTTTCATTGCGAAACTGTGACTCATTTCAAACAACGTGGACACGAAAGTGATCTGATCTGGCTTAAAACAAAGAACCTTGAAATCTCGAGCCTTAATAATGTCGAGAAACGTTGGGGTTGCATCTCGTTTACAACTAACGATGACGTGCTTTATTCTCACCATCTTTTGTAAATACTGACTCACGCAATAAAGGCAGAACCACAGTACAGAACTAGATTCAGGAAGAAAGAGTCACTCAACGAACAAATAGAAAATACATGTTATGCAACTTCCGGGTGATTGCTGATGAAATATCCAAGTTACTTTCTTGGAATAAATCTAATAATCTAGGTGCTCGTGTTTGTTCCTTTCATAGTGATCAAATCATAATATGGATAAGATTAACAAGCCCCTAATTATTATCAATTTCTGGCATAGTTGTCGCACAAAAGTTGCCCTTGTCAACTAAGAAGCTTGCAACAGGTTTGCCCGACATATAGCAACAACTAATGTATGCAAACTGGATTCCATCTGTTCAGATGCCGTTATGAATAACTGAAGTGAACTACATAGTTGGTAATGAAGGGTTCTGGAAAGAAACAAGCATGAATACACGAGGACATTAGTAAACAGGTCTAATTTGAACTTGGCGTTGTCATGGTTGTTGCATAACATCTGCAAAAAAGAGAAAAGCTTGCAAGATTTCAACATTCAAGAGCGGTTTACCAGAGTAATTTCTAGGGACGTTTCTATCCGGGTGACAGATGTAGCTATACTAATTTTAAACACACTTCTTAAACAAAGGTTTCTCTTCATAGGGTTTGCCATATGTTTTTCCGACATAGCAAACACTAACGTATACACATGCAAGTAAATTTCATTTATTTGAGATACCATTGTGCATAACAGGTGGACTTTGTTTCTCTGTAATACCATCTCTTTTGGTGATCGTATGAATTTGATTATGGTTTATCTATTTCTCTGGCTTCACATAGCATGTCTATTACTATATTTCTTCTTCTTTTCTAATTCATTTAATACCGCACAGATAAGCCTATTGACCCATTTCTAAGCAATCCACCTAGCTATAGGCTACTTCGTAAAGGGTAGACCAAACAATTACAATGACACGCAATACACCAATTCGCGTTCCAAATTCTAAAAAATATAAGCTCATGTGATT
Organism: Echinometra lucunter; assembly: GCA_029962745.1. Lineage (NCBI taxonomy): Eukaryota > Metazoa > Echinodermata > Echinoidea > Camarodonta > Echinometridae > Echinometra > Echinometra lucunter. Next base: position 1,316,419 of record CM057167.1, on the reverse strand, counting down.
GCTTCTATAATCACACTCGATAAAGTTTGATTATACGATTAACTTCGCTTGCAAAGGGATCGACGAATATTGAACACTCTTATGACGTTGTCTAATACAGCTCAGACTAGTCCCCTGTAGGCAGTATGGGCGTTCTATGCAAAATGTATGTTGATCACAAATCGCGCGTATCGAACTGAGCTTCACGTTGGCCCAGCAACCCGACGAGTGACGTCATCGCTTTCCATCAATCAGAGGATGACGTGTAGTAATAGTGACCATGACGTCATCCACCAAGTCTCCAAAGTCAACGAGGTTGCGATGTCGTCTGCTAATTATACGCGTGCGTGATTTTCGTCTAATCAACGACCAGTCCCCGTCTAATTGATATTCCGTGAAAACAAATAGGGTTTGTGAGTAAACAAACAAGGTTAGCCATTATCAAGTATCTCGGTGATTATCATTTTGAATTCGACTAATTATTCTGTAATACAGTTTCCCGGCCATTTTCATTATTTCTTCGGCTGATTTTATATCAGATGCATCGGCATGTCCGAATTCTTTATCATGATATAATAGAAATGCAAAAACAAAAAAAAATGGGAAGAAAGAGAGAGGGGTACGGGAACGAGAGAGAGAGAGAGAGAGAGAGAGAGAGAGAGAGAGAGAGAGAGAGAGAGAGGAGAGAGAGGGGAGAGAGAGAGAGAGAGAGAGAGAGAGAGAGAGGGGAGAGAGAGGGGAGAGAAGGAGAGGATCGAGAAAGAAGGAAGAGGAGATGAGAAAATACAAGAAAAAGCAGAAAATGTTAGGATAGTATCTTCGCAATATCAAACATGATGTTAATTTGTATTTTATGCACCACGAGTTAGACCGTTGTCCTACTCCTCCCCTCCTTAAATATATTCATATTCATATATCTTCCACCTTTTTTGTATTTCCTTTTTGCACATGGGATTTAAAGTTATTTTGAAGCAACTCCCTCCCCCCCCCCCCCCCACAAAACCAAAAGTAAGCTCTGTACTTCTTATTTGCGTCATTGATGTAACATTTTAAACACTAGATTTCGCGGTTACTGACTCCGAGTTGATTTTCTATTTCATGATGAAGCTATTTTGAGTTTCCAAACCTCAATTTCAACATTTGACATTTCTGTTTGCAATTAGAAATAAAATCAAGCAAGAAAGTGTCTTGCAAAAGGCTCAATGTTCTTTTTATTAACTCTTTTGTTTCCTGCTTTCTCTTTCTATCTTTTTTCTTTTTCTTTTTCTGTTTCCTTGTCATTAATGTAGGTTTTCCCGCCCATTTTCCTTCGTTCGTTTCGTTCGTTCGTTTATTTCATCTCTAAAAACAATGACAAATGTATGTACAAGCAAATATATCATATAAACATTCATTTTAAAAAAATCACATGATATTTGAATGTCTATTGAGCCTATATTAAAATGCATGAAATGAAAGAGGAGAACTTTTTAAAAAAGCCGAAGAGGGCCTTGTTAAAACAAGTCTCCATAAGTATAAATTGATATTTGGAGGCTATTTGGTATATAAAAATGGAAATGAAAGCTAATCAGAAAAAATAGGACAAGGGAACAAACCAGAACAAAAACAAACAAAACAAACACTACCTGATGTTATTGACAAATTAAATAGATAGCACAAAGGTTTTAAAATAGGATATATAATTTTTTAAACAATATTAATACTAATACTATCAAATCCACATGAATTACCTTTCTTGAGCGATTTAGTTATTTCAAGAATTTTTGTTTCAGTAACTGGTTTAAAAACATTGAATTTGCAAAAAATTTACTAAGGTATTGCTTAAATTTAGCATTTTTATTACATGTCTGAGACTGTTGACAGTTTGCTGTTTCTTTGATAACAAAGTAGTCTTCTTTAATACAATGAATACAGGTAGATGATCTGTTATATCAACAGTAAAACTTCCACTTTCAATATCTGATTCGAATATATTCATAAAAATGTTCTCGATAAGAGATGATGTATTCATTGTGACACGAGTTGGATGAGCAATGGATGGATGAAGGCCAAATGGAGAATTTATATTCAAAAAACAATTTACATTCTCTTCATCTAGTTTCATCAAATCAATATTAAAGTCACCTGTCATTATAATTTCTCTTTTATCATTACTAAGTTTACTAAGTGCTTCAGAATAAAAAAAAAAAAAATATGGATGATACAATATCAGTACTAGGTTTTCTATAGAAAACTCCAACCGTCAACTTATCTCTGTCATGTCTAAATGAATCAACAAATGAATATTCACGCGTGGTTTCTATTTCTACAGGATGAGAAATATCACTTCTTATACGGAAAATTTATATCATTTTAATGAACAAACCAACACCTCCACCTCTACCAGATATTCTGTCAAAGTTTACAAAATTATAGCCGTCTAGATGAAAAGGAATTACTGCACCAGATATCCATGTTTCCGATAAAGCTACAATTGAAAAAACATTGTTTAGAGTAGACAAAAAATCAGTTATATTGTCAAAATTTGTATTAAGACTTCTAGCATTAAAGTGTATCATACTAAATTCATTACAACTTTGAAAGTGTTCATTAAACTCTGAAGGGGTGTAGCAATTGCAAGTAAGAGGTTTCAATAAACTGTTAATATGCAGTTCGTGATCAAAATCGTTGAGTGGGTTGTTCAAACAGAAATTAGTGTGTTTTGAATAATATTGTTATAGACTTCGATTACAACAATGGGGGGAAAAGAAAATGAGTGGAGAGCAGCTTTGTAAAAAACAATATCACCATAACCTTGATTTAAAGGAATATAACAGCAGCTCATATATAAATGAGCACAAATAGACAAGGCAAAATGGTTGCATCCTTTCATCATGTGTAAAACATGTAAGAATGATAAAACGACAATGCAAAAATATAAGTGCATGAATGACACAAAAATAGAAAAATATACAACAAAAATTCAAAAGCATTGGATTCCTACAGAAGAGGAATAATGGGTAATGTTGTGTACAAATGCAATATAAATAAAGGGAAAATGTCATTTTTTTTCTTGGGGAAAAAAAGCAAAAACAATGGATTCCTAAACAGGAATATATAAGTAACATTTCATACAAATGCAACAAAATATATGATCAAATGTTCACTTTTTTATAAAATGATGGCAAACTTTCCCTCCAGAAGATCAGGTGGAACATAGTACAAAGATTCATTTTTTTTATTTATCATAATGTAGTTTTTTCAGGTCATCTTAATTTCTTATGAGTTTTTTTTTATGTTCGCTTCCTTTCAGTAGAGCAATAACTCCGATTGGTCCAGGCAGTCTCAACTCCAGGATGTTTTTTCGTGGTACTCAGTAGCTTTTGATTTGCTTTTGATTTTCGTCATCTCTTCATTCAATTTCATCCATTTCAATTCATTTTCGTCCGCAGGAGCTTACTGCGTTTTAAATCCTATGTTCAATTTCGTTAAAATGTCATTCATATTCGTCTTTGGTCGACCAGATTTAAAAATTCAGCATTCAAATTCGTCAATTGTCACTGAAAATCGTCTCTGCCACTAAGCGAGTAAGAATTGTTCGGATCAATTTAGTCATTTTCAAGCAAATTCATCGTTTTGTCATTCGAATTCGTCAAGTGTTATATTGGCCTTTAAATGGAGGGTTTAACCAGGTCTTTAGTTATTTTTCTTTCTCGTGATGTAGGCCTAATTTGATTTTTCCTACTTTTCTTTAAAACATATGAATGATTATAATAATGATGAATGTTATATCATTTAAAATGATTTTGATCATTCAAAATAATTTCGTATGAGACGAAATTGAAAGCTCATTTTTGGAAATTTAATGAAGAGGTGACGAAAATGAGCGGGAAAACCAATATCAAAGCCATTGAGTAACTTTTAAAAATCTGAGCTACATGGCCCTACATGCTATCAGTGTATGTAATAATTGTGTAAATCATCATGTGCTTCACAAAAAGTGAAAGTATAGACAGGATAGAAGTGATAGGAAATGCCAGATCTTTCCTACCCCATGGACTGCAGTGTTAGACCAACAGGTTTGTTTTGCAAATGGCGGAATTCAGTGATAGATATCTTGATAACATCTTATATTTCAATGTATTCCTGGCTTTTTATTTATCCTTCTGAACATCTTTATACCTACAACACAGACCTAAAAATTCAACAGTTTATCAAATCAAGCCTCCACAAAGTTACCGGATCCCTTTAGACTTATCCACTTCGAAAAAGTTTGAAATATTACATCAGAAGCTTAATGTGTATCTCCAGGTCTGGCTTATTTTTACTTATTTTGGTTAGTCCTCTTTGACCTTCATCTCTCTTTCTCGCTCTCTCTCTCTCTCTCTCTCTCTCTCTCTCTCTGTCAGTCTATTTCTATTCTCATTTTAATTTTCTCTGTGAATTTTCGCAATGAATGTGCATCATTTGTAATGTTTGAATGCTAAAATATGTTTTGTTTTGCTTTTACTTCTCCATCTAGCTCTTATGAGTTTACGACGATCCATTCATGTAGGTATATGTTACTCAAATGATTATACCATGTAACCGATGATCGATATGATTATGAAGATGTATATGTATATGAATAAATAAATGAAATAAAATGAATAAAATAAAACAGTGATGCAAGACGGTGACATATCACGGTGACAGTCACGGGGAGCTTCAAATTTATAGTAGATGCACAACATGCAAGAGCTTCTGATAAACGTCAGGTCTAATTGTTTGGGCTTCGGCATTGTGTTTTCTCTTTCAATTTTTCTTACCCATCCCCTCCCTTCTCTCTCTGTCCTTCCCTCTCCCGCCTTCTATCCTTCTCTCTCTCTCTCCCTCATAGGCTCCCTCTCTCTCCATCTCTCACGCTCATGAATGCTCTCTCTCTCTCTCTCTCTACCTCATAGCCTCCCTCTCTCTCCATCTCTCATGCTCATGAATGCTCTCTCTCTCTTTCTCTCCCTCATAGGCTCCCTCTCACTCCATCTCTCACGCTCATGAATGCTCTCTCTCTCTCTCTCTCCCTCATAGGCTCCCTCTCTATCCATCTCTCACGCTCATGAATGCTCTCTCTCTTTCTCTCCCTCATACTAGGCTCCCTCTCTATCCATCTCTCATGCTCATGAATGCTCTCTCTCTCTCTCTTTCTCTCCCTCATAGACTCCCTCTCTATCCATCTCTCACGCTCATGAATGCTCTCTCTCTCTCTCTTTCTCTCCCTCATACTAGGCTCCCTCTCTCCATCTCTCATGCTCATGAATGCTCTCTCTCTCTCTCTTTCTCTCCCTCATAGGCTCACTCTCTCCATCTCTCACACTCATGAACGCTCTCTCTCTCTCTTTCTCTCCCTCATAGGCTCCCTCTCTCTCCATCTCTCATGCTCATGAATGCTCTCTCTCTCTCTTTCTCTCCCTCATAGGCTCCCTCTCTCTCCATCTCTCATGCTCATGAATGCTCTCTCTCTTTCTCTCCCTCATAGGCTCCCTCTCTATCCATCTCTCACGCTCATGAATGCTCTCTCTCTCTCTCTCTCTCTCTCTGTCCCCTTTACTTTAATCCCTTATATGATACATCCTTCAGTGATATTTGTCATAAATTCCCAGCAACCCAGCCCTACATGAGACTACAATTCCAATAAATTGATTAATCAATTAATCAATCAAGATTAATAAGATGATTATTAGCAAATATTTTACCATCAGCACCTGAAATGATGGCATTTACTAGGTACATTTATTTTCTTTCTAAAAATTCATTCGTTTATTACGAAAATCCATGTTCTGTACAGTCCAATAAACAAAGTTTTATACAGTATTGATTTTACTTAAACATTATTCAATATCAAAGGACTGAGTATCTTTGTAGAGCACTGTTCTACATGACAACTCTGAATTATTTCATGTTTCACATCATACTGCTATAATAATAATGATTTCTGGTACAGAGCTTAAACAAGATAAACTGACCACTGCACTTATAGTATTATTACATGTATTACCCTAGCCACTGGATCCATTTACTTGTGCACATTCTCCAATACCTGGGAAGCATTCCAGCCAGTCACCCATTATACATTTCAATTGATCAAAGTCATAATTTCAAACTTGATAATGGACTTTGATTGAGAATCAAGGACTGTAATTTCTATAACATCTAAATTTCTATACTTAATACTTGATGAAACAAGTAATTTCAGTCTCACAAAAATTTCAAATCACAAAATAAACCATACATTTTGTAAAAAAATTCCACCCTTCTTCTAGCCTCTTTCTTCTCAAATAGAGATATTAGGGTTCTGTGACACCTGGGGAGTGTTTCACAAAGCTGTGCACAAAGTTACACATGACTTTAAGAATGACTTGAATATGGAAAGTCAAATCGGATTCTCAATCATATTTAATCACATAGGCTAAAGTTGAAATATCTATGTAGATTAGCATTATGATCATTAACAAAACATTTAACATGATTAAAACTACTTTCGAAAAAATCAACTTAGGGCAATTTCAATAGCCCTATCTATCACCTTTAGAGATGTGCGGACTTTACAATGGCTTATTACGTAATCTGAACATGAATGTAAGGGCAGTAAAATAGGCTTTTGAAATTGCACTTGAGTTTTTCAAAAGTAGTTTTTATTGTGTTAGCTGGTATGTCACAAATATCCCCCAACTCTACCAGGCATTCTACAGGTTAATGGTTTACATTTCCTAATCGTTTCCTTATATGATGTTCAGACTCTGAAAATTTAATACATATGATATAGCTAAACACAGTTTATGTATAGCAGTTAAATAAATTAGTTTAAGGTAGTATGAAAAGTGGGTAAAACCATAAAACAACCAACCATTCAGAAGGTATACACTCAAGGCTTATTTACTGACAATACTGCTAAACATAAATCACATAGAAATATCAACAGGTTTATGCCAATGGTGGACAAGTTTGTCATCATTCAATATGACAAGGTATCATTTCACAGAAGACTTAAGAAACCTATTTACATTTTCTATACCAAAATAAATCAAAAACTAAAATTATGAAATATTTAATTCCAAAACATATGAAAAGATAATTACAAAATGATACATGCATAAAATGTTCTAATGAGCTTGCTACAATAGCATTCATGAAACTACCCATCTTCATGCTTTCAAATTGCTTATCAAATATTTGAAAAATCAACATGACAAGATTTCAGGTATAAAACAATTCAGTGAAATATACACTCATTGAAAACATATTCAGATATACTTTAATGGAATGCAAATGAAAAAAAGTTGGATGTTATACACATTTAATAATGACAAAAGGGAACCTGTATGCAATGCCCCACTTTTGACTTTGTGGAATCACTCTTTTTCTTACTCTATCTAATCGAAGAAAAAAAAAATCCATCAAAAATAGTTTAAGAATAATATAAATATAATAATACTTCTAATACTCATGTTCAATTACCATGCTGTTTTTGTTCTTGTAGGTACAGTACTGTACTTTAACAGAAATTTAGAGAATATAGATATTGACATTAATTTGAAATGCCTCAAAAGAAAGAGAAAAAACAATTCATTGAAATGGAGGGGCATGATTATCAAGTATTCCACAAAAGGGAAAAGGGAAATAAATTGTAACCACTGTTGAGGTATGGAGTCTGCTATTTGATCCATACTCATAGATAATCATACATATGAAGAATTATAAAACACACACACACACACACACACACACCCACACACACAAAACACACCATCCAAACTACAATGTAGAAATAACTGAAACTACACTACTCATATACATTACAAATCTGCATCAAAATAAGAAAATATCCTATTTGTGCCATAAGAATGTGCAGTAACTGGGGAAAATTAAAGATCAGATACGGAACAATATTCCTAGTCACTCAGTTTGAATAGGTTAAACTCTTCATTATCTGAGAATAATGTGGGTCTACAGAAAACATGTGACACAATGCAGGTGAAACACATACCAATTGAATGTGTCAATTTTTACTGGAGCACTGTATCGAATCCATCACGTCCACACCATACAAAGGAGTAATTTCATAGATCTTATTGATTTTCATTTGAGTTAGACCTCCTAATTTAATTTCAGTAGTATATAATAATCTATGAGTGCTGTCTGATGATATAACAAGCCTCAGTTCTACTGGGATGCACTTTTTTCTATGCTGACTGGTATTGTGTAAAACCCACGCACAAGAAATGACCCGTTAAATAAATGGGATTATGTTCTGAGCTTAAGCCCAGACTAGACTTAATACGCTTGATGAATACCACTCATTATCTTCAGTATGAAGCTCTGCTTTTTCATCATGAAACCTGCAAATGTAGGAGAGAAAGGAGAACAGAAGTAGAAAGCAAAAAATTAGGACATTGTGGGTATTGATTTGATCTTGATTTAAAAAACAGTAAGAAAAAATTCTTGAAAACAGTGATGAGATCTTGTAATACGTACATCAATGATTCATGTTCAAATATCAAATATTCAGCCCTAAACAGAAAACACTTCAAAATGGTGCAAACATACAAATAAGAAAAATATCGTTAAATGTAACTTATTTAAACTAAAATGTACATCTGCTTCATCTTCAGTTTGTATTCTCATGTAGAATTATCATGATCTTTATAATTCATTACAGAATAGTAGATGAACAAATATATCACAAAACCTACTATGCATTCACTATGCCATGTGCAGAGAATTATATCACACAAAAGGTGACAGCAGAAACTTTGAATAAAAACACACATTAATTTTTGAACACATAACATAAGAATATCATTCAAAGCAGATACAGTATACAGTACAGTGGAAAAAAGTTCCTTTACTAACTGCATTATATGATTTAAACAAATAAAATCATGCACACAAGATCACCTACATTACATATTTAGCATCCAGGAAACCTTTTCTGTTTAAGACATGAAAATATTATTCAAATCAAGACATACACAAGAGAAATGAAATTTTCCTTTTCTCAAGGACTACATGTATATGTATATGCTAAAATAAAGTATAAATACATCTGATATCACAAGATTATAAAGGTTATTCAATATGTAGCAAACAATGTGTGCACAAAAGATGAAAATAGAAACCTTAAAGTTCAACTTCAAAGTATTATTCAAAACATGGGCAGAAAAGAAGTTTCCTTAGCCGTTTGTTACATGTACAAGGGGGAAAAAACCCAAAACATTACACCAACAACATGACATTTTTAGTAAGGACAAAACTATTTTTGTGCATAAGATGAAAATAGGAACCTTAAACTGATGCACACACATTCACATGTATCATAAAATATGATTCTAAATATAAACATGCACAGTGCATATGAAGGGTGGAAAAAAAGCTCTTCATTGCTGATTGCTATATACAAATACATGTAATGGTCTAACACCTACACTCAGGGTTCATACACTTATACATTTTCAAAATTCCGTGACTTTCCAGGGCAGAAAAATGCAAAGTTCCATGACTGATCGATGATATGTGACATAAAACTTACATAAAAAGCGCGCTGATTAAAAGAGTTTCAAAGCTGATCTGAGTGCCATGAATGCAAGGCTGGCCGGAGCGCGAATTTATTAACATGAAAAATATCTTGAATAAATGATTTTCCATGACTTTCCAGAAGGAATTGACAAATTCCCTGACTTTCCCTGACTTTTTGCTTCTGGAAAAAAGAATTTCCAATTCCCTGACTTTCCAGAAATTCCCTGACACGTATGAACCCTGTACACTATACGCAAAATATCTTTGTCTAAAATATGGAAATAGAAACCTTGCATTAATTTAAAGGCATTGGTTAACATTGTTATGATTTTAAAAAAATCTCATTTTGTTACTTGAAAATGGGATAAACATAGGGGTTATAGTGTAAAAATACCAGTCTGAAAGTTCAGAGTATAATATCCACAGGAAGTATTATTAAATAATAGAAATGTGAACCAATGTTTGAAAAATATACGAGGGTCAGTTGCACAGACCAGACATAAGGAGTGCGCATACGCGGATGACTCAACGGACCGCACTGTGTGTATTGGCGTATCATGCGGCGGAAGGCACATAACGGTATTTTTAAATTCGTGCAAACGGTCCTCTTAGTTCACTGTCTCTCGAGACGAAAGCTAATTAAATCGCGGTTTGCGTCTAACTTACAGTTTTTCATTCCAAATTATGGTTGGTTTCAGGATTTTTAGGTGCAAATACAAGTACTCATACACGTGTTTCATCTCAGTTTGAAATTTTTTAAAATCAGCTGCTCACAAAGTTAGCCAATGCCTTTAATTTAAACATACATCATACAATTATTACTGAAGACACAAACATTAGGGCGAAAAACTAAATCATTGGACCGCCTAAACTGCATAATCATTAAGCACCAAGACTATTTTGTGTATGAGATGAAAATAAGAACCTGCATTCATTCGTAATATGGTTCTAAATAGTGACTGGTGAACAAGTACCAATACAATCACAAGTCCCCCCTAGGAATTTTCTGAATGTATGCAGCAAGCTATTTTTTTTCCCTAAAAGATGAAGCTTGAATTCATATACATTGCATGCATATTCTGTGTGCCTATGGTGTAGTTGACTGAACAAACAGCCAAGCTTCATTGACTCCTAGAGCCTTTCATACTGGAGGGGTATATGACCATAACTAATGCAAGCACACAATTGGATTTAGTTTTCTAGCAGGGATGGCTTTGCACTAATGGAAAAGTGTCAGAGGGAGAGAGAGAGAGAGAGAAAGAGACAGAGAAGGGGAAGGGAGGTATGGTTAGAGAGAGAGAGAGAGAGAGATAAAAGTAGGGATGAGACCGAAAGAGATGGATAGAGAGAAGAAAAAGGGAGGAGAAAGAGAGAAGAGAGAATGGCTAGGAATTGAAGGAATGAGGAGGCATCAAGAGAAAGAGAGAGAAGAGGAAAGAAAGAAGGAAACAGAAAAAAAAAACAGGAGAAATGAGGTAGAATAAAGATGCATAAGAATAAAGACGCATAAGAATAAAGATGCATAAGAATAAAGATGCATAAGAATAAAGATGCATAAGAATAAAGATGCATATGAATAAAGAAAGAAAAATAAAGGTGAAAAGAAGGGCAGAAAAAAAGAAAGGAAGAGACAGCAAGAAAAATTAAGAAAGACACAGAAAGAGAGAAAAATAAAAGGAGACAGACAGATCAAGGGTAGGCAGGAATATTAAAAATAAAAAACACAACACAAGAACAGCAGAGAGAGAGAGAGAGAGAAGAGAATAGAGAGATAGAGAGAGGGACAAGGAGTGCACAGTATATCAATAAGAGATAGATAAAAAGAGAGAAAAAGGCAAATGAATTGATAGATGGGGGAAAAAAGAGGCAGACTCAAAAATTCTCTCCATAATAAATCATCATGAAGAACACTGTTAAAAAGAGTAGGTCTATTGATTTATGATTCAAAATGAAAGAGTGTTCTGTGATTTTATTCTGTAAACACCATCTGTATGTTGTTATACAAGGTATCGGGTGTGTCCCTGAGGCAATGATAACCTACATACATGTTTATAAATATTGATTATGAGCAGCAAATAGTGTCAGCTGTGCGAATATTGATCAATAAAAGACTACAAAAACAGTATGGAGCAGTGATTCAGAAGTAAAACACATCATTAAATGAGTTTTTCTGTTGAGCTCTTGTTGGGATTTATTCCTGTGAGAAGAAATTAACAGTTTTTGCCATGCACAGTATAATAAATCTGCACAGCATGACATTAACCTTATCGCTACTGAAACCAGTAGGCCCCTGTAGTAACCCTATGGGAATTAGAGAATATAGTAGTCAATGGATTAAGAGGGCGCTACTCAGAATTAAAAGCACAGACAGACAGGAAGTGTTATCCATAAAAGGCAATGGTTAACACTGTTATAATTTAAAAAAAACACCCTCATTTTACTACTTGAAAATGGGATAAACATAAGAGTTATAGTATAAAAATACCAGTCTGAATTTTCTAAGAATAATATCCACAGGAAGTATTTTTAAATATTAGAAATGTGAACCAATGTTTGAAAAATATATAAGGGTCAATTGCACGGACTCGACGCAAGGAGTGCGCATGGGCGCATGGCTCACCAGACCGTACTGTGTGTATTGGCGTATCACGCGGAGGGAGGCAGATAACAGTCTTCTTGAACTTGAGCAAAACAGTCCTCTTATTTTATTGTCTCTGAGACCAAAAATAGTATCATCGCGGTTTGCATCTTACTAACAGTTTTTCATTCCAAATTATGGTTGGTTTCAGGGTTTTTGAGTACAAATACAAGTACTCATACATGTTTCATCTTAGTCTGAGAATTTTTTAAATCGGCTGCTCACAAAGTTAGCCAATGCCTTTAAGTTTACGATACCTACAAAGGCCAGAAGACTGATGTAAACTGATGATTTGTTTGGTTTGGTTGGCAAGGTGGTAACTATGTATCTGCGGTCTGTTCTCGCAAGTCTTACACTGTGGGATCTTCCTTTGGTCACATAAGTTGATTTTCATCAGATATTTCAGGATTTTCACATTTTAGGCTATGATTCATCAATCTCCATGATCAACATGGAGGGGAGGAATCACCCCATCCGTGATTCTGAAAAGCACCTTCTAAATATGTCTCCAAATTTCTGTGTGCTCGCTTTGCTTACTCTCAAATAGCTCATGTATTTAGCTGTCAGCATAATCTAGTGATCAGGCTATGAAGAGGCTAGGCTAGGAACAAAGAGAAGAAGAATTATTTGATACAGTACTGAACAAATTCTGAAATTGTTTTACCTACCCTACATGGGTCATTTGGGCATATACATAATAGTATGAGGTGGGGAGGGAGGAACGGACCACTTCCCCATAAAAACTTAACAATGATCATATATTTGTACCCATCATCTCATTTTCAAGCAATGAGATGGTCTCTGAATTTGGTTTGGTTTGGTTTGGTTTGGTTTGGTTTGGTTTGGTTTGTTTCATGTGACTGCTCGGAAAGGTAAGCACTATATAGGTACCAATCCTGCAGACGCAAGCTGAAACCCTAACCCTAATCCTAACCCTAATCCTAACCCTAACCCTAACCCTAACCCTAACCCTAACCCTAACCCAACCCTAATCCTAACCCTAATCCTAATCCTAATCCTATGAATATTTAAGAATATTTATGAGCTTGCGTCTGCAGGATTGGTGCCTATATAGTGCTTACCGCTCGGAAAGCATGAAAGTATGCAACCGATGGACCGATGTCTATAATATATCCATTTATCTCAGCTTGTAGGGACATATATTTGCGAAATGGGCAAATATAAACATGGTATATTGTCATTATCATTTGTAATACTTAGAGGTTCACGACCTAATTTCAGAAATATTTGTGGCCTGTGGCTAATAATAATTAAGAACCCACACAACAGAGTATACAACATTTGCCTACCGGTATCTAGTGTGTAAAATTGAACACTGATGAAAGACAGTGTTTGTGAAGCTTACAGGATCAAAGGATTCTGAACTAATTTCTTGCAAAAAGGAATACTCCTTCTGGAATTACAACTTTTAAAGTGACACTGCTATCACAAGTTTTTGTAGTTAATGCGTCAACAAGTTCATAATATCTAGAAGTAAATATGGATTTTTTTTAATGACAAAAATGAATCCCAAAAGATGTGTGGTGGTTTTTTTTTTTTACATTTTCCAAATGTAATTGTAGATAGTAATGCAAAAAACACTATTTAACAATCTTGCAATTGTTTGGACAAGAAATTAAAACAAACACTTGAATTTACGGAAAATAACAGCATTAATCATTCATTCATACATTTAGCTTCTAATTACTTAATTCCTTATTCAGTCATTCCTTCCTTCATTTATTTCTTATTCTGCCAACCATTTATCTATTCATTCATTGAATTTTATATTTATTTTTATAATCAATTATTGTGTATTTACATCTTTCTTTTCATTTTTTTCTCTTTTTTTTTGGAAGGGGGCGGAGGGGGAATGCAGTCAAAACTGAAATCTTCACTGAGATTACCTTTAATTCATACATTACGCTGAATTCATTTTACCATGAATAATGCATTATGAGCAAACAGACTATCAAAGCATTCCTAACCATGGGCATCAATCAGGAGTGGGGGGGGGGGGGGGACACGTCTCCCTCCAAAATAAATTAAGGGTGGAAAAAAAAAGACACCTAAACACCCAATAGGGTATGTCCCCCCCAAAAAAAAACAAAAAAAAAAATATATATATATAAAGCACACAAGAATGCTACTACTAATAATAATAGTTTCAAAGTTTGTCATTGTCATTCACTTGAGAAACATGGTATGGACCGTCAAAAATTCGTGACAGAAAAATAACTCATTCCTAAAACTCCAACAAAATAAAAAAACTGATAATTTGAATTATGGGATGGAGGGAAAGTGGGGAAACGAAAGAAAAAAAAACCCAAACTTAGCTGCATTCCATTAAGATCACAGCTAGTCGATGTGGACACTATTATTTGTGTGTTCAAAGATGCAGAATTTTTACAGAGTACCCAAAAAATTATTTGTATACAGCTAGAATGTATAAAATTAACCCATGAAAAAACATTCTATCCTGGACTAATTGTTAAGGAATACAAGAAAATAAAGGAAAATGTATGAAGAAGCCCAACGTATGAATAACCCAAGTCGTCCACCCTGGGTTTCGGCAAGGCCCTGTTCTATATTAATGTGCAGGGATGTAATGGCTAGGCTAGGCTTCTCACAAGTCATTGTGACTATAACCCACTGAGCATGACCTGATTTCAGTATAACACACATTTTTCATAGATTCTAACCCGAGTGATCTCTGGCTGAATGTTCCAATGGGTTAATGTTTATTTACTACACCCACAGGCATAAATCCATTTTGAGGAGGGGGGGGGGGGGGGGGGGGATGACCACCTTTTTTGCCGATTTTTTTTTCCGTGAACTTAAGTACACACACACACACACACACACACCCCCTCATTAACCAGTGCAGACCCCCACTCACATATAATATTACTATTTTGCAAGCGAGCGAAGCGAAAAATAACCACTTTCATTGTTTGTAAGAGCGTTTCAAATAAAAATTCCATGATATGACCATTATTTATGACATTTTTATTCAAAAAAACTAATTAATTACAATATTAATTACAATAATTTTTTCCTTAAGATGAAGGGGGGGGGGATGTTTGTACACACCATCCCCCCTCCCAAAAAAGTGGGTGGGGGGATATATCATCCCCATCCCCCCGGGATTCACGCCAATGACTACACCTACAGTATCTCTTAATATGGAACCCCTCATAAACAAAACCAAATATTTTTAGGTGGTTAGTATACATCAAGTTGAAGTGCATTTATAAATGTTTACTTCATTTTGTAGAGCAGTTCATTTGGGGTGGTTTTAAGCATTATGTGTGAACAAGATCTAATCAGAAATCCACATACCAGCACGATGAAATGCAATCATATTAATGAAGTTATTCAACCAAAAGCCAAGCTTGGATTAATTGCGATATTGATGATAAATCCACATTGGTTTGAAGTCAAGCTTACAATCATTTTAATCACTCAAAGGAGATGGCATGTTTTGAAATATAATCTACCGAAGGATTAATGATGACAAAATGCAGCAATGCGGAATAGGCATGTCCTTGATTAAACGTAGATTACTACATGTATAAATCCCTCAGGCCTACACGTAACTGTGAAAAATAAAAACTCTCATATCGTGATGCACTATTTATGCACCAATCAATGTTTTTAAAAATAGGTGAAATTGATAATTTATTTGCTAACTGCACCTCTTAAAACAATTTTTTTTCCACAGTGGAACCATTCTTCTTTGCATTTTTACATTTTTTTCTCTTTGAGTTATAAATGCAATTTGTGTATTTAATTTCAAGTGATATTTTGACAACAAGTGATAACAATTTTGATTGGGGAAATGCAATATGCACAGAAAAAATATAATACACAAAGATAACTTTAATTCATACACAGATTCCATCAATTCTAAATTTCAGGGGAGAAATTATATACATTATGTTCCCTAATCCACAATTAAATGTTTCACACAAACTATAATATGAACATTGCAATAAGATAGGCATCATAAAAAAATAAAATTTTACATTTCAAACAATCATCAGAGAAGGGAAATCATTTTTAAGAAATATGTTTTGCACAGGCATATTAAACACACAATTCCATGCACAGGAATTTGAACACAAGTTTAAAAAACATTTAAAACTGCCTGAATTCAAAAATTCCTTTACAATTTAATTGTATAAGAGCAATAACAAATGATCATAAAGCAATTCAAAAGTAAGTAGAACTTCCATTCATGTATGAAAAAATAACTTCATCTTGCTTTTAAGAGAAAAAAACTCCCAAAGCATCATTGTCACATACTTGCCAACTCTACCCATTTAGGCAGTAAACTACCGCTTTTCATGGAATTTAACCATATACCTGACTGTACTAAAAACAACAAAAAATAGTAAACTACCGCTTTTTCATTCGTCAGTGTTGGTGGTAAGCATGTTGTCATATTATTTGATATCATATTCCATGCCATACATTCTAAACCATGACGAGAGGCTGAAATAAAAACACTCATTTCAACTCTCCATGTATCAAGAAATAGCTTCAAATGTTTGAGGTAGGTATTTTCACACACAAAGCACACAATTCTTTTTCTCTCTCTCTCTCTCTCTCTCTCCCCAGACACAGCAACCCTCCACCCCCCCCCCCCCAAAACAAAAACCAAACCCCAAACATACAAAATCATAAACTAAACAACAAAGCCAACTCAATAAAAGATACATATAATAAACATGAAAACAAATATAAAAAATAAATTGGTGTGAACTTACCAAGTACAAAATCACAACCATCACCACCACCATCACCCCCCCCCCCCCTCCCTCCCAAATGCACTTTGTTGGTGTATGGTCAAGGAGTATAGAGAAAATAATCCTAGGACATGGTTTTCTTATCTTTATGTTCAGTAACCGTTTAACCTAGAGAAAGTTGCTTCAGTTCTTTCAGGTTGATCTTATATATGCTAGCTGCACACAAGTACAAATGACATTTTACAAGTTTCGTTTCCTCTGATCAGAGTTCTAACTAAACTTTTTGATCACTTGATCAACAGGATGTTATTTTCTTATTTCAACAATATTTCAATGACCACAGTATAAGAGTAAAATCAATTTGATACTATATAAGCCAATATTTTTATAGCATACAGATATTTTTGCGATCTGGGACAACTTTCACATATGAGCAAGTTATTATCTTCACATTTTGAATGATGTTCCTGGACTTCAATACATGCATTTATTGAGTGGAAACAATCACGAAATTAGCGAAAAGTAAACCACCGCCAAAATTTCAACTTATGGGATGGATGAAAATACGTGCTTACCATTAGAGCCAAGGATGCCAGGCAGGGTCCATACGACATAGGTTATCAGGACTGTTAGCTGCTGCTACCAATGTACTCACTTTACTCTCGCCTCCTTCAAACTGGGCAAGATCTACAGAACAAAATGGAAAGAGAGATAAAGAGAGACATTGTTCTTCCATTCTCATTGTATGCATATCCCCTCCACCCCCCCCCCCCTCCCCCTCCCAGAAAAAAAAAGAGATAGAGACATATGGAGAAAAAAAAAGGGAAATAGAGAGACAAAGTGCTTCACAAACTAGATGAATGCAACTACAAATGTTCAGTTGACTAATGATCCCATGACCTTAACATCTGACCTCAGGAACTGAAACTTCTCTCATTTATTTTTTCCTTTCTAGTTTATCCTTCATGCTCATACAAGCTTGTGACTAGTGGGATTAAAATTGGTTCATTTATTTTCAAGGTGCCACTGTACCAAATATTTTCTGAAATTTCTTTCTTACTTCAATGACTTTGTGACCTTTGACTGCTTACATCCGTAACCTATCAAATCTGGTCGAAAATAGCTTCAATGATTCACTTAACATTTTTTCAGATTTTTAAACACTTTTATGACCCTGTTACCATTGCTCTTTGAGATCTCACACCAAAAATCACTTTTTTCCCTACCCGATTACCAAAACTTAATCTATGTCTGGTTAATATCTATACATTGGTTCTCAAGTCACTGTGGGTGGTTTATACCCCTTTTACACTCAGTTTTCTTAACCCTGTAGCATCATTCACACCGGAGTATTAATTTTGCTTTTCACATACAGCGTTTTGGTCCCTTACTATCTGCCTAACCTGTGGTGCTAACACTGCAATTGCCTTGCTAACCCTGTTTTTTTTTTTGTTTTTTTTTCAGGTCCAGATAATACTGTGCAATCTTTGAGGCTAGCCCACTTTGGTAAACTGAGTGTGAACATAAAGTGAGCTAAGCTTAACCATGGGAAATAGGTGCAGCTGGGGGGAGGGGGCACAGCCCTACCTATTTCCCGGGGTTAAGCCAACTTTTGCCAGTGTAAAAAGCATAAAAAAGAAGGACAAATGTATAGATAGGCGTAAAGGCAAATGAATCGGTGGACAAACTGAGAGAATATAGCCTACAACACCGAGGTGGTAGAGGGATCAAATGAGTGCACAGTACAACTTACTTTGTAGTCTCGTCATGATAGCATTGATAGCCTTAGTGACCAGACTGATTAAGAGCTCACTCTCTGATGGAGTTTGCTGGCTTGATGTGGAAGCTGTAGAAGCGGCTGAGGACGATGAACTGGACGTATCCTCTTGTTTCTGGAAAATGAAGCGCACAAGTAAAAATCATTGCACTACCAAACACATATGAATTTTCTCGACGTCTATCACTGATGGCACATTTCCACATCAAACATAACCAGTAACTTTGAATTAAATCACTGGAATGGCTGCCACATATTAAAGGAAAAGGAAACTCTGGAGGCAAGTCAATTTTAATGAAAAGAGAGGACAGAGAACAGAGAGAAGCAATTCAAAAAAGGTAAATCAAAATCAGTTAAAAAATGAGAAAGTTGTGAAAGTTTGAAAAGTCTCGGTTATTTTCTATGGCGATCCTCAAATTGGCAATATCGCTTCAAAAGTGGCAGAATTTTGTGGACAACTCTCCATATGTTTTGTACACTAAATTTTAAATTTTCTCCATTATCTCTCAAGGTGTAGCTTGTCTCGGTCTTAGTTCAAGATCATGGGAAAATGTTTCTTACAAAACATATATCTTTGAGAGCATATTCAGAGCAAAGTGGGATTCCTTTACCAGACTTATGATATACTTTAACCCATTCATGACAGAGGTCCACATTTTGTGGTTTGGCCTAATATCTTTTGATGCAAAGCACTAAAAATCATACCAAATACATGAGCAGAGAGAGCAAAAAATTCTACACAAACTGTGCCCATTTTGGTTGCGTCAATATTCGTTGTTTGATGCTGAAAATTTTTTAAAAGAAAATAAGCATTAAAATCCTTAAATTGGCAATGTGATAGAAAGTTCAAAATCACCGTTTTCCCTTGCAAATTGGCAACTTTTTGACTTCTCATCGTAATTTCTGTCAATTTATATTCATTTCAGATACATGACGTTTTATAAGAAAAATGTAGCAATAAAATAAAAATGTTGGTGTTGCCAATTTGAAGAATAAAAGCTGATCAAATTAGGCTTTAAATAATTCCTGTCACGAATGGGTTAAGTACAATGTACAAGAATATGTTATGTTATACCTTCTTACTCCATGCTATCATTTCGTCTCTCAGCACTGCTTTGAGTATCGCTGGGAGCTGGAAGGACGGTTGCACAAGGCATCTAGCTATAGATATCATACAAGCATTCAGCATGCCATTTACTCCAACTGTAGTTAAGAACTCAGCGATGTTTGGCGTCAAGCGGAATGGTACGGGACGGTTTGCATCAAGCTCTCCTGTGAAGCATACATAGATATTTATTTATTAGACTGTGAATTTACCCACATGGAGTTACTGATTTAATGAAAGGTATTCCATAAGGCCGCCTATCAAAAGTCTCGTCCCACAACTGTTCTTTTACATCCGCTTTCCCGATCCCCCGTTGTTCTGTCTATGGAGAAACGGGAGGATAGGAGGGGAAAAGACGCTGAGCGGGAAGGATGCTAAAGGCTGCGTTCCAAATTGGCTTTGACTTTTGATACGGTGCCCAAGTGGAAATCATGGATAAGAGGTTTATGTTCCATAGGAAACGCTTCACATTATCATCGTTTCTCATACTCTGGCCCTCAGGGAAAAGGGGTTTACAAATTCTAACTAACAGTAAAGCGTCGACTTGTCGAACCAAAGATTGTGGGTTCAAGTCCACCCCAGGTGGACGACTGAAGCCTGCGTTGTGTGTCAACATGCCCCTCCCCTGTTTCATAGATGCAGGTTATGTTTCAGTGAAAACAATGTCCCTCGGACAGGATGTTAAATGGAGGTTTAGTGTAGAGGAGAGTCACCACCTTTCCACACTAAAAACCCACTACGCTCTTCAAAGAAGAGTAGGAGAAACCCCGGTGTAGTGGTACACCTGCACATCCGTATAAGTTATATTGGGAGGATAGACCTGATGGTCATAGTGGTACACCTGCACATCCCTATAAGTTATATCGGGAGTAGAGACCCGATGGTCATAGTGATTAAGTTTGCTTTTCCCCTCCCAGGCCCAGGTGATGGCAAATACTTAATACTAATAAGTGTGCTGATGTCACATTCATGTAACATACATGTACATATAACATGGAATTCTATTACATGAATGCTAATTGCTGATCATTTCTAGCTGTACATAAACTTCTATGGTGACATGTACAAAACCCATTACTCCCAGCCACAATAAATATAAAATCATATTTGACGTACCGCTAGTTTCATCGATGTCAAATCTAAAGTAGAAGACAGAGAGGAGTCCTGAGTTTCTCTCTATTTGAATGATCTCTGGATTGAGTCGGGTCAGGTGGAGAACAAACTCAGCAAGACCTAACAAGGCTAGCTGACCACACATCTATTGAACCAAAACAGAGAAATAGAATGGTGATTAGGTACACATTAACAGACAGCAAAACAACTTTAACCCATTCCTGACAGGAATTATTTAAAGCCTAATTTGATCAGCTTTTATTCTTCAAATTGGCAACACCAACATTTTTCTTTTATTGCTACATTTTTCTTATAAAACATCATGTATCTGAAATAAATATTAATTGACAGAATGTATGATGAGAAGTCATAAAGTTGCCAATTTGCAGGGAACAACGGTAATTTTAACATTTTCATCGCATTGCCAATTTAAGGATTTTAATGCTTATTTTCCTTTACAAAAATTTCAGCATCAAACAACAAATATTGATGCAATGAAAATGGGCACAGTATGTGCAGAATTTTTTGCTCTTCCTGCTCATGTATTTGGTATGATATTTAGGGCATCTAAAGTTTTTAGACCAAACGACATAATGTGGACCCTCTGTCACGAATGGGTTAACAGACAGCAAAACAACTTTAAGAGTACTACTCATAGCTTCAACAGCCTATTTATACCACAAACAACTACTTTACTGGAAGAGGAAGATGCATTTGGATACATATTCGAATCAGAATTAAATGCTCTAAATATGTAGCATAAAACTGTACAATCATGAATAATGGATAAGATTCTTATGAAAATGAAAAACATTCTTGCAAAATGGTAGCATATAACTTTACATCAAGTGAAAAAGCTTAAAGGAGCAAACCCTTATCAAGTCTTTTTTTTTTCTTCTCAAAATTTACCTATTCTTGACTTGGGGTACTTTTTGGTATGCTCTACATGACGATGAAGAAATTAAAGGAGCTCTTAGTGAATCGAGATGACTAAGAAGAGTAAAGGGTAAAAATTTAAGCTAAATCGAACAATCTGTTCAAGAGTTATGAATTTTGAAAGTTTAGGTAATCACTATTTTGGGGATCCTTGAGTTGGCAACTTTACCAGCATCTGTGATGTCATTGTGGACAACTCTCCATTCATTTTGTGCATAAATTTTCAAAAAAATTGATTTATATGAAATTTCAAGTCAGGAATCAACATGATTCTTCCCAAAATGCTTGCAGAATTGATGTAGCCATGTCATACTCAAACAATAAATCAAATGAATTTCTGTTTTTCTTGAAAATGGAGAAAATGTGAAATTCTGTGTACAAAATGAATGGAGAGTTGTCCACGATGACATCACAGATGCTGGCAAAGTTGCCAATTCAAGGATCTCCATAATAAGGATTTACTTAAACTTTCAAAGTTCATAACTCTTGAACAGTTTGTCTGATTTTCCTCAAACTTTCACTATTTACTCTTCTTGTTCTTCTTCATTCACTGGAAACACACTGATGTCTGGGTTGAATTTTCCTTTAAGGCCACATGATCCCCCATTTCCGAAATACAGTCAAACCTGCTTTAGCTACCATCTCTATGAAAGACCACCTGTATAGGAAGACCACCTGTCTAGAAAGACCACAATTTTTGTTTCCCTTGAACAGCATTTCCCATTGAAACATGTTCTAGAAAGCTGTCCATAAAGACCACCTGCTCATAAAGACCGCTTTTCTTGTCTCCCATGGGTGGTCTGTATATCAAAAGGAAGCAACTTCACAGATTTTCTTAGCAGATAGTGACATATTTCCTTCATTTACTGAGAAACTCATTCTAGAGCTCCCTTTATTGTGTCACTGGAAGAAAGAATTCCCACCTACCATTTTCCTGTATGCAAAGTAGTCTGTGGAAGTTGGGAACGTATCCAGAGCCCATTCCTTGAGTAATGTCCTAGGTACCATGTTGGTCTGGACTTCTTTCAGAATGTCTCTCAGTACTTGATGACTTGCTTGTGAGCCTCTGAGCTGGACCACGGCTAGACGTTCGTAGTATCGGTTGATGGGAGGATCTGTTTCTACCTGCTGCTTGGAGCACCACTGTAAAATGACAAGAAGTATTAATTTGTTAATCCAGATTATCTTCTCTCAATCCAGATTAGTATGGATTATCAACACTTATTATCTTATGGAATTCAGGCTTTAAGCTGGACCATAGCTAGACATTCATTGTATCGGCTGATGGGACGGTCTGTTTTAACCTGTTGCTTGGAGCACCACTGTAAAAGAACAAGAAATATCTATGTGTTAATCAAGATTAATAAGGATTATCAACACTTATTATCTTATGAAATCCAGGCTCCAAGCTGGACTATAGCTAGACATCCACAGTATCGGCTGATGGGAAGATCTGTTTCTAACTGCTGTTTTGAGCACCAGGGTAAGTAAAAGGGAAAAAAGTGACATTATCAAAATGCACTATGTTACGTAAATTAGCCTCTAAGATAGACTACAGGTAGATGCTCAAAGTGCCGAATGACGAACGTTAGGGGATCTGTATCTATTCGCTACTTTGAGCACTACTGCAAACAATAAATAATTTCAAATTACTCCTCTGAAAGTTTCGATGGTGGTAGTTTCGGTAAGCATGTTCTTTCCGTCTTCCTGAGGGCGGTAAGAACATGCTTACCGGAGCATCGAGAAGGTCCTTTTCAGGACCATACTCATCTTCAAGAAAGAATACTTGGTGTACCGTGAAGCCTTCTACATCTATTCAAATTACTCCTCGTTATGAAATCTTGCACATAGCTCTCAGAATGGTGGCAGAACAATTAGACAACAAACTATTTCCAAGTCAAAATAAGTCAACTCTTAGACTATATCTGTAACCCTTCTTGAACACTATCCAAAGCCCTGATATGTTTGTAGAACAGTGTACCATCAAAGAGCTCTATTTTACATCCTTTAAAAGCAGGAGTATTCATTACAAAATTTACAGATATGGGGAAATGAGAAATATGAATCTTGAATTACGGCGATGCATAAGCTGATGACCAAGGCAATTAAACAAACAAGGCAATTAAAACAAACAAACAAACAAACAAAATCAACTTACTTTTGTCTATGACTATCTCTAAACAGAATTTGTATAAACACTTTAAAAACATCCCAAATAGCAGTCTTTCTTTTAGCATTACAGTGTCTTGAACATAATTTGTATCAACATTGATACTAAAGCATTCAATTACCCATTTTTGAACCCTCAACACAAATAACGGACAAGAGCTCACTTCTACCTCCTTTCCAGTGCAAGAACAATGTCTCATTTGAATGGTAAAATACCATATTTCAACATTACCTTCTTATAGATGTCCAGCAGGGAAAGTGATGAAGGACTATCTTCCACCAGTCTCATCTGTGGAGACACAGCTACTACACGGGGGACTGTGAATTGCAGTTGTCTCTTGGCAGTTTCCTGCAACAGATGACAACGAACGTGAGGTATCGAATATCACATGTCAGATTGAGCGTAATCCCCGCACAGGGACAGCACTACGGGGAGGCAAGCGGCCATCCCCTATGATTTTTCAAGTAATTTTTTAAAAAGGAGAAAAGGGAGAAAAAGAAGAACATGAAAGAAGAGTATGCAGAAAGAGAGGGAAAGGTCATGCAAGTACATGTATATAATACCCCTAATTGTTCATTTAAATAAACTGATCTGTGGGCAAGGGTTAAAAAGCATTAAAAAATACTTGATGTGTTTTATTCCGCCTCAGCTTTAATTTAAAAACTACCTTGACTGGATGATTTTGGTTTCCTGACATGGTTATCACTGCAGATAGTAAATCAATAAATGTCTCACCTTTCTCTTGCCTAGGTAGTGGTTGAGCATCCTAAGAACTTGAAGAACTCTTTCTTCCCGTCTTGACTCGGCCATGCTCGCATCATTGACTACAAGGTATGGGTAGATCTATGAACGAAACAAAGAAATAACGTAATAACTAAAGCTACACATATACCATGCACTTATCCAACCAAGGGAATGCTTGCAGCACCTACAAAGTAATATAACCATAGCTTCAGCCAAGCTGGCCTCTGCTGCTGAAAGCAATCAAGGAATAATGTCCTGCCAGGTACCCATTTACTACACCTGGGTAGAGTACATGCAAAATGTAGATTTTGGATGTTTACCTCCACATAAACTTTTGGTTTCCTTAGCAGACAGATTTTAAAAAAGCATCATCATCATCATTATATGTAATCATCATCTTGTTATCATCATCACCATTATCATTATCATCATCAACACCATCATCATCATCATCATCATCATCATCATCATCATCATCACAATCATCATCATCATGTACTCATCATCATCATCACCACCATCAGTGTCATAATCAACATCACATCATCATAACCATATTGCACAGCTTACCTTTCCATTACTACCTCTGATGTAGAGTCTCCTTGCAGCTGTGTTGTGTTTGTGTGTAATCTCGACGTGAGGCATGAAACGAGCGATGCGTATTGTGTAGTGACTGTGTTTGGGGGTAAGGAACTCTCCCGGTAGCTCGACATCGGCAGTGGCTGATGAGAAATGACTCAAGAAACGACATCTCTCTTCTATCAAGAATGACCTGAAAAGAGACAAACAGAAACAGATTACCCCATTGCCTGCTGGAACCGGTTAGCTCCTGTATTATGTATAGCTGAATGAGAGAAATTCACAAGTCAATAGGTCAATTTTTCCCAAAGAGACATTAAGCAATCAACACTTCAGTAGGATTTTATGTAATAAATATATGTTAAATAATGATAGGCTATGTTTCAATGGAAACATTCAGTCCCTTGAATAGGACATCAAATGGAGACCCCATGTAGAGGGGAGTCACCATCTTTGCATGTTAAGAACCCACTGCACTATTTGAAGAAGTGTAGGGGAAACCACGGTATCCAGAGGTATACCTGCACATCCCAATGAGGCCCAAGGGTTACAGTGATCAAGTTTGCTCTTCCCCTCCCAGGCATAGGTGGCACCAAATACTTAATAATGAAAAAGCTCACAGATTATTGTTCACCTTTCCCAGAACTCATCCTTCCCTCCAAAGAGAATCAAAAGGGTGAGAGAGGATGATTAAAGGGTAAGTCCACCCTAAAAGTTTCATTGTTTCAATAAAAGGAGATAAATTTGAACAGCATTTTACAAAAGAAATGAGCAAAATCGGTCAAAGAATAAAAAAATTACACTCATTTACATTTTCTAGTAAACTGCTCTTGGCTCTGCAAATTGGCAACACTGATGACATCATATGCGAGCAGGTCTCCATTCACTTTGTACATGAAATTTCACATTTACTCAATTTTCTTGGAAGTTACACATTTTCTAACCCCCATAATCGATGTATGTTCAGCAGAATTGCTTTTTACAAAACATACTTTGAACTATGGGGTAAGAAAATCTGTAATTTCCAAGAAAATTGAGAAATTTCATGTACAAAGTGAATGGAGAGCTGCTCACATATGATGTCATCAGTGTTGCCAATTTGCAGAGCCAAGAAGTTTACTAGAAAATGTAAATGAGTGTAATTTTTTTATTCTTTGACCGATTTTGCTCATTTCTTTTGTAAAATGCTGTTCAAATTTATCTCCTTTTATTCAAATAGTGAAACTTTCCCTTTAAATGGGAGAGAATAAAAAGGGTAAGAGAGGATAATATCAGGCAACATAAACTCTGAAGAGTAGATACTTACTTTGGTAGCAGCTTGGTCCTTGTTTCAATGATCTTAATCCATTTCTTCAGCATGGCAATGAGATTCCGTAGCTTGGTGGCTCCCGGCTGAGAGAAGTCAAAATCAATCTTGAACTGATTCTTGAGCTTCTGGAAGATGGGATCCTGCGCCGTGGCCTGCGCTCGTCTCACAAGAAGCTCCGAGGCAGCACTGGACAGTGTCTGGGTGACGCTGCTGACATTCTCGATGCCAACACCTCCGAACGTGTTCACCAGCTTCTTGACGAAGCTTAGCGTGTGTGGCGTTACCTTGGCTTCCACAACTGGGAGAGAAAAAGAAGAGTTGAGGTTGCCAAATATCATTGGTGACTGGTTGAAAAACAATTGATTGAAACAAAACTTAGAGCACGGTTGAATTTGTCCTAGAAATCAGTTTTCACTTGGAATGATTTTACCAATGAAAGCAAATAGTAACATTGATTTATGTAAAGAATCACCTACATGTTACACTGTATAGTGCTTGATAATAAATTTCAAAGAATCTTACTTCCATTTTTTCATAAAATAAGAAAAATTTTAAAATATTAATAACAATAATAATAATAATTATAATAATAAAAATGATAATAATAATAATAATAATAACAATCATAAAGAAGAAAAATAAGAATAAGAATAACAACAACAACAATAGCAATAGGCACTTGTATGTCGCCATCTTTTGTGAAATACTCTATTCTGAGGTGTACAAGAAAATATAAAAAGAGAATAATTCAGTGTATTATTTTCTTACCTGCTCCTCTGTTTTCAAAGGCTACGGCTTGGCATTTTGCCAGTGCTAGTCGGAGATGACGTAGGACCTCTTCATACCAATTCTCCCTGAACCATACCATCTAAAATATAACAAAAGGCAGAGGAAAAAAATTATGTCAAATATCAAAGAAACCATCGTACACATGCTAAAAAGAAGAAAAGACAAACACATTAACTATAAGAAATAAGATACTGCCAACAGAATAATAACCACAATAACGTTAAACATACAAGCTACAATGACAAATTCTACATGATGAAGCATCAGCGCACCATGACAAAGTCACAACTTTAGAAGAACAGAAATACAAAATGCATTTCCAACTTTCCTAAATTACATCTTAAATTGTATCTTGCAGCTTAAAACATCTCTGCACCCCCATTTCCCTACAACACCATGCAGAAACAAGCTGGGAAATATATTCTGAAATGTCAAGAAGATTCGTGAAAGAAGTGAAGAGCAAACAGCATGGAACCAATCCATACCGCTGGAAGTTACTGCAAAATACAGTTAATATATCCTGAATGAGTATTTTTAACAATTTTCAAATCTACATAAGTGAAATAACTTAATAAATTTAAACAACTTACATGTAACCTTAACACTTAACACACTGGCTACTGGAACCTAGTGGTCCCTGTATTAAACCTATGGGAATAAAATAATTCAGTAGTCAACGGGTTAACCCAAGAAGTTTCCAGAGCTGGGTCACATCTAACTCATTCCCTGTTCGATGCCGCCAGGCAAAAAAATGTCAGGCATGTGCTTAACTGGACCTTCCTTGCAGATGCGTAGAAAAAAGATTCCTGCCTGGCTTCAAACTTACGGGTCATTTTTAAAGGGAAATATGCTTTTGTAATGATAAATACTTTTCGCTACCACTCGTCTGATAATACGAGCAGTACACAGTGCTTACCTTCACAGGAGGCAAGAGAAAGGAAATGGTGCAAAATTTCGTGAAATATGAATAAAAATTACTTGACTGGGCATTGTGGGCACTAATCTGACATGTAAAATCATAAATAACTGTAATTTAACAAATTCCATTTTCATTTTCGTTTGCCGCAAGTAATCGGAAACGTGTCAAATTGCGGGTTTTAGAATTGTAAAATTTTACTATTTTTCACAAATAAAAACTGCAATTATGCAACATACGCAGATTTCTGGACACAATTAGGCTTTTCATACTTTATCATCTGTTCAGTTTTCTCTCTGTAAATTCAAATAAAAAGTGAAATATTAATGATATTTTATTTGTGATAAAATCACTACTCAAGCTTTCCCATAATGTTGGCGGCATCGAACCTCGGACATCAAAGGCAACAGCACACCTGCAGATCCTATTGTGCAACCTTAGAAAAGGACAGCTGCTTGAAATAATTTGTTGCCAGTTGGGACTCCAGCTCTTAAAACTCCTTGGTTAACAGTACCTGATCCACTATGCCTTCCAGTGAAGATAGCAAGATTGGATGCAGATCTCTCTGTACTCCCATGATCTTAGAGCATCGCACCATGGGTACTGAAGCACGGATTGGACCGGGGTTGGCCACACTGCTACCTAGGCCAGGGGCGGGGGTACTAGTGGAGGACGTGGTAGTGGTGGTGGTGGTGGTAGATGTGGTGTCGGATGTTGATGACGTGGCTGCAGTGGTAGTTGTGGTGGAAGCATCTGAGGAAGGAACATACAAAAATGAGTTAGAAAAAGAAAGAGATAGTTAGTAATCATGCGAAGGCAAGTTGACTCGGTCAAAATATGTCTGCCTGATGAACCATTTTCATCACTCCCACGGTTTCCCCCCTTATATTTGAACAGGCCTTTATCATCAATTTCAACAGTATCACCTTTGTTTTCCTTTACAAATTCAACCGTCACAATGCTGATATAAGGAAGACCACTCTGATTATCAATTTCACCAGCATCACCTTCATTTCACTTTTAATAACATCAACAACAATGACAACAACAATATCGGTTTCTTGTATAAGCTGAGCAAAGCGCTTCGAGCATTATCACCCCAGTCACTGGATTCAAATATACACTTCTGCACATTACAGAGGTCATGAACACTCTCCAATCCCTGGGGACGATTACAGCCAGTTACCTATTTCACGGGTGCACATGTGCTAATCCAGTCACACTTAGCTGAGCATCCTACTGTTTACCCAAGTGTGCACCCGGTAAGGTGGCAAATGCGTTTTGCCGAGAAGTTAGCCCTGGGCTGGGATTTGAACCGCCAACTCTTTGAGTGAGAGTCAAGTGACAGAACCACTACACCTCTACTTTTACAAATTAAACCATCACCATGTTGAGATGAAGAAGATTCTCACCTCCCCCAGCTGAAGATGAAGTGGCAGCACTGGTGGTGGTTGTGGTGGAAGTCGTCTCCTTCTTCTCTTCTGCATCCTCCTTGGTATCGTCCTTGGCTACCGTGGCACCGTTGCTAGGGGCAGCATCACTGGGAGTGGTTGGGTCAGAGCTGGTAGAGGTCTTGGTTGGTATCGGAGTGGAAGACAGACGACGACGGCCCAGTGATGCATCTCCACTCTTAACTGTTTCATGGAAAAAAATAACAAAATATTCAAATGTAATGGTCAAAGATATCTTTATTGCTGATTATTTACTACTAAGTGAATTGCTAATATTCACATGGAGGCAATATTGATGTACCAAAGAGCTATGAAAAATTCCAGACTGGAGATAGCGAAACTTTCATCTAAAACACGTATGTCTCACTCTTTAGCAATGGGCAGATGCCCTAAAGCCAAGATAAGATTTGAAAGCTACTGATATAACTAAGTGATTGACACAGACCACAGGACTTCACTACTGATATTACTATCATAAACTATCATTATAATTTTATTACCAGTATATCAGGTACATCTGTTTCATGTATTTATTATATTTTTGTTTCATGTACTCTCTGTATTCTTATCTTAAGTATACTTTACATTTATGTACTATGAGTACTCTATACACTCATCCTACATGATAAAAATGTTTTATAACTTTTCTTGAACTGGTATAGGTTCATGAATCCGGGGCCCGTAACACAAATGCGATCAATTGCAATTGATCGTACGATTGATCTTTGCGATTGATTGCATCGACTACTATGTGCAATCAATCGCAAAAATTTATTGTACGATCAATCGCTAAGCTTTGTGTTATGGGGCCCTGGTCATGAAATCTTATGGGGTGTTGCAAGAAAGTTGCAATCGATTGCAAGTTGCAACTGATTGTCACTGGCCAATCAAAATCATTGTTGCATGCATGTCTCCTTAAAAGGGCAGACCCTGAGCCAATCAGAATGGTTGTTTCAAAATTAGCAATTATTTGCAATCGATTGCAACTTTCTTGCAACACCCCATTAGTGTGTATATTGCAATCCTGCATACTGATATACTTTTCTTTGAAATTAAGAAATGATTGCAGTCAAAATTGCTTCATATTTGACCGGGAAGGCACACCTCAACTTGGTTCCATTCTAAATACTTTTCATAAACTCACATTTCTCTCTGTGTTCTATCTTATGAGTAAGATAGAGTGTCCTGATTGGGAAGTAAAGTGCTTGAGGATAGACCCTTCCAACTTGCATCAAAATATTGATGATCAGATCGCCTTCATTTCCTACGAGGCACGTCAACAGCTGAGGTATCCTAAAATGCATTGTATTTCGAATGCAAATCAAGTGATTTATTTCACATATTCACATGAGTAAGTATATGTGTACACTAAAAAAAAAAGAGAAAATGTTCAGATCTAGCAACCAGTAAAGCTAATCGTTTTGGGCAGGTGGGCACTCATAATAATAACAATAATAATGGACCATTCTTGTAAAGCACATATCACAAAAATGAATTGATGTCCCTATACGCTCAGAAAGAAAGAAGAGAGAAAAAAAAGAATGACATAAATAGCAATAGTAGCGATAAGACAAAAAGTCGCGATCTAAATATTATCATTGCATTCATTATACTGGCGATATCCGAGGTATTCCATAATACCATGGATCAAACTTATACTAATTTCATGAAATTTGCAACGAAGTTTATCACTTTTGATGAAACATTCCTCTGGCAAGTTACACTACACAACTGAAAGTACATGAAAATGCATGAATAAATAATACAATGGATTTGCTAGGTAAAAAATAAGCTAAAGCAGTTTCTATTTATTACCGATATTTCATTCAAAGAATAATATCTCGCTCAATGATTTTCATAACTTGTTTATCTTGCCAGCCTAAATAACAAATCAATTTTGTGATGTACAGTATCATATGACAGCAATTAATTCAATTATCATAAAATTATATAATGTCCAAAGTTATGACTCATTCTACTGACAAATATGCAATCTAAATTCCCTCTACATGGAAAAAAAAATCAAATTAAAGAGCTGACATATTACCATGGCAACCACTGAATAGGCGGGACTCCGACTGAATACTTGTCAACAGCCTTAGCCAATGGGTGATCAGCCTTTTCATCGTCGTACGTTATCAGCCAGAGAACCTTAGCAAGGTATTTACGTGACTTGCTCTCGTTTTGATGTCTGCATGCATGTAGGAAGCAGGTTATGGCTGACTCGCCTAGAGACATTTGTCTGGAGAAATTGAAGAAATTATTAAGCCTATTATTATTAAGCCTAATTTGATCAGTATTTCTTCCTCAGATTGGCAACACCATTATTTTTCTTTCATTGCTACATTTTTTTCATACAAAAAGTCATGTATCTGCTATGAATATAATTTGATGGAAAGTGTGTTAGGAAGTCAAAAAAGTTGTCACTTTGTTTGATTAATCAGTGATTTTGAACTTTCCATAGCATTGAAAATGTAAGTATCTCATACTTATTTTTCCCCCTAAAATATTTTCAGCACCAAACAACAAATACTGTCGTAACCAAAATGGGCAGAGTACAGTGAGAATTTTTCACTCTTTCTGCTTATGAATCGGCTCTGTGTCAAATTGGGCCAAACCACACAATGTGAAATTCTGTCACGATCAATATCCTTCTCTATTTTTGGTTTCTAACTTGCCATTTATCTAGAAATAAAATGGTTTTCAATTTACCACAGAGGGTTTTTGAGGTGGTTTACAATGCCAGGTATTAACAGGCTTAAAAATACATTTTGAATAATGACAGCAAAATTTCATTTTGGAAAGCAAAAGTACTGCAAAAATGAAAATTTTTGCACGATTAATACACTGTATTTCGCGTTCAGCCAAGTTGAACACAATCGCACATTTTTAATTTTTTCGCGGACAGATAGGATAACTGTATTCACATGCATAATAAACAAAATATTTCGCTTGGTTTTATTTTTGTGGAAATGTCATGCCACGTGAAATGCACAAATATTTCAACATTGCGAAATATTCCACGTTTACAGTATTAAAAAATCACTATGGATTGGTATCATGTAATCACCATGTGATATCATTTTGGCCAATTAAAAGTAGGTGAAGTAGCAAAAAACTTTCTGAAAGCAACATACCCCGGATAAGCACACAAAGGACAATTTTGATGAAAGACTGTACATGGCCCTAATACGGTCCTTGATTTTCATGGAATGCCTTGCTTACATTGTTTACTACTCTGCAATTAAGCATTTTCTTTTCTTAGAATCATTTGGAAAAAGCTATTTGTTTATACTTTTGAATATTTGGTTGTTGGATTTATTTGGGGTTTGTTTCTATTATAACCAGAACTAAAGTTCACAGTTAAGCACCTTATCATAAGTCAGAGCCAATTTGGAAAGCAGACTTTAGCCTCTTTCCTGCTCAGCGTCTTTTCCCCTCCGATCCTCCCAATTCTCTGTAGACAAAACAATGGGGGATCAGGAAAACCAATGTAAAAGAACGGTCGGGGAAAAGACGATCAAATATGGGGGACAAGAATTTTGATAAGAGGCCTAAGTCATCTTACTTGTCTTTGCAGAAGATCTGTTCGAGGTAGTCACCCCAAAGAGCCCATGCCTTGACTAAGGTATCATGCATCTGAACAGCAGCAGAGAAGGTCTTGTTGGCTTCATCAGATCTGTAAGAAATTCCAGAAAAAAAAGTGGAAAACTCAAACCCACAGTGAGTATTCTAATCTAAACCACTTCTGCGCTAACGAGTGTTTTCAGAACTGGTCACAAATACATGCGCCTTACAAGAATGAATTTGAACTCAAAATCACAAAAGAGGTTCAAATTCAAACCATAGTTTATGTATATAAAAAAGCATGAATAGAAGTAAATAAGCGTAGAAAAGCAAGGGAGTGTATAAAAGCACAATATTGCATGCCCATTGCACAAGAGAATACTTTGGGTGATTTATAGACCATGGATTTTTTTTTTATTTGGGCCATAATGTTCTGTCTCATAATAATACATCATCTCAAAAGTTCTACTCGTGCAGAAAAAGCAGTGACGCATCAGATGCGTTAACATAGACACATGCACTACTCTTAGACTGATTTCCATTCAAATGAATTTTAAAAGAAATATCTGCTTTTAGGGAATCCACACTAGGAGTGCGGTAGATAAAACCAATATTGACGGCTGGTATTTCGGGTCAGGTCAACTACAGCTCCTTGGTGGTCTCAAAACTGCACACGCCCCTCGACTTCGTCTCAGAGTACAGAGATCACCTGAGGCCATTGCCTCAACCACGCCTCTCACAGCAGTCGAAATGTGTGTATTGGTTTAAAGAGTACTGAAATTCTTCAACAAAAGAGCATACCCTTTCTTGACTTACCTTCCAACCTGTGCTAGAAACATCCCCTTGAGAGCATAGAACTCAGCTGTCATCTCCCGACTGAAGTACTTGAGGTTTGTCGACTCAATCACCTCTAATCCCTCTTGGAGTTCCTGTTTACCCATC
The DNA here is from genome assembly GCA_029962745.1 of Echinometra lucunter. Lineage (NCBI taxonomy): Eukaryota > Metazoa > Echinodermata > Echinoidea > Camarodonta > Echinometridae > Echinometra > Echinometra lucunter. The sequence continues at coordinate 1,282,122 of CM057167.1, read as the reverse complement.
GTTCCGGCCATCTGGAGGTAACACTTGACCTGCTGACGAATCTTCTGGAAGCAGTCGACTACAGGAACACTTGGGATGGTGTGGATTCTGAAAAGGGAGGATATTTTTGCAGGTGAGAAGATTCCTGTTGTGTTGCATGAGAATCTTGCATGAGAATCTTTTAACATTGTTAAAACTGCTACTGCTACCATCATAATCATCATCTCACCAACATCAACATCATGGTTATTATGAACATCACTACCATCATCACCATCATCATAATCATAATCAATAATCATCATCATCATCATCAACATCATCAACATCATCATCATCATCATCATAATTAACATCAATATCACAATCATCATCATCATCATCATCATAATCATCATCATCATCATCATCATCATCATCATCATCATCATCATCACCATCACCATCACCACCATCATCACCATCACCATATTCATCATCATCATCATCACCATCATCATCATCATCATCATCATCATCATCATCATCATCACCATCATCATCATCATCACCACCATCATTCCCCTCACCTGCTAAGAGAGTCTAGAGCAGGACCAATCAGACTATGTTTCCTTGCTACCTTGCCATAGTTGATGATAGACTGAGCTGATGCATGAACGCCCAACATGGTGTGGTTGTGCTGTTGCTGAAACATAAAATAAAGAATAATAATTGATACCCAACTGTTCCATAATACATACTCCAATATCATTTGTCTGTGGTTAATTACCTTCACAAAGAGAATTCTTTATCTTTATCCTAAACACAAAACTATACCTAACCCTAATCCTAAACGACCCCCCCCCAAAAAAAAAAGGAAATCAACCCTAGCCCTTTACATTTGATAAAATAAAGTCCTGAATAAAGCAGACATCAAAGGCTCAACATCAGCAACTGGTCCTATCACTATGAACATGGCGGACAAAGAAAGCGGACAAAATAAACAACCTCTCATTCTACCCTTCACAATGGTTCTGGTAGTCAAAAGAACATCCCTTCACAGCTATTATGTTTAATCATGTAGTTCCAGGTGAATATGCATGTGACACCTGTTCCACATATTTTAGACAATAGCAGTGAAGGTATGTTCTTTTGACTACCAGAACCATTGTGAAGGGTAGAATGAGGGGTTGTTTATTTTGTCCGCTTTCTTTGTCCGTCATGTTCATAGTGTATACAGTTACAAGCAAACAAGGGGTTCAATATCAGAGAGGTTTCAGATGCATGGTCAAGAACATCAGGCTCTGGCAAGGCACTTGAAGATGCAGAATACTACCACTTACATTATCTTGTGATGAACTAGATGAGTTGTCGTAGGCTTGTACTATAGCTTGGTAATGATGCTGACGCCACATGAAGATATCGCTCCAATGACTCAGATCATCTGACACCATGGGGAGACGATTCCTGAAAAACAAAACATTAAAAATCAGGGTCGGTATGCAATTCAATACTTAAGTCAGAAATATGAGTATATTTCATAGTTATTTACTTATAGAAAAAATACTTAGCAAGCTTTGGTATTAAATTCTGTAAAAAAACAACAACAAACAAACACACACATCTGTGAATAACGGACTGGCCTTTTTAGACGACTTACCTCCAAGTTTTTACTATGGCCTTCATGTCATGCAGGCTCTGATTGCGTCCTAGATTGGTTGGTTGTAAACCATGATGGACCTGTGAAGCTTCCTGTAGCTCCATGATCCGTTGAGAAGCCTGGAGCAGAGGGGTGTGTGCCTGGGTAACATAGTGGGGTAGACGTCTCCATTCTTCAAGAGCCTGCTTGCTTGACATCTCCACTAGTCTCTCAATCTAAAATCATTGTGAAATCAACAATTAAAGCCAGTTTGAGTGCTTGCAGGGAATCAATTTCAAGGACACATATGAGTAAAACCATTTTCAATCGTCATCATGCAATAATGATATGTTGTGATAAATGCAATATGTCAGCAAAACGGAAATTGCCACCACATATAAGTTGACAGTGGACAATGTTGCAACGCTGATAACAGACACTGCCTGCACATAACTTCAACATTACACTGAAAATCTTGTTTATTTTGCTTGTTACATAGCAATTAAACAGTTTCTTCCAGAGTTATATGACATATACCATCTTCTAATCAAATACGTCATTAAAACAACATTGTTGGACTCTGTCAAAATACAATTTTGATTGTTACCAGACCCCAAGATTATCTTTAACCCATTCGTGACAGGAATTATTTAAAGTCTAATTTGATCAGCTTTTATTCTTCAAATTGGCAACACCAACATTTTTATTTCATTGCTACATTTTTCTTATAAAACATCATGTATCTCAAATAAATATAAAATGACAGAAATTATGATGAGAAGTCAAAAAGTTGCCAATCTGCAGGGGATAACAGTGATTTTAAACTTTCTATCACATTGCCAATTTAAGGATTTTAATGCTTATTTTCCTTTAAAAAATCTTCAGCATCAAACAACGAATATTGACGCAACCAAAATGGGCACAGTTTGCGTAGAATTTTTTGCTCTTTCTGCTCATGTATTTGGTATGATTTTTAGGGCTTTGCATCAAAAGTTATTAGGTCAAACAACAAAATGTGGACCTCTGTCACGAATGGGTTAACAAGAGAGATGAAATGGTTTTCTTACCAATGTAAGGTTCTTTTCATCAGGATGACAGATAGCAATGAAACCTCGGTAAAGATTCACCTTCCAGTTCATCTCACGGGGACAGCTCTGTTCAACCTGAAAAATAATTGAAAATAATTGAAAATAATAACCCTATCAACCCTACATGTCTTGTCCTTCTGATGAAATAAAACCAACAGCACTATCACTGTCAGAAGATGTCGGATCACCATCTATGCAGAAATTCAAACTGGCATTTTCTTTCTTAAAAAAAAAAAAAAAAAAAAAGGAACATCAAAGTCTAATATAACAGCCTGAATATATTTCTGCTACGGTCTCGGCTTTCACATGAAATGATAAACTGAATACTTCCACTAATAAGCAAATCTTATAAACTTTAGCAATATGGTATACAGTGACTGTTTAGAAACCAGTGTAGGTTTAAACTAGATAAATAGTAAAAAAACATACAAGCATCAAGTTGATGTTCATACCTTAAGTGGTTCTTGATATATCATGCTAAAGGGGTAACACCTGAAATTTCATATAAAGACCTCTGTGACCTTGACTTTTGACCTACATACCCCAAAATCCAATCGGATGGTCTAACTACCGTGATACATACTAGGACCAAGTTTGAAGTTCATACCTCAAACAGTTCTGAGATATCACAGTCATGAAAAAGCAGGAAGGACAGACCGAGAACCTGAAAACATAGTGCTGGTGATGGTCGGAGGCATAAAAAAAAGCATAAATCACTTTAAAGGACGGTTACCTGTGCAAGGGCCTCCTTCATTGCACCCCAATTAGGCACCCTCCAAGCACTCTCCAGGACCAGCTGAGGGTTGGTGTGTCCCTTGGTGTTACCATACTCCATCAGTATGTCCCATTGGCTAAGCTCCTTGCAACATCTCACCCAGTGACTCTCCCACAGATGATACTCAGGGAACAGCATGTTGCTTGCAGGACCAGAGTTGTGCTCTGACCTTGCCTTGGCTAATGCCTGAATTCAAATGGGGATATGTCAGAGAGAATTTCTATAAACCATCATTTTCCTATCTCTTGCTTGCTATAACAGGTTATGTAAAGGAGAAATACATAAAGCAACTCCCCTACGGATGCCACCCGGGAAATAACATGCTGCTTGCTAGACTAGTATGTTGCTTTGAAATTCAAAGATTTACAAATTAAGTTATCTCATATAATGGTTAAATCAACCATACACATAATTTCATCATCCTACTGCCAAGAAAGAAATCTATAGATTTTTTGATCAGAAGAGTAAAAACGTCTTATCATGGATCAAAGACAACCAAGAAAACAAAGAATAAAACAATAGCAGAATATACAGAGAGTCATATGGTTGAAGGGAAAATAATAATAATAATAATAATATGGTCCATTTATATAGCGCAGCTACTATATGCATATACTCTACTGCGCTCTACAAAGTTAATATTATTACCCCGGCTGAAGGAGCCGCCATGCAAGGCGCTAACAGGAATTTCTTCCTACCGGGTACCCACTTATACACCTGGGTGGAGAGTGGCAAATGTGGATTAATGTCTTGCCATGGATCAAAGACAACCAAGAAAACAGAGAACAAAACAATAGTAGAATAGTCATATGGTTGAAGGGAAAAGAAAAAGATTAACTAAATAACTATAACCTGAAGGTCTTCTTTTCCAGTCCATGTGACTTTACTCAAATAGAATGACATAAAATAATGATATAGAACATACATGTTTATTGATGACAATGTCGAAGTCAGTTTGAACTATTACCTGTTCATAAGTAGTCTGGGCCTGTTCAAAGAATCCTTGTTGTTCATAGGAAAGAGCAGTAGCAGTCTCAGGAAACTTACATCTCCTCTGCCACAGTCCAGCCCACAGATCTTCTTCTTCTAACCTCTCATAGAGCTCAGAGAGTGAATCTAAAGTCTCCTGTACAACATACAAACACAAATAAATACTAGGGGGTGCTTTCAAAAGATCACAGATCTTCTTCTTCTAACCTCTCATAGAGCTCCGAGAGAGAATCTAAAGTCTCCTGTACAACATACAAACACAAATAAATACTAGGGGGTGCTTTCAAAAGATCACAGATCTTCTTCTTCTAACCTCTCATAGAGCTCCGAGAGAGAATCTAAAGTCTCCTGTACAACATACAAACACAAATAAATACTAGGGGGTGCTTTCAAAAGATCACAGATCTTCTTCTTCTAACCTCTCATAGAGCTCCGAGAGAGAATCCAAAGTCTCCTGTACAACATACAAATACATCTAAATAATAGGGGGTGCTTCATAAAGCTAGCTATTCGTAAAGTTAGGAATGACTTTACACATGACTTAAATATGACAAGCCAAATGGAATGCTCAGCTGATATAAAACACATCACGTAAAGGTGAAATAAGCAGACGCTGATTAACAAATTACTCTAAGTTTACAAAAAATTTTATTGCGAAGTATATTTTTTGGGCCACAATTTAATTGAGATTATGGGAAATGTAGTCACACCTTTATAAAACGTCAGGAAAAACTTTGGGCGAACCATTTATCACTTCATATTCCAGTCGTGCGTAAAGTTTAGGAACAGCTTTATGAAACCCCCAGGTCCTTTTTTTTTCTTACCTCTCATAGAGCTCAGAAAGGGAATACAAAATCTCCTGTACAACATAGAAACACATTCTAAAGTCTTTTGATCCACAATGCTTTGAATTACATACATGTATAACACATGAACAGAGAGAGGAAAAAAATGTGGAACAGTATATCATATATTTTATCAATAAGAGCAATTCAGTTGAAAATAAGCACTGAAGTATCGTTACTAGCAACATGGATTGCACTGTACAATCAATATTTTCCAGGAAAAAGAGGATAATTTTGTTGCATTTTGCAAATTTCATTCACACTGATACATTTGATATACAATTTGATTTGTCTTAAAAATGTAAAATATGAATAATTGCTGTCACTTTAAAATAGAGGAGGCAATACTGATTTATGTAGACCTTTACACAATTCTAAACCTCTGTAAGTCATACCTGCCAACTCTGTAAGTCCAGAAATAAGGACAAATAATTAACTGTCAATGATAGGGACATTCCTGAATTTCCTATACATTACTACAGTGTATATGAACAGATTTTTACAATTTAGGGAACAGGTTCGTCAAGAGTGAAAATTGCTCTTTCTTTTTTTCCCAAATAAGGACTGTCCTTATTACGTAAGGAGAGTTGGCAGGTATTCCGTGTTAAAAAGCTTAATGAAATGACATGTACTGACCTGCTGCATAGCAGCTGTATTATCAGGCTCAAAGAAGTCATAGACGCTGGTGGTTCGAGGTCGATGATGACCGCTGAATCCGCTGGTGATAGCGTTCTGTTCAAGCATCAGGATACAGCGATGCCATAGGTTATGACTCTTACCAAGGTACTGTGGGCAAACCAAAAATACATGTCATTAAACCCCTTGCCTCGGGAACATGTACATGTAGAAAGTCTATAATGGGGAATTACAGAATCGCATAGTCAAATGGGTTAAGCATACCGATGCGAGTCCAAGGTTGAAGATCAATTTAGTAGAGTTAGACCACATATTTTGGGAGTACTGATGTGGTTTGTCAATAGATCTATCTTACTCCTTGATATCATGGAGGTACTGAGGTACAGGAATAATCCTACAGCAAATGAACTTACCTTAAGAACGCAAGGTCTGATGGTGATGGGAGGACTGCATCTTGACACAGCTTCTACAAAAGTGTGTATGGTACTCCTGGGAGCATCCTTCTGATAATGATGGCTACCACTACACAGGAATGGACTCACTTCCTGGGCAAGGGTCTATCAGAAAATATTACCATCATAATGAGAACAATGGTAAGAACAGTCAGGGCCCCGTTTCATAAAACTTGTTATCAATAACAACTGTTATAAGCTACTGAAATCCTTGCATCTGATTGGCAGAGGGCAAATTTGTCACAGAAATGTGGCAGTTGTTAACAAATGACAAGTTTTATGAAACAGGGCCCAGAATAAGAATAGCATACAACATTCATGAATTCAGCTTTGGCCAGGCAATCAGAGTGTACTCCAACAAACAAGTCCTGCCAGGTTTATTTCACTGATTGAAAAGTCTTTTTTTTTTTTTTACTACAGTGGGCTCATCAGTGATTAAAACACTCGTGCTTGACACAAGAGCTCAGGACAATTGAGATCACTACTAAATCATAAAGTAAGGTATAAACAGCATAAATAGATACCGACATAGAATTATAAAAATGTGGATGAACAAATGATTAATAGTTTATGATTAGAAAACATTGAAGAGAGTCAAATAATTGGGATCTTGGGAGAACAAAGATGTCAAAAAAGGAGAGCTCCCTGGCAAAGGCAGCTAATGCCAGAAACAACTCACGCATGTATGACAAACAAATCTTGATAAAAATATTGATACTACTTATACCACCCCCCCCCCCCTTCCATCTCTCTGAGGTTTCCATGAGTCTCATATTAATTTACAATAAATCAATGCAGATGTTTTCTGTATGGAACCATCCAACTTAAAGCCATTAACCTGTTGAATAATGAATTCTCTAATTCCCATAGATTTAATACAGTTACAATCCGATTCCAGCAGGCAACGTGTTAATCTCCTAAATATAACAGAAAACACGAAGCAGGATTCGCTTAAAGACATTCAGTCGTGGGCTTTCATGGGGAGTGGATCATAATTTGCTGACACCAGACTCTTTGAAAAGCACTGGAAATTCCTGTAATGAAGCTAAATTTCTGGAGCACAACAAAATAAGCTGTCCCACCATAAACATTCTTCGGCCTACTTGGGCATTGTCGGGCCAGGGAAAGTGAGATAATGACTTTGCCAAATGGGGCAAAGGGTGGAATATACAGAGCATTACATAAGGTCTGTTGGTCATAAAACTCATGGTGATGGACAACACCTGGTACTGGGTACGTGTCAAATTCCCCATGGAAGCCCACGACTGCGTGTCTTTAAAATAAGAAACTTGAATTTTTTCATACCGTTTGCTCCTTTTCACTGAGTATCTTCCATACTTTAGGGAAGAGATGAACCCAGAATGAATGAGTTAATTCAGTATCACTGTGGCACAGCTGAGATACTGCATGGAGGAAGGTGAACGTCTATCAAATAAAAAACATGGAAAGATGAATATGAATATTTATACTTAGGATTCTGAGCAATATTCTCAAAGACTTGACCTAAATTATTTTTATCATTCACTGTGCTCTTCTCTCCCCCCCCCCCCAAAAAAAAATATAAATAAAATAAATAAATAAATAATGAAAAGATAGGAAATGCATGATGCACATTTTATCATAGGGCATTGCAGATTTGATCACATTTACTAAATTCAGTGGCATGGACTACTGAGCACTGGATGCCTACGGAGGCGCGATAGCTCAGTTGGTAGAGCACTGGTCTCATAATCCGGTGATTTGGGTTCGAAACCAAGTCCATGTGCTAGTGCCCTTTGGTAAGGCATCAATCTTCATTACCAGGTCCCTCAGAGAGGACTTAAAGCTGTCAGTCCTCTGGTTGCTTACTTACAAGCATTCATGCTTTCTTAGCAGCAAGGTAAAAACAAATTAAACTAATGGTGAAACCAAACCAATACTGATCTCTGCCACATGAAAGGAAGCTAGTGTTCCACTGAATTCAGCCACAGCCTCACTGAACAGAACAAAATAAGTTTTTTTTTTGCTAAATGATTGTCTCACTTAATATTTTCTTTAAGACTTCTAAGCTCATGTGCAACTGCTTCAAATCACATTATATTGGTAGCTGTTAGTATTAAAAAAATGACTTACATAATGACAATTTAACAATGCAAGACAAATAACAGTGTTGCCAATTTGAAGCAGTAAGGCTAACTTAAAGAAAGACTGACTGATTTATTTCTGATATGTGACAGACCTTGACATTTCTTAGGCTTTCAAGGAACTTGACGTCTCTGTTGATGAGCTGTTGTAGCTGTTGTCTTGGTTCTGAGGACGGGCCGGTCGTTGAGGATGATGATGATGATCCTCCTCCATCAGTCTGAGGTAATTCTATGTCTATCTCTACGTCCTGTCAAACACAAACAAATGATAGACTTTAGCTTAATCAAAACAGGAGGATCGGAAGGGAAAAGACACTGAGTGGGAAAGACGCTGAAGGCTGCGTTCCAAATTGGCTCTGCCTTTTGTTAAGGTGCCTAAGCTCAAGGTGTCTTAACCTTCATGTATAGGGTACTTCAAGATGTACTATCTCTTTTCAGCAGTACGTTACAAGTATATCTGAATACAATATCCCTGCACTGAGCTCAAAACATTCAGAACTGAGCCTGTGACATTTTTTGTCCGTTCTTCACTTTGTCCATTATTTCATGGATTCCAGTTTAAGCAGAAAACCAAATTTTTAACTCCTTCAGGAATGCCCTTCACATTGAAACATAAAACTGCTCAACAAATTCTAAACTCATTCTTTACAGGCCTTCAAACTTTTCGAATTTTGTCCAATGTCTGTTCATGACAAACCCATCATTCTCAGTACAGGAAAATCTCATGACTGTTCCACTTTTAAAGAAGTTTTCCAAAGAATATTTTTCACCTCTTCTTTGTGTAAGTCTGACTCCACATCCATGGGTTCTTCTTTAACATGAGCAGCTAACATGAAGGCAGCCTTCTCTTGACTATCTGCTAGGTTGATGACCGATGTTATACATGGTAGGGGTGAGGTGTTGATGTTGGAGATGAGAGTACTGGTTGCACTGGATGCCATTAGAAGCTAGATGGAGTGTATCAGAGTGGGATAAATACAACATTAAAGGGATCCGGTAACTTTGTGGAGGCTTCATTTAATAAATTGCTGAATTTTAATGTCTGTGTTCTATTAAGATGTTCAGAAGGATAAATAAACAGCCAGGAATATAAAGGTTTTGAAATATAAGATATCTATCATTGAATACCGCCATTTGCAAAACCATCCCGGGTATGTTTCTTGCCTAACACTTTATCACTATTTGTACATTATCACTTTTTGTAAAGCACATGATGCTTTTGAAAATTGCATTTTTCAGGGCTTCATATGTACACGATATGACAAACAGTGATAGCATAGGGCCATGAAGCTCAGATTTATAAAAGTTACTCAATTGCTATATAAAATGATAAAATATTCCTAAAATGAAATTTCATTTTTCAGGGCTTCATATGTACACAATATGACAAACAGTGATAGCATAGGGCCATGCAGCTCAGATTTATAAAGTTACTCAATTGCTATATAAAATGATAAAATATTCCTAAAATGAATGGAATGTGTTTGAGCAGCTTTCTGTAACAGAAACTTAAGAAGGTGTGTCTAAAGATCCATGACATTGCAACTCAGCAGTTTACAAGCTGTGGGATATAGATCACAAAATAGATTTAGATGGGTATGTTTCTTGCCTAACACTTTATCACTATTTGTACATTATCACTTTTTGTAAAGCACATGATGCTTTTGAAAATTGCATTTTTCAGGGCTTCATATGTACACAATATGACAAACAGTGATAGCATAGGGCCATGCAGCTCAGATTTATAAAAGTTACTCAATTGCTATATAAAATGATAAAATATTCCTAAAATGAAATTTCATTTTTCAGGGCTTCATATGTACACAATATGACAAACAGTGATAGCATAGGGCCATGCAGCTCAGATTTATAAAAGTTACTCAATTGCTATATAAAATGATAAAATATTCCTAAAATGAATGGAATGTGTTTGAGCAGCTTTCTGTAACAGAAACTTAAGAAGGTGTGTCTAAAGATCCATGGCATTGCAACTCAGCAGTTTACAAGCTGTGGGATATAGATCACAAAATAGATTTAGATGGATAAATGTAGATAACAGAAGCATATAGCTCAAGGACCTCATAATATGGTTTTTAAACCTTATTGTACCAGCCACATATCCCCCTGGTGTCACCTTTATTGCAGGAGTGCTTAGTATGCATGAGTGAACATGTGACTATACAATGTATTTGGCACGGCTACAGAGGCTAGTGTATGTGGTTTTGGCAGCTTAAAGTGATTATACAATGGTTAATTTTTTTTTTGATTTATGATCGAGAATAGAATTCTAAGAACAATAACATTAAAAATTTGATGATTTTCAATCGAAATCAATGAATTTAGGCAAATTATTTGCGATTAGTCAAAGGCTGACCTAAAAATTTGAGTATGAGGTATGACGTAGATGCAGTTAGCCAGCTTTGCGCATTGCAGTTGTGGCGCACTCTAGACCGTACAATATGTATGATACCTTGCGCGCATTTTGCTAGAATTGCGCGACAAGGGTATTCAATTGAAACTGGGACACAGCTGAGGGGCCAAAAATACGCTGAAATCTTACCATATTTGGGGTTTTTCTTGGCAACACGACTTTTTAAAAACTTTCAGGCAGATGATTTTCTGCTAATAAAATCATGCTTTTCTAAATGAAGGAACATTGTTTCAGCATAGGGTACCCCCTTTAAGGGTTAAAGCTGAATGTAAACATACCTCTACACACTGTTTGAGCCAGTAATGTGATCCCATGGCTTCCCAATTCTGAGAATCAATCAGGTATAGGAGGCGATCAAACAAACGACGTCTGATGCTGGAATTAAATACCTACATTCAAAAAAAGAAGAAATAAGAAGGCCAATCCAATAAGCTGGCATTTCTTCTATTAAATAAGTTCGTTTATCATTATTTGATCATGATCTAAACAATCAGGTAAGAAGACGACTGAACAAACGACATCTGATGGTGGAATTAAAAACATACATTCGAAAGAAGAAATAACAAGGCCATAGGAATAAGCTGGTATTTTAAGTAGATTGAAATATTTTGCCTGCTGACCGGGAGCGAAAGTCAAGTAATAACTTAAAATATTTGGCTCCTAACACCATTGAATGGGATCACTGGGAAGAAATGATTATTGTTACAACAATTAACACTGAAAATAATAGTAATTAGAAAACTCCTGTGAGCTCTGAAATAGTCCATACGAAAAGTTTCACAAGGGCATCTTTTGGGCTCAAAGATTCAAAATAGCTCTCGTAAGAAAAATTAAATTTTTCTGTGAATATAGGGATAAGAACATCATGCGATTAACCTCAAAGAACTTTGTTCTGATGTGTGGTTGGTTACACCTGAGTCCCGACAGGAACGCTGGTTCAAGCTTTGATGTCAGTTCACTCCCTGCCAATGAATCATCCCTGTAAAGATACAATCAACATTCTGGTGGGTGTTTCATGAAGACTTATGGGGTGTTGCAAGAAAGTTGCAATTGATTGCAAGTTGCAACTGATTGTCACTGGCCAATCAAAATCATTGTTGCATGCATGTCTTCTAAAAAGGGCAGACCCTGAGCCAATCAGAATGGTTGTTACAAAATTAGCAATTATTTGCAATCGATTGCAACTTTCTTGCAACACCCCATAAGACTCAAATCACACTTAACTATAGCCGGCCATTCATGCCACAGTTTGTTTTCACTATCGGTCTCTCAAGGGATGTGAAAATCATGGGCACAAAATTGAAGAATCCACCCTTCTTGTTTTCTTCATCAATGAACTCTAAAGAATAGTCAATTCTGCAGATTTGTGACCATGACTTGCAAATTCTTTGAGAGATCCATGGTGAAAGAAAACAGAGGCATGAGTGGTCAGCCATAGTTCAGTGCGATTTTAGTCAATCTTAGTCTTTGTGAAACACCCCCCTGGTGATTTAAAGTACGGTGTGCCGTGTTAGTGTTGGTGTTGAGAGTGTGGAAAGGCTCCTGAACAAAGCTTCAACACTAACAGTGAATTTAGAGGTATGATACCGATCACCTGATTGATAACTCAACACTGAGTGAACGTCATATGCTATAGCAAAAAATCTAGACGATGAAATCATTTTTACTCAGAAATTCTAATAAACTAACATCATATTGGATTCGAATTGCATAGTCATTCAAAGAATCCAATACGAAAACTATAGGAAAAAGTTCAGGAAAAACAGAATATCGCTTGAAATCTGGACCCCGTTTCATCAAACTTGTTATCAATAACAAGTTGCAATAACTGTTATAAGCTACTGAAACCCTAGCATCTGATTGGCTATGAGCAAATTTGTCATAGAAATGTGGCAGTTGTTACTGATAACAAGTTTTAGGACACAGGGGACTGCAGTATTTTCCCTAAATACAAAATGCTGAAAAATAAGGAACATTTGGTATCACTGTCTACATTGCCCTTATTTGGATATAAACAAAGTTTTAGTGAGTCCCATTGCCTACCTGTAGACCCAGTTGACGAGTTCCAGGAACTGTGCGTTGAGTTCAGATTCTTCAGGGAACCTTTTCTCCACATACTGCATGAGCTTGACAAGTAGAATGGTCTTCTCTCTTGGGGATGGAGACTGGTTCAACATCAATGGTGTCTGGAAGAGAAAAATAGTGATGGAAATCAAAAACAATATTAACATCATTCAATATAAAGCTTCATTTAACATCAATGGTGTCTGGGAGAGAAAAATAATGATGGAAATCGAACACAAAATTAACATCATTCAATATAAAGCTTCATTTAAAAATAACTGGAAATCATTACAAATGATCTACTTACCATAATTACATCTTGTGGTTCAGTTTGATCACCCCAGACATGCTAAGAACTATGACTCATAGGATCAACCCCAGTCACTTACACTCTCCATACCACTCCCCATAATATTGAGGGTCTAGTGCAACAAAGGGCTATCTACATTTTTGGCAATTTTGATAAATCTTGAAATAAAGATTTGTTGCACTGACATACTGCAGTTTAAAGCAGATAGCCATCTATTTTGGGTGATACCCAGCTGTAGCTGTAGAAACCATTTTTACCGATGGGTTCCTGGTCTCTGCTGGATCATTTTAATGTTGAAATCTCATTCAAATACAAAATGCAGATAGCACTTTGTTGCACTACACCCTCGATATAGCAACCATGACAGACAGTTAACCCCAAACCAATCAAAAGCATCTTTAAGTTCACTAACCATAAATGGTTTCACTCCCCCCAAAATTCCAATTAGTACATGTAGTTTCTCTGATTGAAAGGACTTGACTTTTAACCATCAACCAATAAACAGATATTCTCATCTTGTGCCATGCATCATCATCTTTCTGATTCCCTATCAATATACCAATCCCAAAGACGACACTTTGTACCGACCTTTGCTTTGACCCACTCCTCCACCATCTTGACGATAGTCTTGAGAACCTTAGCATCAGGTGACTTCTCAATGACAGATGTCAGAACCTGGACAAAGTTACGTCTCATGTCCGTACTCATCACGCCGACTCTGTTCTTCACCAGGTCTAAGCTAATGATTAGCAGCTCTGATGCCACTGGTAACAAAATATTTGAAAGAAAGATTTGGACAAAAGTGAGGCAAGCAAGAGTACTCCTGACCATGAAGTGTATACAATTTATCACAACAAAAACAGTGGTAGTAGCTATATCTAAATCACATTGTTAGCCTCTGTTTTATTTTGTTGGGTAGAATATCTTTGATTTGTTGCTTGAAACTGTTAACAAAATGCACTGAATAATTTCCTGCATTACTCTCGTTACATTGCTATTGTCTACTTTGAAAATTTATGACCAAAGGCATAAAAAAGTTTTGGAAAACTCAATACTGCAAAACCTCTGACACTGGCTCCTTGCGTTACACAAAAAGTAGTTTTTACAAGCCCTATGACTGACACAGGGGAGTCACCACCTTTGCATGTACAGAACCCACTGTACTTTTCAAAGAAGAGTAGGGGGGAAATCCCTGGGTTAGTGGTACACTTGCACATCCCAATTAGCTACAGCGGAAGGAGAGAGCCGTGGATCACCATGATTTAGTTCGCTTTCCCCTCCCAAGTGTAGGTGACACCAAATGTTTAGTAATAATAATAATAATAATAATGAGAGGAAAGGCAACATAACCTCTCTTTGATCAATCATGCAGCAAGATCTTAGATACATGGGATACAAATTAATTTTCTCTCACGTGAAGTTGCATCACTGCTGCTTGGACTGAGGTGTTCCTTGGCCATCTTCTGTAGCGCCCTCATGAAGACGGTGATCAACCGATCGATATAGCTGATGTTATTGGTGCAGGCCGCCTTCAAGATCATCAAGGTACCAAACAGACTGGATGTTGGTGAACCATTGGTAGCCCTGGAAACCAAACACAATTCAGAAGATTTGCTAAAACTACACTCAATTGATAAATTTTGTTCCTACTTGAGTGCCCCATAAAACTTACCATTAATGGTAACTTTGCCATCAATGGTAACTACTATGGTAACAGTGCTCGACAACCAATCAAATTCAAGGTTTCCATGGAAGTTAGTATTGATAGCAAAGTTACCATCAATAGTAAGTTTTATGCAACATTTTGAGGAGGCAAGTTGGCTCAGTCAGTAAAGCATCTGCCTGTCGAACCAAAGATCGTAGGTTCGAGTCCAACCCAGGCAGATGACTGAAGCCTGCATTGTGTGTTAACATGCCTTCCCCCGGTTTCATACACGCAGGCTATGTTACAGTGGAAAACACTCTGTCCCTCGGATAGGATGTTAGAAGAGTAGGGGGAAACTCTGGTGTAGTGGTCCACCTACACACCCCCAATCAGTTATATTGGGAGGAGAGACCCCGAAGGTTCCCAGGCCAAAGTGACGCCAAATACTTAAAGCAGCAGTGAACTGACCCTTATTATGATGTATTAACAACACCACCAACTTACAGCTACTCAAAACCAGAGACTCTTAGAAACATTATACCCTTTGTGGCTTCTCGTGAATTTCCTCGGTATGCATACAAATACATTTTAACGGATGTTACTCAAAAAATAAAGGTCTCATTGATCAGAATAGAGCATGCTTGGAGCAAAAAGGGAACAAAATCAGTAGTTTAGGACTGAGAGGGCGCTTTTTCAAAATCCCATACAAGGGTGCCAGTTCGCTCTCGCTTTAATAATAATAATAATTATAATAATAATAATCTATACCATCCTGTTAGCTCCATACACGTATTCTTGACATTGCAGAGCATTCTTCATTCTGACTTATGTCACTAATAAAATATGGTAGACTTAAGGCTTGTTCATATATGGGGCGTCAAACCCTGGTGGTAAACCCCCATGGGTCATACATGTATGTCAACACTAAACAAAAACCTCGGGGTTTGCCGCAGGAGTTTCTCCCTATAAATTTGAACGAGACTTGATAATAACTATGCTGCCATAATTTAACAAAAGGAAGCAAGTGACATACCAACTTAATCTGAGTTATTAATGTTCCTTATTAATGTGCTCTTCTTCCAGGCCAAATTTTATGCATAACCATTCATCCTCTTGAGAGATATGTAAGGTATTAAGATGTAACGATATTCCATTGACATCAATAAAAATACACATATTGCTCTTTTACAGAAAATGTCACTTTTGTCGCTTGCTTCCTTTGGTCAAATTAGGGCAGTATGACATACAAACTCTCTGTAGACTGCATCAATTTATGCCTTTCGAGAAATCTCAAATTTGATACACCGGTAGGTGCATGTAAATGTACTTACTTCTCATAGGCAGTGAGTCCCTCATAGATGACTTTACCTACACTGGCATACAGACTGTCCAGTTCCTCATACTTTGATGCCACGTTGGATGTACCTGAAATATAACAAGATGAAATATTTGAACAACATTAAAGTGATTACACAATGGCAAACAAAATTTTGATGTATGATCGAGAATAGAATTCTAAGAAGAATGACATTAAAAATATGATGATTTTCAATCAAAATCAATGCATTTTTGCTAATTTTTTCATGAAAAATTGTGAGCTGACAAAAAAAATTGAGTATGAGGTATGACGTAAAAGTGGGTACCCAGCTTCGCGCATTGCAGTTGTGCTACGCGCTAGACTGTACAACATGTATTATACCTTGCGCGCATTTTGCTAGAAGTGGGCGACAAGGTACCCACTTTGACGTCATTTTGACGTCAAAGTGGGTACCCAGTTGAAACTGGGTCACAGCTGAGGGGTCAAAAATATCCTGAAATCTTGCCACATTTGGGGGTTTCCTTGGCAACAGGACTTTTTAAAAAACTTTAGACAGATGATTTTCTGCTAATAAAATCATGCTCTTTTAAATGAACTAACATTGTTTCAGCATTGGGTACCCCCTTTAAAGACCGTTTGGAAATGAATGTATTTGCACAAAGATTATTCTGCTTTTAGATAAATGTAATTCAAGAAGAAACTAATCAAAGTCTAAGCAACGTTGTTCTTAATGATAACTTGATTTTTGTCACTGATCATCTTTCATCATGAGTTGTCACTTTTGTATCATGATTTATTTAAATAATATTAAGTACATTTAAATAGCGCATTACACACAACATTTCAATGTTTACAAAACTGAGAAATGATACTTAGATACATCTTACACTTCCTTACACTACCTTACCAAACATAATACATTACACTACCTTAGTCTACATTACCTACATTAAATTACACTACCTTACCTTAAATTACATGACCTTACATTGCATTCATTCTTACATGCTATATTATGACAGAAAAAAGAATACACGGAAGTTAACTAAAGTAAGAAGAAAAGAGATATGTGAACTTACTGGATTCTGTTGGGAATGTACTCATGAGTTTGACAAGCAGTGCATGGACTGATCTTATAACCTTGGTACTTGGGCAGGTCATGCATGCCGCTATCCCTCGTTGCAGTGGCTTGAAACTTGACAGGATTGTGGGTTTATCCTAGACATGAAAGAAGAATTATGATGTCACCTTTTTATCCTCAGAATATATAAAGAATATTAGCTACATTTACATTGCTAACACAAATCTGTCCATCCTGGGGATGCACATTTCCTGCAAAGCATTATTACCCTGGCTTTAGCCCAGGGCCCGTTTCATAAAACTTGTTGTCAATAACAAGTTCCAGTAACTGTTATAAGCTAATGAAATCATTGCATCTGATTGGCTGAGAGCAAATCTGCCATAGAAACGTGGAGGTTGTTACTGATAACAAGTTTTATGAAATAGGGCCCAGGAGCTGAAAGCATTCCATACAATAACCAACTATTACATAATCCCTTTACTACACCTGGGGGGTGTAACATAAAACATACAATCAATCTTATGACTGATATCAATTGTAAGTCTATGGCAAACCATGTACTAAAGAGATACAATTGATTGTAAGATTGATTGTATCTCTTTATGTTACACCCCCTATGTATGGTATGCTTTCAGCATATGTATATTCCTCGTATAATCAATTTATCTATGGTTAGGAAGTCAACTCAAGCTCTGCATGATTTTATGCAACTATACATGCGGAAAGATTGCTAATATGTGATGAAGTACTAGTATATGGAAATAAATGAACATCAAATCAAATCAAATCAAATGTCTTGCTTAAGGAAATTTGTGTCACACTGGCCACTTAACCCTGATCCAAGTGGTCCACAAGTCTGGTGATCAACAAGACCATGGCACAAGGATTCAAATTCCCCCTTCTATAGCATTTGCAACCCAGGCTGCCACCTCAGCAAAACATAAAGAAAGAAGATGTCATATTATATAGACTGAGAACAAGTGGAGAGAAAATTGAGTACATACCATAACACCAAGGAGGAAATTGAGGACATCCAGGCCAGCACAGATGTTACCGTAGTTTGCAACCGCTTGCGTATCCTTTGCCAGAGTATTTGAAACACAAACCAAATACAAAACGGTAATTTTCACAGGTCCATCATATAGTACGAGTATCTACGTTGACGTGTAGTATCCTGAAATCAACATTTCTTGCATTAACAGTTCTTTTTACATATAGTAGCACTGAAACAGCTAAATAAGACGAAAAAATATACACCACATCATAATGGAACAAAGACAATTTCTGTGAGAGGTACACAATGATAAATGGCAATAATCTTTAGCAAATACAGTGTAAATTTTTTCATTAGTATCTTTCTCTCCCCCTCCTCCTTCTTCTCCTTCTTGCTTCTATTTCCATCTTCTTCTCCTTCTTCTTGCTTCTATTTCCATCTTCTTCTCCTTCTTCTTGCTTCTATTTCTGTCTTCTTCTCCTTCTTCTTGCTTCTATTTCCATCTTCTTCTCCTTCTTCTTGCTTCTATTTCCATCTTCTTCTCCTTCTTCTTGCTTCTATTTCCATCTTCTTCTCCTTCTTCTTGCTTCTATTTCCATCTTCTTCTCCTTCTTCTTGCTTCTATTTCCATCTTCTTCTCCTTCTTCTTGCTTCTATTTCTGTCTTCTTCTCCTTCTTCTTGCTTCTATTTCCATCTTCTTCTCCTTCTTCTTGCTTCTATTTCCGTCTTCTTCTCCTTCTTCTTGCTTCTATTTCCGTCTTCTTCTCCTTCTTCTTCATAATCATCATCGTCATCATCATCATCATTATCATCTCCACCATTATCATCACATCTATAATCATTCTACATGTATGTTCTCACCACTGATAAAAAGAGCTTGTCCAGGAAGTTGAGCCTGAGCTCACTGTTTGGCCATACATCCGGTCTCAGAGCAGTCTTGAGTAGAGCCATACATCGTCTTGAAAGCTGTTCACCAGGTGATCCAACCGTTGATGTATTGCTACTATCATTCACCTGACAGGCAAGGCGGATCAGGAAGTTGACCACGGCATCAGAGTAGACCTTCTCGATGGGTTTGCTGGATTCTGAAGTGATGCTCCTCGCAGTCTGAAAAATAGATAATGCAAATGATCTCTGAAATACTGCTACAAGTATAGGGGAGGGGGTTGCAGCATGCTTCTTTATACCAGACAAAACATTTTCTCTGACATTTTATCCAGACTTTCCTGGGTCAAACACTGTATAGTCCTGGGTGAGATAAGACTGACCATGTAATGCAGTATCCAATAGAAGTGAGTACACCCTTTACAAAATGTTAAAATTCAAATGTAAATTCTTACATAAATGTATTACAACTATGATAGAGAAGAACAAAATTCTGTGACTAGTGTATTGATAGGAATTTTCTCTTCCATAACAATAATAGGGAGCTCTTTTCGAGTCCATCCTGCGTCGTCTGTTTTACATGACGGTTCTCGGGCCAGTTTACTGTCCTCCCCATACGCGACGCGAGACCTCTGTTGACCCTTTTTTATGACGTAACAATGGTACATATTTGAACGCGCACGCTTTGTTTGATTAACTGCGTCCTCCACAAATCTAAAGCCTCTTTGCAACGCGACGCGAGGAAAGAGGAGAACGTAAGTCAACTCAGCAAGATTACGCGTCGTCTGAGCTGCGTCACGTATCTAAAGCTCCCTAACGTAATAGGTGAAGGATTTTGTTTAAATCTGTAGCAACGAAAGTTAAGTCAAGGGTGCACTCACTTTTGTTGGATACTGTATGTACTACTCTATATTTGGCTGAAAGAAGAATGATACTCTAGATACACTCCAAACATAGGGTAATTGACCAAGAAGTGATAGAAGGCTTTACCACAAATGCCAACCTTTAATCAAGTTTTGCAGTATCTATTTATAGAAGTATTATGAAAGGGAAAAGAGTATATCCTACTTTACAGCCATAAAACTGTACATTAACTACACGTAAAGTTCAGGAAAAACAGAATTTTGCTTCAAACCTATGGTATTTTTCCTTAAAAATAGTACAAAATGCTGCAAAAAAGAACCATTGGCATCAATGACTTACTGATCCTGATGATGTGTGTCTAACTCTCTTAGGGTCCGGTAGATCGGTGGAGGCTGATCTTTTCACCCCTGCAGGAACAGAGGGCTCTTCAGCTGGGGTTACCTTAATTTCCAAATAAAAATATACCACACATCGTCATAGATCACGACAACAAATGACAAACACATTTCATAAGAACAGAGATATTAGTAACGACACTGGCAGTACAATACCAATTAGGTGAACTATGAAAAAGGCCACAGGGATACTGAAAGGAATTATTTTCTAATACAACATTTTCTTTTCAATATTTTATTAAAGTTTTTCACATAAAAGCTCATTTAATATTGTCCATGGCGGACTGTTGCATATTAATGAGTAAGAAAGAAGAGGAGTCCAGTTCATCGTGACATGGCTGTGAACAACAATAGCCTGGTGGTTAAGTCGCTGCCTGGCAAGCAGTAGATGACAGGTTAGAATCCCACTGGTTCCAATTTTTTTCTGACTTGTGATTTTCATTACAGATCGAACATACGATCTTTAACAATGCCTAAAATTTGTTTACAAATTATACAAATTCCTCCAATTGAGCTTCTTCATTTACTTTGAAAAATACTATTCTTCTCACACAATTTGATATGAATGATTATTCAACAAGCTTTTAAATGAAAGTAAAAGGAAGATAGAATGTATGATTCAGAATGAAAGAGATGGGATAGAGAAAGATGGTAAACAAGTAAGAGAAAGAAAGAGAAAGGCAGAAAGAATGTATCATAAGGAAAAGCAAATAAAAGAGGGATAAAGAATAGAGGAAAAGCAAGTAGATATAGAAAGAGGAAGAGAGATTAGCAATCTTACCTCTGCTGTTCCCTCATCCTCTCTGATCCTTTGTACCTCCCACTTGATAATAACTTCCACCAGTTCAACGACCAGCTTCCTATGTTCCAGAGTAGCATTGGGTGTGTTTCCAAGCCTCTGAATGGAGTATACCATGGTTTGAATCAGATGATGCCTCACTGGATAGTACACCTTGTAATGTCTCACCAGTAGCTGTCTGCAAGTCAAACATTCAATTTTACAAAATCAACAAGAAGTCAACTTAAAGGAAACCAAAACCCTTAAGTCAAGTATTTCCCTAAACATGATTCCTTTTGATTCTCATTTTTTTTTTATTTCTTAGCAACAAAAATCCATAAGTTACTAGCATGCACTTGCTTTTCCAAGTGTTCAGCTAAAAGATATCATAACACATGCAAGTAATCCAATGACTGTTTTCCTTAGCATCAAGGACGGAACTAAGGCAACCACACCTAAATAAAGCTTAAACCACGACATTAAAGACGCTAGGTCGTGGGCTTTCTTGGGAAATGGATCATAATTTGCTGACACCAGACTTTGTGAAAAATACCTATAATAGAGCTTCATTTCTGGAGCACAGCAAAACAAGCTGTCCCACCACAAACATTCTTCGGCCTGCTTCGGGCATTCTCGGGCCAGGGAAAGTGAGATAATTACTTTGCCATATGGGGAAAGGGTGAAGTATACAGAGCATTACATAAGGTCTGCTGGTCATAAAACTCACAGTGATGGACAACACCTGTTACTGGTTAAGCACCCATGGTGTCTTATTCCCCATGAAAGCCCACGACCTAGCGTCTTTAATGAATAGATACGGTAGACTTACAACATGTGAACAAGCTGTGCAATGGTGTAGCCCTCTTCGACGATGATCTTCTTAGTCCAGTGTGTGAGCATAGCGTTACCATCCTCCATGCGTTGTGGTAGGACAGGTGTCAAGATATCCAGAGCTTGTCTAACTACTGACCTTGCTTCAGCAGCATGTGCCTTCAATAGACTGTGGAACACCTACAATTTAAGATATAAGATTAGGATATTTTCATTATCATGATTTCATCATCTTAAACATCATTTGGATGATGAAAATTAATATTTCTACTATCTTCAAAAATCAAATGAAACATCTCTATCATGATCATATTCTTATTATCTTCACTCATTATCTGAATTACCATGACTAAATTTGAACAATTGGAAAAATGTACATCAATTCATTTATGGGTGAAAATGCAAGGTTGTGAGCCAGTTAGTGAAGATGTCCATTACAGAACAGCCAAAAAATGGAACATTGTGAAGTCAATTTTAACATCATGAAATAAATTCAAATTCAAATTCTAATAATGAATTCCAAATTTATTGTATTATATTATAAAAGAAGAGGTTTCCTTATATCATCTCCTTTCTGTCCTTTATTCTATGTTTTCTTATGGACTTATTTCAATTTGTATAATTTCTAAAAATCCTGCTCTGAAGTATGTTCCCTTGAAGGGCCATTTCTAATGAGCCCCCCTTGTCCTATGAACATGACGGACAAAGAAAGTGGACAAAATAAATAACCCCTCATTCTACCCTTCACAATGGTTCTGGTAGTCAAAAGAACATCCCTTCACTGCTATTATCTAAAATATGTGGAACAGGTGTCACATGCATATTCACCTGGAACTACATGATTAAACATAATAGCTATGAAGGGATGTTCTTTTGACTACCAGAACCATTGTGAAGGGTAGAATGAGCAGTTGTCTATTTTGTCCGCTTTCTTTGTTCGCCATGTTCATAGTGTCTTGTCCTTTCTATGATCCTACCACAACTGTGTGGCAATTTTTCAATGATTTTCTAAATGTGTATATAAAGAGAAAAGACATCTGTGGGGTGTTTCATAAAGCTGAGTGCAAATTTACGCACAACTTGAATATGGAAAGCGAAAAGGAATTCTAAATCGTTTTTAATAGCATAACTAAAGTTGAAATACATGTATCTGTGTAGATTACCACAATTGCTATTCACAAAACATTTTAAAAGTGAAGTTTAATTTTTGATAACAATTTGACTGAGATTATGGGAAATATGGTCACACTTTGTTAAAAGAGGAAAACTTTCAGGCATCCCATTTAGCTCTTTATATGATAAGTCAGTGTGAGAGTGATTTGTTAAGTCATGCGTAACCTTATACACAGCTTTGTGAAACACCCCCCCCCTCACCGAATTTGTTTTGGTTTGAAATAAATATGAAAGAGGAATGATACCTGTAGAACAATCCTCTTGTGGATGGCAAACTTGGCAATGTTGTGAGCGAGGAGAAGATGCCCATGATACTTGGTGGTAGGATCAACACAGTTCTTCTGAATGAGGCAAGGCCAGGCAAAGGTCATCAATCGACGAAGCTTAGTGCCCTGTTTCCTGCACGCATAAATATTAGAAGTGGAATTCCATTATAAGACAAAGAGGATTTAAGTCACATGATATAAACTGATGATGGTTTGTGACTCTACTTCAAAAATAGGGTTCATACACTTATACACTTTCAAAATTCCATGACTTTCCAGGGCAGAAAAATGCAAATTTCCATATCTCATCGATCACATGTGATGCAACCCTTACATAAAAAGCGTGCTGATTAAAAGAGTTCCAAAGCTGATCTCAGTGTCATGTATGAAGGGCTGGCTGGAGCGTGAATTTATCAACATGAAAACTATCCTGAATAAATGATTTTCCATGACTTTCCAGAAGAAATTGACAAATTCCCTGACTATTTGCTTCTGGAAAAAAGATTTTCCGATTCCCTGACTTTTCAGGAATTCCCTGACCCGTATGGACCCTGCAAAAAACTAACATATTGATCGATTGGAGTCACGATGACTTGGCTCAAGGGGGCCAATGTGGTATCACCAGAGATGCCAACCCCAAAGGATGGTTTTCAGTAACATTTGACATGTATTTCCGGAACAAATGGAGGTCTATCCGGAACACACGCCGTCAAAATATCAATGATAGTTTTACATACGCATGTGCCCATCAATTGACTGCACGCCAGCGCTGTATACAGTAGCTACACTATACTAGTAATCACACAGTCACAGCGCTGCAGCGAGCACCACTCACCAAAACTAAGTCCTAAAGTCATTGCAAATGCTGAATTCAGCAGTCAAAGATGCGAAATCAGTGTTATTTTTCCAAAGAATGCTGGCCTTCAGTCCGGTGAATAGAAACAGGGTCTCTAAAAACCCGCTGGAAATCGAGAAATCTAGGGTTTCATGACGCATTTTTTCGCTTATCCCAAGCAACTAATGTGATGGTATCGGCGAAAACCAAATTGAAAAGCAATCTCCCCGTAACTGCCGATGCAGTAACTTCATGTACAAAGTTATATGCAAGTTCCGACAAGCCAAATTTGAACGAAATGGGAGCACTGACGAGCCCCGAAGCATCCCCGATGCACAGCCACGATCGTGCCCATTTCACGTGCAGTGAAATTCAGTGAGCGCACGCGCTCTCCTCCGCGTGCTACAAAGCTCAGTACAGTGCAAATGCATACGCGTACAGAGGCTCTATGTAGATGTATACGGAGGGGCCTACGTATATTTTTGTTTGATTTCCCTTATTGTAACAAGTGCAATAAAATCGGAACAAATACGGAGAATCCGGAACGGTTGGCATCTCTGTATCACAACAGAATCATGTTTCAAGAGTTGAAGTGGTTACTACATATGTGACGCCAAACGTGAAACAAGGGACCATTATGGTTACAGTGATTGATTTCGCTTTCCTTTTCCTGGCATCCAAATGTTGCACTCAGAAGACGACCATTAAGACATATGTATTCAAACCTTATGTTCTTTTTATCGCACTGATTATATTGTAATCTTTATGTTTGTTTTGTGAAAATGCCGAATAAATATATAATAACTGCTATATTTTGGAATTTCACCTCTTGGTGTTTCATCTTTAGTAACAACCAAATAATCTTGAAAATGGGCATTCTCAAAGATGTTCAAAGATGTACTCAGTGTAAACATTCAAGCAAGTACAGTTCAGCTTGAAATCAAGAAAACGGGTGACTGCAGTCGAATGAGCTCATCTTCATTGAAATAGTGTACAACTCAGCTCAATCAACTGATGTCAGCTGTATGGTCGATCTCAGGCTGAATTGTATTTGTGATAAGTTTCTTTGCTTACTCTGGCTCAAAATTCTATCAAGTCCAAGTTGTCCCAAATACCAGCTTAACCTAATCCAATTAACCAATTAAATTTATGCATATTGACTTGCCCTGCAATGATATGTCATGTATTAAAAATCAATCCTTCAAAATCAAAACTGTAATAATATCAAAATTACAAGACGAAAACTTTACATTGAAAAAAACAGCAACGAAAAACAGAATGTCTTACTTGTCAGCAGCATCATGGATGTGTGGAGCAGCCCTCTCAACCAAGAGGGCAGCAAACTGTAGCAGCAGGATCCTGACAGAGTCTGACGTCCCATATGGATTCTCGGGATCAATGACCTTACTGATGAACACACTGACAAGGTTATCAGGACTGTCCTGACCTGGGTTGGGAGGACCACCGATCAACTAATAATAAAAAAACACAAACAATATAAATGAAGGATTGAAGTATAAGTTGCGTACTAGTCATGTGCTTATGAAAACGTGTCAATGATTTATATCCATGGGTCCATTATAGGGTACATAAGAATGATTCTGTATCATGAGGAGTTGGAATCTGCAAAATGATAAATTTACACTGAAACTATTTAACACATCGCAACAGTCTTGCTGAAAATTACATTCAGTAAAATAGCACTGTACAAAGATTTGGGTATATGGGACCACACACACTCATCATGTGTTTTCCAAATTTAGTCAAGCATTTTCATCAAGTTCTAGTTGCAGGGAGAATTTGAGGGCATTTTAAGAGCCATATTTCTCATGTGAAATTAAAATTATGATATTTCTTTACACAGGAATTACCTGTATGTGCACTGGAAAAAGATGATATGAATAAACACATATTGGCCATGTGCACACTTAAAGAAAACAGATAATTGGACAGGATTCTGTTATCTAGGAATAGGTTTAGACCATGAATTGTGAATTCCGGCCAAATTCTGAAAGATGGGACTTACACTATCTCCTTCTCCCTTATCAAACGAAGCAGCAAACATGGGAATGATGACGTACTGTAGAGCCTTCGCTTTAAGTTCTTGAGGGAAACTCTTGTCGTGGAACAATTCGACAAACTTGAGGAAGATATGCCTCTTCTGTTCAACCGAGTAGCCCTGTGTTTGAATTTACAAAATAAAAAGAGGAAATTTTTGTCTTAGAGCCCTCTATTACATTATGGCTTGTAGAGATAAGGTTGATATTAACTGGCAATGTACTTATAAAGTCGCTCAAGTCTTTTATTCCATTATGAATTAAAATCATTTGCATATTCAAAGTTAAGGTAAAATTCAATAATGATTTCAGAAAGCATTCAACAGCAACACGTGAACTGTAGACTTCTCTTTCACCGTGAGCAGAACGTATATTATTTGTATAGATACAGATACATCAACCAATTCACAACAGTGTCAATTTTATGACTATCGGTATATGAATTTTGACTGACCATGAAGACACAAAAAATGGAATGAAATTGATTTCCAATGTATGAGAACTACTAAACTTCTCATATGTTCACACTAATAGAGATCTCCAGATAAGTGTCATTTGTAAGGACATAGTGTTATCAACTTACAAAAATAAACAAAAGCATATTTTACAGGACGGCTTACCCATTTTACAGGATGACTTGGGCATCTTATCTTTATGTCGTTGTGCGCAAAATGGAAAATTATTGAAAATCAAATTTTTCAAACAATGATTGATAATTTCACGGCTAGCAAGTAGACCTCGTTAATTGATATAAGATTTTCTTGTGGCATGTTCTTTGCTAAAATTCTACTCCAATATGTCAAAATAGACTTTTAAATTTCTGCATTTGGGCATGTTTCAATCCAAACATGTTCTTTCGCACAACAACATAAAGATAAAATGCCTTTATCTGTTTTACTGGATGGCTAACCTGTTTTACTTGATGTCTTATCTGTTTTACTGGATGGCTTACCTGTGCAACTGTCTCTTCAAGGAATGTTCGGAGGAACTGAAAGTTTGGCAGGTAGCGGTTGCTGAACACTCGCAGCAATTGAAACAGAAGCTCTACATTGGATGGATGTTGTCTGAAGGTTGAAAGAAACATCAATAACTTCATTCAAATCACTCAATGAATAAATTACTTATTAATTCATTACATACAAGAGTATTCATATCTATGCGTTGTAAACACTTCATTACTACACATTACACGTAGAGGCAATATGAGCAACAAAACATTAAATGAAAAAGATTTTTGGCTGAAAAGTTGTGTTTGATATTTTAAACTCCATTATTTACGAATTTACAAGCTATGTTCAATATTCCATAACACATATGCTTTTTCTTTAAGTAACCAAAGCTCTAAAATGCACCAAGAGCTTTGTTATCTGTGTGATTCAATCTGCCTATAGAAATTATGGTCAGGATAACAATAATGGAATCCATTCTATACCAACAAGATAACCCAAGGCAAAAAAGGCCTCTATTTCTCAGTAGCTGCCAACCAATGATTCCCACGTTTGAGTCACATCTTTGGACATACCAAATACTACTGAATCAACTTCATGAAAAGTCTGTTCATTTCACCATTTTCTGTATCGCTCATTTCACCATTTTCTCCATCATTCATTTCACCATCTTCTCTATTGTCCAGAATAAGACGACATCCATGATTCCATTACTTACTCAGCATAGTTGAGCAAACACTTGACGAGCAGTTTAGGCTCCTCCCAGTGAGGAACACCTTGGTTGTCATGGCGATGACGCTCTTGGAAGGCATCGGATACCCAGATGCGGCGAAGATGAACAAACTGCCAAATTAAGAAAATTAGTAAAAATAAGCACTGAACATATACTACTACAACAACTATGATATTTGTTTACCCAGGGTACATGTAGCCTCTTCAGTGATATGTCCTAATCTCCCAGGGGCCCTGCAATCATATTACCCCAGCTTTAGCATGGCTACTGTATCGCTCAGTACATTCAAGAAATAAATCCTAATAGGTACGCACTTACCACACATGGGTCGAGTGTGGCAAATGCAGATTAACACCTTGCCAAATGAATCTGATGCTGCTATAACAAAGTTAATGCTAGCACCTAAAAAAAATAAAATTAATCTCTTAGCTGCAAGCTGGTAAAGTCAAATGGTACTCTGTCTTGAGCCTTGTTCCTTACTTTGTCACTTCATTTTATCACCTCAAGTCTGACACCATCCCAAATCTTGGGTGATCTCTTCTCCTGTAGCTCTGACAATAGGGAGCTTTAGATACGCGATGCAGCTCAGACGACGCAGAATCTTGCCAAAAATGTTGTTGTACGCATGCGCGAGACAGCTCTTTTCCAGTCCATCCTGTGTCGTCTGTTTTACACGACGGTTTTGGGGCCAGTTTACCATCCTCTCCAATACGCGACGCGAGACCTCTGATGACCCTTTTTTATGACGTAACAATTGTCCATATTTGAGCACGCGCTCTTTGTTTGATTATCTGCGTCCTCCCAAAATCTAAAGCCTCGCAAGGAAAGAGGAGAACGTAAGTCAACTCAGCAAGATTCCACGTCGTCTGAGCTGCGTCGAAAAACTGAAGTACTGCACAGAGATTTTGGGTGGAAACAGTGGAATGAAATAATGAGGTGTTTGTCTTACCACAGTGGGTGTTTGTGGAAGCCATTCCTTGTCATGTTTCACGAGAGTAGCACAGATCCGAATAGACTGATACTGTAGCTCCAACAGAAACTTCTCACCAGAATTGGTTGCACGAGCGGGGGGCTGCAAAGATTTCGAAAATGCAATTGCACGTAAATACAATCCATATGTCATGACGATCCCTCCGTTTTTCCTCGATCGCACCTGAAATCTTGAACAGCCTACCATCTACCAAAGTCTGTGATGCCCATTCTGTAGATTAAAGGCATACCTCTTTGTATCTTGATTCAGTTAACTTCCATGTATCTTGCATCCTTAGTACTTTAGCCTTTAATATTGATTGTAATATTCTTTGTAAAAGGTTTAAATATGCTAGCATTAATATAAAAAAGTAAACAATAACTATTAGAGCTGATAGTGTGAAGCTAAGTATGTATAATCTAAGTACATACCTGTAAAGCATACTGAAATGTTTATGTAATGTGCTATATAAATGTGAAATATAATAAATATGAAGTACATGTATATACATAATAATAAATAATAATAATAAGTCAGCATTTACATAGCGCTTATCAGGAAACTCTCTAAGCATTTTACATAATAAAATACATAACCTTAAACAACTGCATGATATAATCTACTCAAGTAATTAATCATGCTACACATTTAAGAGTTAAACATAACATACTAACTACAAAACAGATAAGTCTTAAGCGTTGTTTTGAAACTGTTAAGGGATGA
Source organism: Echinometra lucunter (assembly GCA_029962745.1). NCBI lineage: Eukaryota > Metazoa > Echinodermata > Echinoidea > Camarodonta > Echinometridae > Echinometra > Echinometra lucunter. The sequence continues at coordinate 1,252,315 of CM057167.1, read as the reverse complement.
TTGCTTTTTTAAATTCAAAGGGAGTGAGTTCCAGAGAATATGAAGAATATAATATGAAGTATATAATATGAAGTACATAAATGTGAAGTATATCAATGTGAAGTATATTATCACTGTAGAAAATACTACAGTACATAAGATACATGGGACAGATAAAGCCGATGATGGCAAATTTATAATAGACTAACAGCATCATGATTGTCATATAATCAGATCATATAGGCCAATACACCATACTCAAACTCATGAATGCTACAATATTTTCTACCTTTTTATTAGTATCAAGCGTAAAGAAATAAAAACCACTGAAACGTAATAGTTTCTATTATCTGACAATTCACAAACCCGCATGTAGTCAGAGAAAGCTGATGAAATTAAAGCAAATCCTAATTGCATTCAATGTGATATGCTTCTGATTTCCTGTTACACTACAGCACATATCACCAAGATACTTTTTAATAATACTTTCTTTTTAAGTGCTCCCATTGTACATGTACATGTACTTCAAATTCTGAAGCTGAGGTAAAATAGAAGATGTGGTTGCTGAGTTTAATCTGGTACCAATGGATATTTTTCTAAGGATTTTTATCACAGAATTTACCAGTATGATGCATTAGATAAAAGCTTACTTGTGTCTTACTGAATGCTAGGTTGATCAGTTTGCTGGGATTCTTACCTGTGTTTTACTGAATGCTAGGTTGATCAGCTTGCTAGGATTCTTCTGAATGACCGACCTCAGAGGTTCAGCTAACTCATGCTTCAACAAGTACTGTACATGTAGAAACAGATTATCATACTTCACTACGGAAAATGTCAAAGGGGCCAATGACCGCAAAATGTTTTACTTTGCACGTTTCAGATTCCATGCCAAATTCTATGTCCGAAAAACAGTTTTAGATATGATTTATGGAAAGAGCAATTGCAATTTTCAATAACTTATAAATAACATGAAGATCACTTGTAATTAGGTTACTTGACTGAATAAACATTTACAAAGGTATAAAACCCAAGCCACACTGAGGTTTCACGGAATTGGTTTTTACGGATGTTTAAATTATCTTCCAAAGCCTCAACTCACTGCACACGGATGTCCCCTGCATTTAACTTGTGCGAGCCACAGAGTTCACTTGTCAAAGGATTAACTTTTCATCCATAGAATGCCAATTTTAAGGACATGCACAGTAGACCCTCAAAAAACTCTTCATCTGGGTAGTGTTTCACAAAGACTAAGATTGACTCAAATCGCTCTTAACTATGGCAGGCCATTCATGCCACTGTTTGTTTTCACCATTGATATCTCAAGGGATGCGCAAATAATAATAATAATAATAATAATAATAATAACTGGATTTATATAGCGCCTTTTCCAGAGGATACAAGGCGCTATCAATATAAGTCTAAGAGGAATTATTACACAAGTAGGTTTTCAAATGCTTTTTAAAGAGGTCAAGTGAAGTACTATTACGAAGAAATGCAGGGAGTTTGTTCCAAAGACGTGGAGCAAATCATGGTCACATATTTGCAGAATTTACTTATTTTGTTTTCTTCATCAATGAACTATAAAAAAAATTGTCAATTCAGCAGATTTGTGACCATGATTTGCAAATCCTTTGAGAGATCCATGGTGAAAGAAAACAGTGGCATGAGTGGCCAACCATAGTTAAGTGTGATTTTAGTCAATCTTAGTCTTTGTGAAACACCCCCCAGATTTTCAAAAGATAAAGGACCAGAATGCGATGTCAGAAGCTAGGGCACTAGCTCAGAAAGAGAGGATATTTACATTGAACATGCGACTGAGTTGATGATTCTTGAGGTTGTTCTCCTGTAGGAATAGGTCCACTGTTTGCTGAGCATAGCGAAGAAGGTACTTCAGCAGGGGCTCTCGGAATGGACTCCCAACCTAGAAACAAATATAATAATATAAAACAACCCATGAATAGAAATGCTGATATCTTGGCAAAAAGTGGATGTCACAAGGTTATTCAAGGGAGTATTTTCAGTTACTATTAAGCCACCTGTAATAAGCATATGGGAATAAAAGAATAAAGTAGTCAATGGGTTAATGACAGCATGCAGAGGCTCTCATAATAGATTCCCAACCTAGAAACACTACGATAAGATGAACCTTGAATTTTAAATCATGAGCTGAAATACAGTAGTTGTGATAGGAACAGTAAATCAAAGGTCACAAAGACTGTACTCAAAAAGTGTATGCCCCATGATCATTGCTGGGAAAGGACAAACCTGGGTCCCATTTCATACAACTTGTTATCAATAACAAGTTCCAGCAACTGTTATAAGCTACTGAAATCCTTGCATCTGATTGGTTGAGAGCAAATTTGTCATAGAAATGTGGCAGTTGTTACTGATAACAAGTTTTATGAAAGTGGGCCCTGACCTGTATTGTATTTCTCTCACATCTGGGACATTGTGCACTATTGGAAATATACTACTACTGATAATAACTTCCCATATGAACATGTGTGTTTAAAGATCATCTACTTATATGATGAAAATGAAACATTTAAAAAATCTATAGGAAACAACTGGTATACAGATGATCTTTGAAAGTGGAGGTTTGCATGTTGGTACTAATAATGTAGATGAGGTTTATGGTTCACCATGTGGTAAGTCCTGAAACGACTGAGTGGAGAGAGTAGAGAAAATTGAGAGGGAGGAGAAATGGAAAGGCGAGTGAGAGAGAGAGAGTAGAGAGTATCTTTTTTGAGACTAGGTGAAGTCCTAAAAAGGACTGTAAACCAGTGAGAAGGCAACGAGGAGAGAAAGTTCTAACCAGATGAGAAGGCGATGCTGTATATTCTGACTTCATTCAGATATAACAAAGAAGTAAACTTAACAGAAACTGAACTGATTTCAGCTAAATACATATTATCATATTGATACATATATCAACTAGATGAATCTTCGACCACGGTGGTCGAACTTTATGCCTCCGCCATTACCAGATCAGAAATAAATAGCACTTCATGTTGCTTTATTTTCATTTATACAATGACATCTTTGACTTGACCTTTGACTTTGTGACCCCCAAATCTAATGAGAGCATTGCCCTTTCCATATGCATACATGAGCCAAGTATGTTGAACCGTCAAATGGTTATTGAGTTATCACAAGAACGAACCATTTCTATGTACATAATGACCTCTATGACCTTTGACCTTTGACCTTGAGACTCCAAAATCTAATCAGATGATTGCCCCTTCCATATGCATACCTGTGCCAAGTTTGAGGTTGATCGGTCAAATGGTTGTTGAGTTATGGTGAAAACAAACCATTTCTATGTGCAAAATGACCTCTATGACCTTTGACCTTTGACCTTGTGACCCCAAAATCTAATCAGATCATCTTCCCTTCCATGTGCATACATGAGCCAAGTTTGAAGCCAATCTGTCAAATGGTTCTTAAGTTATCGCGAGAACGAGCCATTTTTATGTGTATTATTACCTCTATGACCTTGACCTTTGACCTTGAGACTCCAAAATCTAATCAGATCATTGTCCCTCCCATATGCATACATGAGCCAAGTTTGAACTTGATCCGTCAAACGGTTCTTAAGTTATCGCGAGAACGAAAACGGGACGGACGGACGGACGGACGGACGACCCGAAAACATAATGCCTCCGGCAACCACCTACGGTGGGCGGAGGCATAAAAATACAACTACCATGAAAAAGAAACCCAACAGCACAAAGGCTGAGGAGGGAAACTGCAGGGTTTTTTTTAAGGCGCATTTCTTGTGTACAAAATGAACGGCAATGACACAACAAAGGACTGCGGATAAGATGTTACCCACTCATTTACTTGATTCTTCAAAACCCCTACTGAACCCCCAGAACCCCCATCGGCTTTCTTCTCCATATCGAACAGGCCTTAATTCTTTCGTTCTTACCTCCATGTTGAGAGCGCCTTCAGCCTTGATGACAAGAGTGAGGAGATGCTCCAGGATCTTGGCAGACGCTGCAGGGATGGCGTGGAAGATGTTGAGGATCGCTGTACAGATCTTCAGACTGTCGGTAGACTTCTGACCGTTCTTCTGGCTGATCACGGTCGTCTCAAGCCACTTCTTTAGATGACCCTGGTGATAGAAGTTTAAAGAATCGTTATATCTATCTCTCGAGCATCACGGATGCCAACATGACAATAGAGAAACACATTCCACAAACTGTATTCATTAATGAACGTGAGACATATGAGAGAAAAATAAAACCAATCTATAAAGTTTTCTTGTGGCATTAAGCTATTTTTAATATACTCCCAACACATTCTGATTATTGAATTTCACTACTCCACAAGTAGTTCCTACCATCTTCACTCCACGCCAGCCAGTTGCATTGTATGTATGTATGTGCACACATGCTAGTCAAAAAAATACTTGTTTGCATCCTTCTAGGCACTCATTAATACACTGGGTGTAGAGAAGCAATTTAATGAAATACCTTGCTTCAGAACATGCAACTTTGCATGCTGCACAGATGACAACCTTTCATCAAGTTTGGCTGTATTTTCATGTCTGAAAAGAAGTATTTTCAACTCAATAACCAATTCCATTCTTATAGTACTCGAAGCTCTTCTGATTGCCACTTGCATTTAAATAGAACTAATGTTGGTCTGACAAGTGTATTTTATAGGGGATCCAAGATCTGGAATGAATTACACCCAGCTATAAATACAAGTCCATCTTTAAATTCACTTAAGCGTAACTATAAGTCATATTTACTGAAGCAATATTAGGCTCTTTGTCTGGCATTAAATACCTTGTCTGTGTTGGGCTTGTCCTGGTTGTTTAACTTTTATTGTATTTGTTGTTGTTGTTTTTTAAATAACTTATTGTATGATATCCAGCCAATTTTGCCCATCTACATCTATTTCTATTATATGTTATTGTACTTTGATACTCAAGGTGGCAGCTGTTCATAAAGCTCTTGCTTTTCTTGCCGTCTCCTCTATCTTATGTTTTTATACTTTGTCTATATGTATTTTTAAACTATTGATGGAAATAAATGAATTATGAGTTGAAAGGAGTATATCCTACTTAACAGCCATAGAACTGTGCAGAGACTGAAGTTTAGGAAAAAGAGTATCTTGCTTAAACCTGTGGTATTTTCCCTAAGAAACAAAACAAAATACTCCGATCATCACTGATGCTGTGTTGAGGATTGAATCTACAATCGTCACATAAACAGTCAAGAGCTTAAACCACTTTAACCAATACAGTACTCATAAATATCTACCTCTGAAAGGGATAATAACAGAGATACATGTATGCTTACCAGCATCTGCTCACAGAGTTTCTCATTGAACGCATTTGGGAAGAGTTGAGTAAGGCTGTGCAGCCTCTGTATAACGTTGAGGTTCAACGTCCGATGGTCACCCAGCATGAGAAGCAATGGACGAACACTGGTGTGCACTAACTCCATCTCAACAGGTTGTCCCGCTATGAACTGAAGAAGGAAGAAATAACTCGTTCATGACAGGAATTATTTAAAGCCTTACTTGATCAGGTAATATACGACTACCACGTAGCAAAATTATTACAGGATTATAATGTTTTATAGTACATGTCTACTTCTGGAACAAATTTCCCGTATTATTTTCTTTTGTAGTTGGAAATACATGTTGAATTCTTCTATTTGCTGTAAATCCAATCTATTTATTTCTTAAGACTGTAAAGGGTATTGTTCAATTCAGCCCTTGGGCTGTGATGCATTATCTGTAATACAACATACCAATATAAATAGAAAATAGTAATGATATTGAACCTAAGACTTGAGTTTTCTTACCTTCTCCATACATTTTGCTCCAGCTTCCTGAAGCTCACTCACATTTGAGTTGAGAGCATTGAAGAGAATCTTAAAGATCCTCTCCCTGGCCTGAGGTATGTACCGACATGCCGCCAAAGCATCTACACAAATACAACAACAAAATCTTCTACAGGAAAGGTATAAGGGTCAGTCCTTGGGGTTGGGATGCCAGTAACTTTAGTGACATACATGTAGCAGAGACTTTTAAAAAAAATTCTCACTTAACCCATTCATGACAGAGGTCCATATTTTGTGGTTTGGCCTAATATCTTTTGATGCAAAGCCCTAAAAATCATACCAAATACATGAGCAGAAAGAGCAAAAAATTCTACACAAACTGTGCCCATTTTGGTTGCGTCAATATTCGTTGTTTGATGCTGAAATTTTTTTAAAGGAAAATAAGCATTAAAATCCTTAAATTGGCAATGTGATAGAAAGTTTAAAATCACCATTTTCCCCTGCAAATTGGCAACTTTTTGACTTCTCATGATAATTTCTGTCAATTTATATTCATTTCAGATACATGACATTTTATAAGAAAAATGTAGCCATAAAATAAAAATGTTGGTGTTGCCAATTTGAAGAATAAAAGCTGATCAAATTAGGCTTTAAATAATTCCTGTCGTGAATGGGTTAAACTGGGCAAAATAACTACCAATAATGACTTCACAAAAAAACGGTGTCCCACGAAGGTTTATTTCTCAAGCATCATAGTGTACTTCAGTTTCAGACAAGAGAGTTCAGTACCAATGATGTAAAATGTGATGCTCATGTAATGCAGGAAAAAAAAAACAGATATGTGTTACAACAAAGCCATAAAAGATTTCCAATTCAAACATTGATTATTATGGTAGCAGACACACATCGGAATTGATCTTCATTGTCAAATGAATTGGATGATCCTACGTTACATGGACCTCACATGATTTTTCCTTGCCCCAATGATTACTGATTATACAGTAGTTGGTTTGCACCAATGCCTGGTGGTGATAATTTGGTTGATCTCCATGTATATCAAAGCTTTCAAATGATAGGGGATGGATAGAACCAAGTGTTCCTAAATGCTCTTAGACGTAGCCATTTTGAAAGAGATAACCATAGTACTTAGACAGCACACTACAGTGTTGAAGATCATTTTGGAGGAAGCACCGGAAACTATGAATGGCTCATACATGTACCTGCCAACCCTAGGAGCCAAGAAAAAGGAACAAATTAAAAAGAAATTTTTAAAAATAGGAACATTCCCACATTTCCGATACAACATTACAGACAGATTTGTACAGAAATAGGAACACACACGTTAAAATGGCAATTTCCTTTTCCAAAAAATAGGAATATTCCTATTTAATGGGAACAGTTGGCACATATGAATGGCTAGATGATGACTTACTTAGTGCACTGATGCGTAGTGGCACAAGACTTGGCACAGCCTTGTAGCATGGGAGCTTGACAAGTCCAGAATCCTCAGTCTCACACAGATTCATCAGCTTTTAGTAAAAACAATACAAGAGTTAATTCAATAATCAATAAGTTAACCCATTCGTGACAGAAGGTCCACATTTTGTGGTTTGGCCTAATATCTTTTGATGCAAAGCCCTAAAAATCATACCAAATACATGAGCAGAAAGAGCAAAAAATTCTACACAAACTTTGCCCATTTTGGTTGCGTCAATATTCGTTGTTTGATGCTGAAAATTTTTTAAAGGAAAATAAGCATTAAAATCCTTAAATAGGCAATGTGATAGAAAGTTTAAAATCACCGTTTTCCCCTGCAAATTGGCAACTTTTTGACTTCTCATCATAATTCCTGTCAATTTATATTCATTGCAGATACATGACATTTTATAAGAAAAATGTAGCAATAAAATAAAAATGTTGGTGTTGCCAATTTGAAGAATAAAAGCTGATCAAATTAGGCTTTAAATAATTCCAATCACGAATGGGTTAAGTTAATATTTAGTAGAGCAAAAAACAGGAAAATGTGAACATTCAGCAGAAGGCCATGATTCAAAGTTTTCTTATGTATTCAACAACGGTTTAAAAGAAGAGAGATAATAATCCTTGCTTCAACCACACAATTGGATGGAGCAACCCGAATTCTGACACTGATTTAATAAAAGAAAAAATATATCAAACTCATACAAATGTTAAGAAAAATATTGGTAATTATAGATACTGCAGCGTAGGCCTACTAAATTTGGGGGCAGACAGCAAGTTTCCACTTGTTATAAGATTGCTCCTAGGAAACAAGAAAGATGATCTTAATCATAGGTGGTCTTAACGTAAAGAGATTACTTGATATATAGTTCAAAGAGAAGCAAAGTTCAAGGGAAACAAAAAAAAACAAAAAAACAAGAAACCCTAAATGACGGAGTCTTTCTATACAGGTGGACACTAAAACAGGGCCCCGTTTCATAAAATTTGTTATCAGTAACAACTGCCACATTTCTATGACAAATTTGCTCTCAGCCAATCAGATGTAAGGATTTCAGTAGCTTATAACAGTTACTGCAACTTATCATTGATAGCAAGTTTAATGAAATGGGGGCCAGGTCAGACTATATTATCATAAAGGCTCATTCAAATATGATGAGAGAAAGCCCCACTTTTATTTTTTTTTTTTTTAGTGTTCCATATGGCGTGGTAAACCATGCCAACTATGATAAAAAACGTGCATTAATGCATCAAAGCTCAAAAAGAGATTTTTTTGCCATAAGGTGCACAGACAAACTCATGACATCATATTCTGAACCAGTTTTCAAGAATTTGACTGGTCCACAGCTTTTTTGCCACTAGTAGACTAAAAAAATATGCCTCTTGTCTCAGCATTTGTTTGTTTGTTTGTTTGTTTGTTTTTTTTGGGGGGGGGGGGGGGGGTTGCCGCCTCATATCCTGCAACTTGTACATACAAAAAAAAGTGGGGTTTGCCTTTTCATGTCTGAACAAGCCTTAAGAGATACCAATACTATGAGTGTACCTCAGTGAAGAAAACTTTGTGTTCAGGTATGGTTGGATCCATGGTGAAAAGTCTAGGTTCCAACGTCGTACAGAACGTATTACTGTCCATCAAACCTCGCTGTGCGTTGGCGGGCTGATGACGCAGTAGATGTTTCTTGGGAGGGATCATGTCTGCCAGTACTTCCTTATGGGGAGACATGATCTCCATGACCTTCTTGTTGGTGAACTCTGCAAGCCATCGCAGGGAATCCATGGCCTGATTACAGGGAAACACACCCATTGACACATCACAGCATTTAGAAAGTAACAGAGGTACACAAAGTTAAATCATGTTAAGGTGGCATTGCTCCACCTATAGGACGTCCCAATTTCAACCCTTGATCTACTTTGTCTTACTACACATAACTCAAACCCCACACATATCTTAAAACCCGATTGCAACCTTAGACATATAACCCCATCTTTGATGGAATGAGGTGTAAAGCAAATGTCTGGTCACCAACACCACCCTATTTTGTTAACCCTTTTGCTTACAGGAATCTATGGACATTTGAGAATTCAGTAGTCAACAGGTTTTCCTTGAGATACCCTTGTGTACCCTACCTCAATTCAGTCTCATCTGTTACCTGTTCCCTGACAGTCTGGTTGGGTGAGGTAACCTCCCTCACTAGCTCCCTGATGACATCATGGAAGGCTTTCTGTTGAGCCACAGTTCACTCTGGATTTCATTCATCTATGACCTACGACCTATGACCATCCTAACCTACCCTGAACACCTCTCTCATCATACCCGTTCCCTGACAGTTTGGTTGGGTGAGGTAACCTCCCTCACTAGCTCCCTGGTGACATCATGGAAGGCTTTCTGTTGAGCCACAGTTCACTCTGGATTTCATTCATCTATGACCATCCTAACCTACCCTGGACATCCCTCTCATCATACCTGTTTCCTGACGGTCTGGTTGGGTGAGGTAACCTCACTGATAAGTTCCCTGGTGACATCATGGAAGGCTTTCTGTTGGGCTACAGTTCACTCTCGATTTTATTCAGCTTAGACATACAACCTACGACCTACGACCTATGACCTCCCTTCCCTATCCTGAACACCTCTCTCATCATACCTGTTCCCTGACGGTCTGGTTGGGTGAGGTAACCTCCCTGACTAGCTCCCTGGTGACATCATGGAAGGCTTTCTGTTGGGCTACAGCCAGCTTAGGATTGTCAGCATCAGCTCCAGAGGGTGGGGTGGCACAGAGCTTCAAGACCAGATCAACGTTGCTCTTCGCCATGTTCAATGCTCCACTTGATACCTGTGTGGGAAAATAAAACAAATAAGGATGTGAGAATGACCTACTATTACAATAACTGTACCATCCTGTTTCCATTCTCAATCACCAAAGTTTGTTGCCTTTTTCGCACGAAATATCACCCTCTCGCTTTGTCAGCAAACGAATTTGCAATTTGAAATTATGCTGTGACAGATTCAGAGTCATGTGAAAATACTTGTCATGGAGACTTTTTAGCTGCCTTTTTTTCCAACTGAAATTGCATGGTTTATCACCAAGGGAAAGTCATAGAGAAAATATTAGCCAAATCAATATCTTCATGTCCAAAAGATATATTCATTACTCACCTCTTTTGTGAGATCCATCATGACGAAAAGAAGCGCTTTGAGGAAGAGATAGAGATGGCTCTGAACCCAACACATGTCCATGTTTTCCATCATGAACTTGATCGCGATACAACCGCCAAGCTTGGCATACCAGGCTCGTTCATAGCAGCAGTTACACATACGATCAGCAACATACTCAAAGATGGATAGCTGACATGCCTGTGATAAAAAAAACCAACAGCTACACATTAAAGGTAATGTATAAGCTAATATTTTAGCATACAGACATTTTAGCGATCTGAGAAAAGTCTGACATATTATCGAGTTATTATTTTCACGTTTTGAAAGATACTTCTATGTAAGTATAAGGCATTTTACTGAGTGGAAATTTTGGCCATGACATCATCACAAAATTAGCAAAAATTTAACCACCGCGAAAATTTCAGCTTATAGAGTAGTAGCCCACATTTGCAAGTGGCACCCAATCTGCACAAAAGTTTTACTTTAGATTGCTTTTAATAAGCCACAGAAAAGTACTCGTAAAGTTTTTGATCCCAGTACATTCCCGCTTAGGATTGAGAAGGAAATATTCAACACAAATTTTCTTTTATTTTCTTTGTTTTGTAAAGGCGTCTTCCTGACGCTTAAGAGTAAAACCATTCATTTTTCACTTGTTATTTGGAGTATTGTTGTAAATTTGATAACATAATAGTTGGGGTTTTTTTGGGTGTAATTATGTGTTTTATTAGCTTTCTAATCACATTTTTTTTTTTCCAATTCAATTCATTCACAATATTTACATTGGTAATACATGTAATTTGACAAAGATCATGAAAATAACAGAGATGATAATAATACTAGTAATAATAATAATAATAAAAAAAAAAAAAAAAAAAAAAAAAAAAAATAATAATAATAATAATAATAATAATGATAATAATGATACTAATAATAATAATAAAAAGTGACAAAGAAGTTACACAACTCGAAACAATAAAGGAGCCATCGCATATTGCTGTACAGTGATGATAGTTTTTACATAAACATCTATCATTTAAAATTGAATATGGCTAAATTCTGAAACAATGTTGTGCAAATGTGGGCTACTACCTTTAATCTAAAACATTTGTAATCAATCATCATTCTTCTATATCATACGTTTAATATTTCAACTTTCAGTGCCTTTCTACACTGTTGAGTACATTAGCACAGAAGTATTGCCTGGTACTTGGTACGACGAACAGTACTTCATCTCTACAAGCCAGCTGGCAAACACATTTTTCCCAGATGCAATATCTTGCTGGAACGACCTCCCAAGCGAAAGTGTTACTTCCACAAGTACAGATGTCTTCAAAACGAAATCAAATATGCAAAAGCCCCCTCACTGCCAAAAGAAGCAATACCTACATTCTCGTCAGCCCTGAGTAACCCTTCCTGGTGGAGGACTTCAGGAATAATGACTACAAGGTACAAGGTACAAGGTACAGGGTACAAGGTACAAGGTACGAGGTACAAGGTACGAGGTACAAGGTACAAGGTACAAGGTACGAGGTACAAGGTACGAGGTACAAGGTACAAGGTACAAGGTACAGGGTACAAGGTACAAGGTACAGGGTACAAGGTACAAGGTACGAGGTACACGGTACAAGGTACGAGGTACAAGGTACAAGGTACAGGGTACAAGATACAAGATACAAGGTGCAAGGTACAGGGTACAAGGTACAAGGTACGAGGTACAAGGTACAAGGTACAAGGTACAAGGTACAAGGTACAAGGTACAAGGTACAAGGTACAAGGTACAGGGTACAAGGTACAAGGTACGAGGTACACGGTACAAGGTACGAGGTACAAGGTACAAGGTACGAGGTACAAGATACAAGATACAAGGTGCAAGGTACAGGGTACAAGGTACAAGGTACGAGGTACAAGGTACAAGGTACAAGGTACAAGGTACAAGGTACAAGGTACAAGGTACAAGGTACAAGGTACAGGGTACAAGGTACAAGGTACGAGGTACACGGTACAAGGTACGAGGTACAAGGTACAAGGTACGAGGTACAAGATACAAGATACAAGGTGCAAGGTACAGGGTACAAGGTACAAGGTACAAGGTGCAAGGTACAGGGTACAAGGTACAAGGTACAGGGTACAAGGTACAAGGTACAAGGTACAAGGTACAAGCCACAAGGGTGTTATCTATATATCCTTAATCCATGAGAGACAGACTTCCCCATTGTGTGGTTTGGCCAAATAACATTTGATGCAAAGACCTATAAATCATATCAAATACATGAGCAGAAAGAGCAAAAAAAAAAAATTCTACATATACTGCCCCATTTGGGTTGCATCAGCATTTGCCATGTGATGCACAAACTTTAAAATATTGTTTCGATCCTAGCTTTCTGTTCATTCATGCGATTTTACTCTGATGAGTGCATGTCGAAAAGCTTCACTATGTCCGTGTTCAATGCTATTTTCTGAAACTTTTAAAATGGAAAATGCACTAAAATCCTTAAATCAGCAAACACAATGTATTTTTACATGCAAAATGGTAACTTTCTAACTTCTCAACATCCTTTTGGTTAATTCGTATTTATTTCAGATACATGACTCTTTATAAGAAAAATGTTGCAAATAAAAGAAAAAGGTGAAGTTGCCAATTTGAAGAAAAGTGGTTTCAATGAGGGATTTCAGAAACAAGGTAAAACTTACCCTAGCCTTACTGCCCATCACTGCTGCAGCTGTTTCTACAATGACTGTCATAGCAAGCTGACCAGTCTTGCAGAGTTCTTTCTCTTCGTGGGCCATGCAAGCTGATATAGCATCTACTAAGACATGAGGGTCCATGTTATCATTCAGTGACTTCTGTCGACTGTGAGCCGTGGGAAGCGGTCCTGGAAGATGAACAAATGGCCATAATCAAGTACAGTGAAACCTGCAAATAAAAACCGCTCAAGGGAGACAAAAAAGTGGTCTTTGTGAGCAGGTGGTCTTTAAGGATGGTTTCCCTTGACCCATAGAGGTACAGTGTCAGCTTTAGGAGACGTTTTTGCAGTATCTGTTGGTCCAGAATGTTGGGCAGTACATATCATACATGAGCAGAAAGAGAAAATGCCCTGAAAAAACTGAGCCCATTTCCATCGTCGTATGATGTGGCATTCTTGAATTAGAGCAGTTTAACAGTGACTAATCATTAAACTCTTTAAATTGGCAATGCAGTGAATAATATATAATCACTATTTCTGTGTTCAAATTGGCAATTCCGATTAAATTTTAGAATTATACTTCATTTTGGTTTATGTTATATCCATATTTATTTTTTTCAAGCTATGTAAGCACGGAAAAAAATAATTTGTATCCAATTTGAGGACTGAAGATGATTAATTTAGACCTCAAGAAAGCTCCGTACTGCTATGGGTTAACATACATTTCAATGAGAAACACTGTTCAAGGGAAACAAAATATATGGACAGGTGGTCTTTCTATACAGGTGGTCACTAAAGCAAGTTTGTCTGTATTAGCAAAGCATCTTTCTTTACTTTTCATTTTAGCAACATGCTTATCATATCGTCAGTTCAGAGCCAGAAAGGGAAGTCATATCCTTTTATACAGACTTAACGCCCTTCTGGCTCCAAACGAACAATATCCTTATTCCACATCTGGGTGTGTGCTATTGAAGCATCAATGGAGAATACTTTAACCAATACCTCTACAAAATTTCTGTTTCCTTTACTGGTAATATTATCTGACTTCCAGTGGTTACACCATTTGACTTGACTGTCATAGATAAAACTGCAAACAAGGACACACACACACACACACAAAAAGACATCCCAAATTAAATGCAATGTATGTGTGTTCTGAACAATGGCCTTGAGGAAAAGAAAAAATGAAGGATGTAGAATAACAATATTTTACTTAACCTAACAGAAAAATGTACTTTGGGAAAATCTCATATCCTTTGTATCTCTTGTGTTAATTTTGAATAAATATTGATTAAAGAAGAAAATACTAATGCTACTTCTGTCTTTTAATTTCCCATCAAATATGTTGAATACATGTGTGCATGTAGATCTAACAGCCACAAAAAGCCTCGAGTCCCCTCCTTTGTGTCAAACATGTATTATTGTCTCAGAGCCCCTAATAACCCATTCGTGACAGGAATTATTTAAAGCCTAATTTGATCAGCTTTTATACTTCAAATTGGCAACACCAACATTTTTATTTTATTGCTACATTTTTCTTATAAAACATCGTGTATCTGAAATAAATATAAATTGACACACAACCACAGAATGTATGATGAGAAGTCATAAAGTTGCCAATTTGCAGGGAAAACGGTAATCTTAAAATTTTCATTGCATTGCCAATTTAAGGATTTTAATGCTTATTTTCCTTTTAAAAAATTTCAGCATCAAACAACAAATATTGATGCATCGAAAACGGGCACAGTATGTGTAGAATTTGTTGCTCTTTCTGCTCATGTATTTGGTATGATTTTTAGGATTCTGCATCAAAAGTTATTAGACCAAACCACAAAATGTGGACCCTCTGTCACGAATGGGATAAGCTGGTCCACTTTACCTGCTTGTTGAGCTACAGCCACCAGTGTAATGTGTCTCACTACATTCATCATGAAAGGCAGAGAGCTTGGACGGAGATCTTTGATTGTAGCAGATACTGCAAAAATTGATAAGAATAATAATAATTAGATCAACACTACTATACATTCATCATGAAAGGCAGAGAGCTTGGACGGAGATCTTTGATTGTAGCAGATACTGCAAAAATTGATAATAATAATAATTAGATCAACACTACTATACATTCATCATGAAAGGCAGAGAGCTTGGACGGAGATCCTTGATTGTAGCAGATACTGCAAAAATTGATAAGAATAATAATAATCAGATCTACTTATATAGCGTAGCTACTATATCCATAAACTCTTCTACACTGCAATGTAGCAGAGCTCCAAACAATGCTACTGCATGGACATACTGAAAAACACCCACCAAGAAACAAAAAACTACTGGTAATCAAAACTTCTGAAAAAGGGTGAGTCTTCAAGAAAACTTTGAAAACACTAACAGATAGGGCTTTTCTTATTTCCTGTGGCATTTTAATATAAAAAAGAGAGAAAAAAACCCAATTTATTCTAATCATATCACTCATATTTGCTTTACATTAATGATCACAGAATAATAGAACTTCACAGTATTCATGCCAAAGAATGGTTTATCCTTCTTTAAACTGTAAAATGTACCCTTGGGGGCTCCCTTGAGGTGGTCAGGAAGTTATGAACACTGAAATCATGCATTAAAAGACAGATTACACTTCTGGTGAAATTAGTATAAGCAAATTCCTTTCACTTACCCTACCTTCACACTATTCTCTGAGGGGAGGAGAATTCCCCGTGCCTCGGAGAATTCCCCTTCAAGTTGATAGTCTGAATGGTCACGGAGAACTCTCTCCTCGAACCCCTCAACTGTGGAGGGAGAGGGGAGAGAGTTCTCCGTGAAAAATCATGCCTTAGGGCGTAATTGACGGTACACAGCTGTTTTCACGGAATGTGCGCATGCGCGAAATGTGGTGGCCCAGCCTCGCCGTACACGATCTGCAACGACTTGTCTCCGCGGCTCAGAGACAGTCCTTGCAGGTGTAAACGGTAGGTCGTAAAAAAGATAAGATCTCTGGAGACTGTCTCCTCCCCTCGGATAATAGTGTGAACGTAGGTTATAGTACCAATGACAGCACATATTATATATTCCAACAGGTATATGAAAATCTACATCAAGTTCAATTTCTCTTCAATATATATATAAAAGCTGCACAATTCCATTAACACTTTGATTGCTTTCTTAGCCAAACAGCACATTTGGGGCTTTGCCACACATGCCAATTGGCACAAAACAGTACACACAAATCAGCGTAACACTTTGATAATCCTAATGCCTATGGTAAAGCTCTCTCTCATGAGACATACAGTGTGGCTTATGGAAATCCTTTGCAGACCTGCCAACCCTGCAAGTCAAAAAATAGGAACAAATGATTGAGAAAATGTCAAAAACAGGGACATTCCTGAATTTCCTGATGAAGCGTCCTGGAGAGGACGTGAAACATCATAGCTCATAAACAAACTTAGTCCAGTTGACTAGTTTTAGCTATTTAGTTCCTGGAGAGGACGTGAAACATCATAGCTCACAAACAAACTCAGTCTAGTTGACTAGTTTTAGCTATTTAGTTCATGATATACATTACTACAGATAGATTTTTACAAAAATAGGGACACAGGGACGTAACAAGTGAAAATTGCTCTTTCCTTTTCCCCAAAAGTAGGCACTGTCCCTATCAAATAAGGACAGTTGACAGGTATGCCTTTTCTTGGCTCATATATATTTTAGGTTTAAATCCTGGCACTTACCTATCATAGATGTTAATGCATTCTGGAAGCAGACCCTGGAGAGTTGATCATGGCATTTGTAGGCATGACTTGTGGTCCTGGGAATCTCACCATCATGAAAACTATACAATCAGAAATGAAGCAATAATCACAATAGTAAATATTCTGGGAGAGGGGGGGGGGTGTTTCACAAAGACTAAGATTGATTAAAATCCCACTTAACTATGGCAGGCCATTCATGCCACTGTTTGCTTTAACCATCGATCTCTCAAGGGATGTGCAAATCATGGTCACAAATTTCCAGAACTTACACGAATTTGAAGAATTTACATTTTTTGTTTTCTTCATCAATGAACTTTAAAAAATTGTCAATTCTGCAGATTTGTGACCATGATTTGCAACTCCTTTGAGAGATCCATGGTGAAAGAAAACAGTGGCATGAATGGCCAGCCATAGTTAAGTGTGATTTTAGTCAATCTTAGTCTTTGTGAAACACCCCCCCTGGAGTTATATAGTAACCTTATAAATCAAGTACTCACCCACTCCACTCATGCTTTATGTTCAATCGATTCGGTATTTGACTGTGCCCCACCCATACCAAACTTTTGCGATTCAGAAATTCATTTATTCCTGATTCTGTTCACATCATTCATTTTTCAACCGTAAATAGAGCTACATTACAGCATATTAATTTGTTGAGTGGAAACCCACCAAGATTTCTCATCTCTTACTTCTCCTTGTTTCTCTATTTTTTTTTTATTTTTCCCATTCTTTTCTTTATTCTAAAATATTTCTCTCTTACCTAAATAATCATTTGCATTCCATGTAATATTGCCAAAGGAAATTGAATTTCTTTGTACAAAGTTTAATGACGGAATAAATTCTCTCTGACTGTATGACTCAAAGTTTTTAACAGCTTAGCAGATATTATCTTGTTCATCAGATTTAGGCTTGCCAACAAAAAATGCATCAATGTCCTCCACTCTCAGGAAGCATTCCCAACCTGGGGGGTATTTCATAAAGCTGTTCGTAAGTTACGAACGACTTTACGCACGACTGGTGATACTTTCTTATGCTACATGTAAATGAATGAGGAACTGATTAGCACCCAAGAACATGTTCCAGTCGTGCGTAAAGTTGTTTGTAACTTACGAACAGCTTTATGAAACACCCCCCAGGTGGTATCAACAGACCCTCACAATGCTGAACAATAAAGACTTTTAGGGATGAGAGAGTACATGCAGAAGCTTCTGCTTCTGCATCCTTAACCCATTAACCCATTCGTGACAGAGGTCCACATTTTGTGGTTTGGCCTAATATCTTTTGATGCAAAGCCCAAGAAATCATACAAAATACATGAGCAGAATGAGCAAAAAATTCTACACAAAATGTGCCCATTTTGGTTGCGTCAATATTCGTTGTTTGATGCTGAAAGTTTTTAAAAGGATAATAAACATTAAAATCCTTAAATTGGCAATGTGATAGAAAGTTTAAAATCACCATTTTCCCCTGCAAATTGGCAACTTTTTGACTTCTCATCATAATTTCTGTCAATCATTTCAGATACATGACGTTTTAAAAGAAAAATGTAGCACTAAAATAAAAATGTTGGTGTTGCCAATTTGAAGAATAAAAGCTGATCAAATTAGGCTTTAAATAATTCCTGTCACAAATGGGTTAATTGCCATTTATTGCTGCAGCATTCTTATTCAAGTGGTTTAGGATGCGAGTTTTAAGAGTTATAATGGTCTGATTGTGTGGAATAATGTGCCTTTAGAATTCAAGTAACGTTCCTCAATACAGTCTCTCAAAAGAAAATATAAAAACTTATCTTTTGAATTTTCCAGCGACTTAAAATCAAAGACGTATCTGTTTCTCTTTCAAGTTATTTTGTATTGTATAATCTGTTTGTTAGTTTGGCTCCTTTATTGTGCTTTATGATTTGTCAGTGATGTAAGTAAACAAAGGGAGTAGCCTTGACAGGCTGATGGACCTTTGCTACTCCCTCACATCCACAACATCACCGTTTTCTTTTATGATTTTTCATGTTTTATGTATTTCATTGTTTTGTTATTCTGACTGTATTCACTATTGTACAGTGTTTTTTTAAACAAATGTGAAATAAATGAAATGAAATGAAATGAAATGAAGAATATATAAAAACAGACTAATGAGGGGTTTACCTTGAGTGGAAGAGTAGCTGCTGAATGGTCCTCTGTTCATCCCCCAAGCTGAGCATGCTAACAATGAAATGTCGGATGACTTCCCAAGCCTGGCGACGATAAAACACATCGGTGGTGGGGGATGTAAGCTTACTCAGTGCTGTCTCTATCACCTGGAAATGAGACAAAAAAATATCAGGCAATGTCTCAAGCAGTATTCTGTGTCTAATCATAATTAACTAACTCGTTTAAACCTATTTGGTTTGTTTTGATTTTGTTTCATCAGTGATTAATAATCATCATCATCATAATCATCATCAATATAAATAATAATAAACCTTTGGTTTGAATTGTTTTTGTTTCATAAGAAATCAATCATCAAATGTCATCATCATCATCATCATCACCATCATCATCATCACCACCACCAATAACAATAATAATATCCCTATCATCATTCTTTACTCTAATAATCACAATCGACATCATTATCACCATCATCATAATCATCATCACCATCACCATCACCATCATCATCATCATCATCATTATTATCATCACCATAATCATCATTATCACAATCTTATCATCAGCATCATCATCATGATCATTGTCATCATCACTATCATCACCATCATCATCATCATCATCATCATCACCATCATCATCATCATCACCATCATCACCATCATCATCATCACCATCATCATCATCATCATCATCATCACCAACATCAACATCATCATCAATGCCACCACACTATATCCCAGTTTTAGTCTACAAAGGATTGGATAAGAGCATGTTGTATTCATGACTTAAAAGGGCATCGACTACATGGACATCTTTATGAATACAGTTTAAACCTTCATGGTTATCAACGGACCGTATGGATAATGAATGAGAAGACCTTTGTTACCTTGGAAACAGGTAGATGTACTGGTGTCTTGTGATCAGGGAAGAGGATAGTGATGCAGGGTCCATCATTCTCATCATCTTCATATGACAGCTGTATCAAAAAAAAGTTTAAGATTATAATTAATTTATTATTTTTATTTGGCATCACCTGGGCCTGGGAGGGGAAAAGTGAACTTAATCACTGTGACCCTTGGGTCTCTCCTCCTGATATAACTTATTGGGATGTGCAGGTGTACCACTACACCGGAGTTTCCCCCCTACTCTTCTTCAAATAGTGCAGTGGGTTCTTAACATGCAAAGGTGATGACTCTCCTCTACACGGGGCCTCCATTTAATGTCCTATCTGAAGGACGGAGTGTCTTTCAGAGCAACATAGCATGCATCTATAAAAGAGGGGAGGGGCACGTTAACACACAACGCAAGCTTCCGACCGGGGTGGACTCGAGCCCACGATCTTTAGTTCGACAGGCAAACGCTTTACTGACTGAGCCATTTCGCCTGCTCTAAGATCAAAATAATACCTCATTAGAAATTTCAGAAAGTATACTAGGCATCCGGACTGTCATGCACTGCTTTCTATGCTACATGCCCCCCAACAAGAATGGGGCATGGTCAGCTCACTTTGCTTCCCAAAACTTTATTTTATTGTCCATTCCCCCCCCCCCCCACCCCATTTGTGAAGATTGTAATCTTAATTCCTAGTCTGGTAGATCTGTACCATCCTACTTCTGTATCTTTCATCAGACATTTGAATGCAAACTTTATTGGAGGAGTCTGTGCCTTAGCATGTTTTTAGAATAGATATGTGGCACCATACAAATGCTGTGAATCATCATCAACATAAAATTCTTTCTCTCATAATATTCTATTCTTAAAGACAGTTACAATGATAAAAAACAATTAAAATTCATATAGGTATTAATAACGGACGGTGGGGAGAGCAAAAATGCGCATCTGTCCTCGTATAATGAAAATGGAAAAATATGAAAGCATAAAGGTAATAGACTAACCCTTTGAGGCTCTCTAAGCATCTTGCGGTTGCCTCCGCCCAGCTTGCCTAGAACACGGAATGCAACACGAGCAATCTGGTCGCTACGGTTACGCAGCGTTCTCCAGAGGGCTTGCATGAGTTCAGCTCTGACTGGCTGGATGTGTTCATAGAGGAAATCGGGTTGTAGGTTGTCCACACACAGCTCCAATGTTCTCAAACCCTGTATACATCATAGAAAATAATATTCTCATTGAGTTTCCTATACTGGTCATGTTCAAGATCATTATTTTCAATTCCATTAAAAAGAAAGTGTTTTTTAAAAAAAGGAAAAGGCATTAACACAACAATTTCACATTTATAACAAATATGTAGACATTACACTGAAATGATATAATCAGAAGCATAGATATTAAAACAAGACCAATATATGAGGAGAAACCGAATTGTGGAACACTACCAAAAAAAATAATAACCTTGAAAGTTTATGTTGAGGCAGTAATCCCTAAGTAAATACATTGTACAGTAGAATAAAACTGCATTTCAAGTAGAAAATAGACAAAAATGGATAAAAAGATATGTAAAATAAGTTAAAGAAGGCCAGCAAAATGACAGAAGCTGATCCAAATTATTATTACAAAAAGAACACAACATGTAAATCAGTCAACAAAAATATGACAAAATACATTTCAACTGAGGAGAAGAAACAACGATTTTGGCATGGAAAAAAGTCAAACTTTCAGCAAACAATATCATCTATGACATGTGTACTCTATCTCTGAAGGTGATAAAGATATTATGCATGTGGATGTATTCAGGGGGCTACCCTACTCTTTTAACCCCATTATGCATGATGTGTTTTCAGTATACCACACATTTTTCATAGACCCCAGAAGGAGTTATCTCAGGCTTAGTATTCAACAGGTTAAAAAATGTGTGTTTTCATCAGGCATTCATGAATGGGTGATTCTTCTACACAAAGGACCTCAATTTAAAGGCATTCAGTTGTGGGCTTTCATGGGGAGTGGATCATAATATGCCGACACCGGGACAAAGCACTGGAAATACCTGTAATGAAGCTAAATTTCTGGAGTGACAGCAAAACAAGCTGTCCCACCATTACCATTCTTCGGCCTGCTTTGGGCATTGTCGGGCCAGGGAAAGTGAGCTAATGACTTTGCCAAATGGGCAAAGGGTGGAATATACAGAGCATTACATAAGGTCTGTTGGTCATAAAACGTATGGTAATGGACAACACCTGGTGTCATATTCCCCATGGAAGCCCAAGTGTCTTTAACATCCCATCAGAGCAACTAATTGTTTTCCTCTGCAACTGATAACTTGGTTATCTGCCTGGTCCCAGATTCATACCTGTGATGTTGGGTTCAACAGGCAGAAGCTCAGCAAACCCAACAAACTTCTTCACATATGGTTCAATGGTTAAATGGTTAAATGGTGGGTTATTTTTACCCGACTACTAAGAAAAACATGTATGCTTGTTAGTAAGCAACCAGGGGACCGACAACTTTAAGTCCCCTCCGAAGGACTTGATAATGAGGATTAGTACCTTACCAAAGGGCATTACGAACCCGGGTACTCCCGCTTACGAGACCACTGCTCTATCCACTGAGCTACAGCACCTCCTACACACAATTCTATTAGAAATACCACTTTTTGAAGCAGAGGAAACAACTCACCTGGCTAACGAGAGTCTGAGATCCGTTCAGAGCGGACACTAATGGATCCATCAGCATGGGTAGATATGGAAGCAATGAACTCAATCTAACGGGCACAGTCAAACAGAGCTCAACAAACAGATCCTTCATGTGCTGTTTGTGAAGGCCACTCTGAAGCTGGTTCAATCCTAGTGGAAAAAAATATGAAGGTCAAATTCAGTTACGATGATGAAAAGATAATTTGGAGGGAAACTTGATAAGAGCAAGCTTTAAAGGAAACCAAAACCTTCAATTTCTGTAATATTTTCTCAATAGTTCTTTAACAGCTTCCTTCATGGAAATGAAAACAGTGCAAAAGTGTTCTATATCATATCAAGATTTTGCATGGATATTGGATGAATGTTACTCTGAATCTAACAAGTGTTTCCTGAGCCATGCTGCACAGTCTGCCTGCAATATGTGAGGACACACATGCCCGCCCATTTGCACACACACTTGCTTCTGTACTCTCTCAACTAGTTCTAAACATCAGTAATATCTATTAGTCAACACCCATGGCAAGAAATATTTCAACTAGAGCATGATAAAATAATAAGAAAGTCATGTCAAATACATAACAAATCATGGAAACAAGAAAAGAATTTGCAATTTCTAAAGTAACGGAATCGGGAAAAAATATGTGTCGCTGAACTGAATATCATATCTATGGAATTCACAAGAATGCCTCATAAATTTTTCTGGAACATTTGTTTCCATTCTGAAACATAAATCTAGCAAGAGCTTACCCTGTAGAAGGTTTGGAAGAAGAGGCAGAAATTCTTGGTACAAGAGATCATGGCTGCCTCCGCCGATAGAACGGAATAGCGCCCTCAGTAGTAGAAAGTAGTTGTAGGGATCCTTGGCTGTGGTTGCAAGCTCCATTGAACGGTTGACTATCTTATGAAGATGGGGCTACGGAAAATTAGGATATACAAATCAATCATTTACTACAAATCAATCATTTACTACAAATCAATCATTAATTAATAATTATGTAAATTTACATAGTGTGGTACCGATTGTACTTCACTTCGCTTTCCAATATCATTACCCCAGCTTTAGCCAAGCTTAAGTACATTTATGCTACATAACCTGGGTTTAGCACCATGGACAGTGCACACATTCCTGCCCTATATCAACTAAACATACTTCACAGAGTTATGCAAACAAACTAAGCTCAATATAATGAAGCAGAAAAAAATCTACACACGTTTAAGAGAGGGTGCTGTGGCACATTGGCAGAGCAGTGGTCTCCTAACCTGGAGTACCCAAGTTTGTAACTAAGTTGATACACTAATACCACTTGGTAAGGTATTAATCCCATTACTAAGTCCTTAGGAGGGTATTAAAGCCGTCGGTCCCCTGGTTGCTTACTAACAAGCATACACATGATTTCTTAGAGTCAGGTAAAATAACCAACCAACCAACCAACCAACCAACCAACCAACCAAGCAAGGTAAAAAAAATAAATTTAGAAGCATCTCAGATGTAGATTACCATACCTTCAACATTTGCTCATTTTCATTGGCAAAGAGAGAGACTGAACCAAAAACTAGCTTGAAGAGCTTCAGATACAAGTTGGAACGTTCTTGATTGGCTGAAAAAAAACAAAACAAAACAAAACATCATGTCACCGGAGTTTACATGTAAGTTTATAACATACATCAAATCGTCTGCAAAGCAAATTAATCGAAAATTATATACATGTACATGTACTACTCAAAAAACAAAGTAATGCAAGATCATGTACATGTAGGAACCTTCTGTAAACAAAGAAAATGGTACGTCCAACATTTGAGGATTTTTCAATGCACATCATTTTCAGTTACTATTATTGCAACACAAAAAACTCCATAAAATCAACAAAAACAGTTTGGAAACTAAGAGAGTGTTTGTTGCAAGAAAATTGCAATCAATTGCAAATCCCCAAATCAGTTGGAAGTCTTGCAACTGATTGCAAATTTGCAAGTGATCGCAACTTACAATCAATTCTATTGCAAGAAAAAGTTGTGCCTGATATCATGTGCAAGTCTTGCAATCAATCGCTATTTTGTGATCAGTTGAAAAATTTGCACCTGATTTGCAGCTGATTGCCACTCAGCTTTAATACTTGCAACATGATTGTTGCAAGAATTGATATCTCTGAAGCTACAAAATGATCTCTCCCTGTCTTTCCCAACTATTACTATGCGATAAATCTCCTCTCAGTATCAGTCATTCAGCAGATATCATTTTCTAGCAGTCCTCAGAATTTTTCATAATGTATTTTATGTTCAGTTAGAATTATATTTGCATCATTTCCTAGAAAGCTACAAGTGCATTAGTGCTATTCCACGGTAATGGAATTACAAAATGTCATTCCGTTACTAAAATTTTTAGAGTCTGTATGCCTGTTTTGTACCTTGCCTTCCTTTTTACCATTTAGTACTATGAAAATACATGTTGTATTCTTCCACCTGAACTCTTTTATTCATGACATTGTGGTGTTCACCCTCAGTAATGGAATTACCAGAAAATAGTGCTATTTTTAAAGAACAAAAGAACAAAACATGCATTATACCAAAAATGACTACAATAGTGGAATTCCTTTTTGTTTAAGCTTCTTTTAAGTCAGGATTTGGCTATTCAGGAATATCAATGTGATTGCTTTTACTATAAATCTGAAGTGAGCTGATTATTCTTCCTATGTGGAATTGCCTATTACTTACTTCCCATCTCTTCCATCCTGTCCAGGAGATACTCCACCAAGATGGTAGCAAACGTAGCAGATGTCGTCAAATTGGCAAGGAAGGAGTTAGCTATCAGCTGCAAGGCATAGTTCTTATAGATTCGTTCAACCATGTATTCAATGGTTGTTTGAAAGATCTCTCTGAATGTCAGTGGGTGCATCATGCTGAACTACATAGGAAAGAAGCAGAAGGACAATAAACATAAGAGATATCATATCTAAACTTAATTCTTATGTGATAAAACAAGATTATCACTTAATGTTTATAAACAAGTAGCATATGCACAATTTTCTTGGAGAAAGAAAAGGTGCTATTGCAGGGTAAAATGCAAAATTATCAAGGCATTCTGAGAAAAATCTGCATTAACTATGATTTTCATCAAATAGGGATGTAAATATTTCAAACTCTATTAAGTGGTGGAATAAATATATACATGTATAAGGTTGGCAGGGTCGAAACCTGGCCTAAAGTCATTCAATTTTTTAAAAAATCAGGTCTTACAAAACAATGCTCATTCCAAGTAGCAGCAGCTGAACTACGGAACTTTTTTAAGTCCTGTTAAATCAACTGCAGAACATCCCACTAAGCATTGGTACAATGTTTACGCGTTAGGCTTAGGCCTTGGGTTGGGGCTAGGGTCACTTGGGTTATGAGGTGTTCTGCAGTTCTTCCCTGGCAACTGACAAAGAAGTGCTTACCACTCCTGCAAAATGTTCCAGGACTTCTTTCTCTTCTTTGAGCCTGACACTCTGTGTGTTGGCTGGTCTAATACTGGTCTGCCCAGTGGGTGAGATCTGGATCTGATAGATATCTAAGGCCTTCAAAGCTAAAAAGCAAGAATAAATATTCATGTCAAAGGCCTTCAAAGCTAAAGAACAAGAATAAATATTCATGTCTAAGGTCTTCAAAGCTAAAGAACAAGAATAAATATTCATGTCTAAGGCCTTCAAAGCTAAAAGCAAGAATAAATATTCATGTATAAGGCTTTCAAAGCTAAAACGCAAGAATAAATATTCATGTCAAAGGCCTTCAAAGCTAAAGAGCAAGAATAAATATTCATGTATAAAGCCTTCAAAGCTAAAAAGCAAGAATAAATATTCATGTCTAAGGCCTTCAAAGCTAAAGAGCAAGAATAAATACTCATGTATAAGGCCTTCAAAGCTAAAAAGCAAGAATAAATATTCATGTATAAGGCCTTCAAGGCTAAAAAGCAAGAATAAATATTCTTGTATAAGGCCTTCAAAGCTAAAAGGCAAGAATAAATATTCTTGTATAAGGCCTTCAAAGCTAAAAAGCAAGAATAAATATTATCCCATTCTACTGTCAGATAATGATGGGTGTATCCCATCAAAACGTAACAGGATTAAAATTCACCACAAATTGGGATTTTGAATTATAATTCAGTTATTATACTACTAATACACAGTTTTCATTCCAGGCAAGTGAATTTAGGTACATATGACAACTTTTAACAAATTGTTGTAATGGTATCCACATTTATCAAGATTATTATTGGGGGGGGGGGAATATTTCCAGCTTTCATGACATTCAGTCAGTTCCTTAGGATTTGTTGAATGCTGGTTGAAAAATATTAATATCCAGTCTCATTCTCTACTTCTTCCAATGACTGAATTGTTTTCTCCTGTTTGTTTTTAGTTGAAATGAAATGTTTATTTGTTTGTATCTTCATGATTGTTATCTTGTATTTGTATACAGGGCCCACTGGAGAACAGCACTGTAATTACTGACGGAGCCACCCTGTTTCAACAGAACAAAATAAATAAATCAATAAATTATGACTCACCATGCTTGACAAGCTTGATGAAGACAGCCGTCTCTTTGGGATGGAACTGTTTGCTCTGGTTGGGATCTATAAAAACAAAGGTGGCGTAAACACAGAAGAAAAGTAACTGCCCGGAGTTCGTATTTCTTGCACAATGGAGATACCCAGTGGACTACGTTTACAATTCAAATTTCAAAACAACCAAATAAAAGAGATGAAAAAGTTATAATCTCACATTCACTCCAACAATAACTGCTTCATTTTACTGAAGACAGAGGATTAGGATTAGGGATGTAATTCTGTTTTAGAGTCAGTAATAGTCCGAGCTACATATAGGGCTTGGATTTATATATATCACGAAAGTGCAGACCTTAACTCTTTGTCTGCTGAATCAATTTTGAGGGGAAAATAATGACAATTGTTCTTTAGATATTTGCTTTAAAATCTGCTTTCCTTTGAGCAGCATTAGTGCCGGTCATTATTCTTTAGTTATCACTTAAGCACACGAGCTCTGTTTTAGTTTTTCTGGTACAATGGTAAAGGAGAAAAATTACGATTGTTCAATTTATTTGTATGATTTGTGCCAATAGTCGACAGAAGCTGGCAAAGAGTTAAAAAGAAAAAGTGAATACCCCATCTATTACCACAATGAAGTAATCACCATACAAAATGTAAAATCTCAAAAGTTGCATATTCAATACTAACCTGATGAGACTTTGCAGGCACTCACACCCCATGTAATGGTCTTGACGCCACACA
Source organism: Echinometra lucunter (assembly GCA_029962745.1). Classification (NCBI taxonomy): domain Eukaryota; kingdom Metazoa; phylum Echinodermata; class Echinoidea; order Camarodonta; family Echinometridae; genus Echinometra; species Echinometra lucunter. Next base: position 1,224,472 of record CM057167.1, on the reverse strand, counting down.
CCACCGTCTTAACCAAACTCCGGCAGTCAACCACCGAGTAGTTATTGAAATGGGTCAGTCCGGTAGGAAGGTACCTCTTGGGCTTGCTCTCATCCTTCTCACGGGTGGGGAAGAGGGAGGAGAGGGGGGCGGTGGTGATGGACGACACGCCCGGGGTGACGGGAGGGGCCGGCGTGGTAGGGGTCGCCGGTGGGATGGCGGAGGTGGTTGAGAGTGACGTGAAGGAGGGTAGCTGGGGCGTGGTCGGGGTAAGGGGTGGAGGGGGTGCAGAGGATGAAGATGATGCTGATGTGGTGGTGGTAGTGGTGGCAGTGGTGCTGGATGCAGCTGTGGATGAGGTGGACATGGAGCGGGATACCGGAGGTGGCATCTTCTCTTGGGCTGCCTCTTGTTGTTGGCGGCTGGAGAGAAATTCAGATGTTGGTGATAACTCATGTCTAATAATAATCACTTCTGGGGGGTGTTTCACAAAGACTTAAGACTGACTCAAATCACACTTAACTATGGCAGGCCATTCATGCCACAGTTTACTTTCATCATCGGTCTCTCAAGGGATGCGCAAGTCATGGTCACAAATTTGCAGAATTTACATTTTTTGTTTCTTCATCAAGGAACTATAAAAAATTGTCAATTCTGCAGATTTGTGACCATGATTTGTGCATCCCTTGAAAGACCGATAGTGACAAAAAAACAGTGGCATGAATGGCCAGCCATAGTTAAGTGCGATTTCAGTCAATCTTAGTCTTTGTGAAATGCCCCCCCTGGGCAGTTAAGTAGTACCTGTCTTCAAAGCCTTGAGAAATATGTCTGAATAACAGAAACTTTGCGGTAAAGTTAGCTACACATAACAGAGTGTTTTGGCCATAATTTAATACTTGCAGAGCCCTACAAGCCAGAATTTATCCATGCTATGTGCATTTCACTATTGTCAATCAAGAATTCCATTGAAAATATTTAAAGTTACTTAAAAGAGACATCAATGAAGGAAACAAATTCATTGTCTATGACATCCAGGTTTGAAACCAAATAAAGCTTCATGCCCCTTTGGTATGGCACTCTTCTCAATTACAAAATCCCTCAGATAGGACTTAGCAGCATAGGTCCCCATGGTGGCTATCCTTCAAGAATATAAACTTGCTTTTTAAGCAATCAGGTAAAATTAATCGTCAGTCATTACATCAATCGATCAATCAATTTCCTGAAGACCTCTCCGTTCATCTTCTACAACGCATTTAAGTCCTGGAACTCGCACTTCCACAAAATATGGTGATTGTGCTTTTTCTACAATTGCCCCTTATCTCTGGAATTCTCTACCTGCCCATATACATCAAGCCACTTCTGTGAATCAGTTTAAGACCCTGCTGAAAACTTACCTTTTTAATAAATAATTCTCTGGAATGTCCCAGTAGTAGGTCGATCAATGGGGGTGCACACCAACTTTGATTTTCAGTATTCATTAATTTATATGTCTATTGTTTCGAGCTACTTAAGGTTTCTTACATAATTTTTGTATTTGTATTAAATTTTAATTCCTGGTATTAAATTATAGACAGAAAACAGTGTACTTATTATTATTATTTACCATTTTTCAAAGATGACAGGAAGCTGGTTATCGGCGATGGTGTGGAACTTGAGCACAAAGACTTCAAGCATCCTCATCAGGATCTCACGAGCCTGCAATACAAACAATTTCTGTTGTTTGTTTTAAAGGGGATGAAGGAGAGGGAGGATAAGAAAATGAAGGGAGGGGGGGGCAAAGGATGAGGAGGATGAGGAAGCAGAAGAAGAGAACGAAATGATGAATGGGTGAGTGCTATTAAAGATCAATGTGGTGGAATGGTGAATGCTAAAGCATAGCTAAGGCATCTTATCTTTTTGTTGCCATGCGAAAGAACGCGTGAGGAACGCAAAATGGAAAATTATTGAAAATTAGATTTTTCAAACAATGATTGATAATTTCACAGATAGCATGTAGACCTTCTAAATTGATATACGATCTTTGTGTGATATGATCTTTGCTAAATATTGCAATATGTCAAAACAGACATTTTGATTTTTGCATTTTTGTTTTTTGCTTTCTGGTTGTGTTCTTTCGCACAGTGCATAAAGATAAAACGCCTTAGAGGGATTCAGGCTTACTCAGCACAATAGAGAACTCAGACTCGCAGAATGTTACGCTACACTAACCGAGAGGACTTGAATGGACCACAAATATTTCCATAAAGTGTGCATCCAGTAGATTTTTATTTTTTGAACACCGCTTTTAAAGATCATTTGAAGGACATGTTTAAATATGCTATTAAAGATGTAGGTTGAAAATTTTAAGGTGAAATTGTATAAACATGAAAGTTAATTCTGAGAAGTCCAGTGCATAGCTAGCACGATAGGTTTTATTAACGTAACAGCCATGGGATTCTGAGTTTGCTCTAGCGCCATGTAAGCTAGACATCGTTTAGATGCTGACTGAAGCCATGCAGCATTTTTCTGTGATGCTTTTAATATCCACTTGTATTGAAATCACTCGTAAAATTACAAACTTGGAAATTTATATAAATTTGAATTGAATCACAAGAGAGATTGGCAGATGGGTTGTTTGGTAAAGCAAATCATACACAAATTAACTAACATTTTGCTGGAAATCATATTTGCTTAACTAACATTTTGCTGGAAATCATATTTGCATAACAGCTCAACTAAGCCTTTCATATTACATGTGCTTTATGTGAGATTGCATGTTATGCATGAGCTGAAATGACTAGGAGCTCCATTTTCTTATCGTTTTCTCTTCCATCACTTTAGACATCATAAATTTCAACCTAATCCTTTGTTGTTTAATACCAGGGGGGTGTTTCACAAAGACTACGATTAACTTAAATCACACTTAACTATGGCTGGCCACTCATGCCACTGTTTTCTTTCACCATGGATCTCCCAAAGGATTTGCAAATCATGGTCACAAATATGCAGAATTGACAATATTTTATAGTTCATTGATGAAGAAACAGGAAAATTGGATTCTGCAAATTTGTGCCTATGATTTTCACATCCCTTGAGAGACCGATAGTGAAAACAAACTCTGGCATGAATGGCCGGCTATAGTTAATTGTGATTTGAGTCAGTCTTAGTCTTGGTGAAACACCCCCCAGGATAATAACTATTAACTACATGTATAATATGCAGATTATGTCTTGTTTGATTGTGTGTACTTTCAGACAAGCACATGCTCACACAGTACTACCCTACTTTGGCAAAAGGAAGCAAGTGACAAAAGTGACATTTCCTGTAAAAGAGCAAAATGTACCCATCATTTACACTGATGTCATTGCAATACCATGATGTTTTGCCTAACATATCTCTTTGCAGGATGGTTGTTCATGCATAAGATTAGGCCCAGAAGAAGAGCACACTAGGTAAAATATGAAAATATCAATAACTCATATTTGTTTGATATGTCACTTGCTTCCCTTTTCCAAAAGTAGGGCAGAGTAATTAATCAATTATAATAAAGCTATAGAAGGATAAGGCTGCAAGTGAGCATCTGCCATGATTTCAGTTAATGAATATAATATATCATGCACAAAATGATTACAATTATAGACATGAAAATAATATTTGCATTGATAACAAACCCCAGTACTTTTCCTAGGGATGCAAATTGATGGATATCATGATCATGTGATACAACTTCTAGATGTCTACCCCCCCCCTTCTAAAAAAAACATCAAACGCACCATATACTAACAAGCACCTGGGCTGGTATTCAGTTCAATACTAAGCCTTCATTTTAAGTATTTCAGTTTTCAGCTTACGTAAAAGAATACATGGCCAACTTCGGTATTCAAATGAATCTTTTTGCTAGGTATCTTTTGTGAACTTGACATATGCTGTGTCAAAATACATTTTCCCATGATATATCTTGAGCAAAGAAGGAGACAAGCAGCATCTTTAGAGAAAATGGAGAAAATATGAAATTTTGTGTAGAAAATGTATTGAGAGTTGTCCTTCTGAACCTGCCATTTTGAATCAACATTGCCAATTTGAGGATAGCCACAGAAGTAAATTGAGATTTTTCAAACTTTCATAGCTAAATTGCTTCTCTCTGTCCTCTCTTTTCATTAAAATGGATATTTCCCAAGGGTTTCATTCTCCTTTAAGCAAATTACTTTGAAAGTCTAATTGGCTGGTGTGTAATTTCACACATACACAGTCATGATATGTTACAGTTGCGGTCAATTTTACAACCACACGCACATTGCAACACCATCACAGCACGTTTCTGGGAATGGACTTTATGACATCACAACTGTCATCAATATGTATTTTTGGCTTGAAATCATCTTGCTAAAATAAAATGCTCAAATGTGATCTGATGTAGATCATTTTCTGAAATATGAACAACTCTCTCCGACGTACCTCCAGTGAAAATGCTCATCAGAGTATTCCGGAGGGAAATCTACCAAGTACCAATCTCCCAGTCTTCCATTCCTACTTTTACGCATGCACTCTCAGAAGTACCAAGTACAAGTTAAGCTTTTCTACTTAGCCAAGTTAAATGCTAAGTAAAGTACTGATCTCCGTACACTGAATTTAATATGGTCCTGATCTTAAAGTTAATCATGTAATCTCAATGGTACATTGTATTTTCAAACTTATTGTGCATATTAGAATGGCTATTACAAGGTGCATATAGGCTCTTTGATGACATAAGCTGTGAGCATGACAAGAATTTCTGAGAGCATGCCATGAAATTAATCATCCAATATCAATATAAAATGAACACAAAAATTATGATAGGTATTTAACCCTTTCATGACAGGAATTATTTAAAGCCTAATTTGATCAGCTTTTATTCTTCAGATTGGCAACACCAACATTTTTATTTTATTGCTACATTTTTCTTATAAAACGTCATGTATCTGAAATGAATATAAATTGACAGAAATTATGAGAAGTCAAAAAGTTGCCAATTTGCAGGGAAAAACGGTGATTTTAAACTTTCTATCACATTGCCAATTTAAGGATTTTAATGCTTATTTTCCTTTTAAAAAATTTTCAGCATCAAACAACAAATATTGAAGCAACCAAAATGGGCACAGTTTGTGTAGAATTTTTTGCTCTTTCTGCTCATGTATTTGGTATGATTTTTAGGGCTTTGCATCAAAAGATATTAGGCCAAACAAAATAATGTGGACCTCTGTCACGAATGGGTTAAAGGCATGGTTATTTGTCAGACTCCAATGAATCAGACACAATGCAGACAGCACATATCATTCACCCTGAGCTTTTATGAACCTTTTTTTTTTCTTTCAAATTTTCCATGAAGTTGCTCTTTCCTCACAGGCCACACTTCTAGTGGATTGCAAAGCAAAGCACTGTGTGCTTTTTCAAAAGAGAGTTTGAGTTGCACAAAACAGTCATTTCATTTCAAAACTGTAAAGACTGCTTTAACTTCTATAGTAGCACACTGCATCATCATATGCTTTATGATCATGTACATTAGACAAAGATGAACAAGAAAGGCAAAATCAAAGAAAAATATGTATCTGTTTTCATCACACACAGAAGCAATGGAAACTGTAAAATATTTCATAAAAATCTTCAAAGTGGCCTCAGATACAGATTCTGGGAGAAAAATATTACATTTGTATAACATCATGAAAGAATACATCTATTGATGAAGGCAAATATGTCCAATATATCACTGGGAAAAGGATGGGGTTATAGAAAACACTGCAAGTACTAGCTGATGTCACTCTAAAAGAGTGAATTCTAAGAAGATATAAGTCTTTAATCCCACTGTTCATTGAAAAGGCAAATATATTTTGATAAGACTCCTGAATAAAAGAAGCAATACTAGCCATAAAATAATAGCAGGTATGTGCTATTTCACTTTTCGGATCTCATAAATGAAAAAAAAAGGAAAATGATGCACATGGCATATTGCAAAGAATCATACAATTGTAGCGTTTATAGAAATATTTCATATCTTATATAAACATTTCTTTGGAAGAATTCAGTGACTTGACATGAAAAAAGGATTGAACTTACATTGCTCCCATCCTGTTCGCTCTTCTGTTTGATACATTCTACCAGGTTGAGAAGTAGTTTGCAGGACATTGTCTGGATGTTACATGGCAGGGATTCATCATGGACATTCTTAGAGAAGAGATGGACAGCCATCGAGAGATGCTGTAAGGGCAGCTGCTGCCTGACATGGTGTACCAGGTCAGCTAAGGTACTGTATGCAAGTGGTCTGTAGGAAGAGGAATAACTCACATATTACACCTAAAAAAAAAATATTTAAAAAAAAACTTCCAAAACTGAAGTCTTCAAAATCTCCCTCTCCAATCTCCAAATTTTATTGTCCGAGAAAGGAAATTCTTTTTGCCCAATTGATCGTGGGCCCGGCAGCCACTGAGTAGCGCCAGATCGACGTTGCTCTGTCCTTTTCAATTCTTGAACGCCAAAGAAGGTAGCAACAACTCCCATCTTTTAATGTCTTTTGGTATGACGCGGCCGGGGTTCGAACCCGCGACCTCCCGATTCTGAGGCGGACGCTCTACCTACTGAGCCAACACATCAGTAAGTACATGTCATATTGATGTTCAGCAAGGTTATGTATGGTTATGGTCAACACTATAGCTGCTGCCTGACATGGTTGGTGGATCAGCTAGGGTGCTGAATGGTCTGGTGGAATAGATCTGGATCATATGCTTACCGAAGGACTTCAATATCACATATCTGTATTTTCACACTAATATCCATCTTCAGCTAAAAACTGTGCATGCATAGTAGTTATAGATTAATAACAAAATGTGTCATTGTCACAACTCCAAAACTATATTGTCCATGAGCTCTATGGCATTAATTCTCCAAGTCTTAAAGCATCCTCACTCAGTACTTCTTGGCCAAAAACTTTTTCAACATTAAAGAAGATCTATTGGCACGTGGAACCTAAATTCACACTCAGGACCCACAGAAAGCCATGTTAGAAAGGAGTCCAGCAATATTACCATGTCTTCATTATGACTAACCTTAGAGACTCCTTGCTCGTCCATCCACTCCCAACCAGGACATGCTCCTCAAACAGCTTGTCAATACTAGGAACGAACTCTGTATGATGGGGAAATATAATTATAGCAATATACGAACAAACATAACCATATTCAATATTTGCTATTTTGAAATCATTTTGCTCCCCGATTTTTGTTGTCACAGATGTAGCAGAATGGCTGATTCACATATGATTTTTCTTATACAGTCAAGCCTGTCTAGAAAGGCCATCTAAGGGAAATAAACAAAGTGGCCAGTGCAGATAGGCAGCTGCTAAAGGCAGGTTCTATAACACAATCAATTTGATTTTTCAATTCAATTTATTTGCTCATAGAAATCCATAAAATACATGCAAACAACAGGAAATATGCATAATACAAAAAGCAGAATACATGAGAAACAATAAGTACATTGGATTTGGTATGAGAGGGAAAGCAAGAAAGGAAACAAGCCTTGTGATTAGCTGACCTAACATAATACATTACTTGTAAGAATATATAACAATAACAACAAAACAACAAAAACTGGAGAGGGAAAAAAACGGGGATGAATGTCTATACATTTAAATAAACAAACCTAATGAATACCTGTCTAAAACATGGAGCTTAGTTTTTTATTTCAATGTATTTAATGATACGGCTTTTTTTTATTATATCCGTACAAAGAGAGTTCAAGATTTGGAGTCCTTGGAATATATTAGAGTTTTTAAAAGATGAAAGTCTTGGTTTGGGTAAAATCTTCAAGGGGTACAATGTAAGCAGTAACTACTTGGTCTTCATAAAGAGGTTGCCGCTGCATGAACATTGGCACTGACAATATTTGTAACATCTTGGATGGCAAATGACACTATGAACATGGCGGACAAAGAAAGCGGACAAAATAAACAACCTCTCATTCTACCCTTCACAATGGTTCTGGTAGTCAAAAGAACATCCCTTTACAGCTATTATGTTTAATCATGTAGTTCCAGGTGAATATGCATGTGACACCTGTTCCACATATTTTAGACAATAGCAGTGAAGGGATGTTCTTTTGACTACCAGAACCATTGTGAAGGGTAGAATGAGGGGTTGTTTATTTTGTCCGCTTTCTTTGTCCGTCGTGTTCATAGTGTGACTAAACACACTCAACTTTCCCCAAAAAGAGTTACAGAGACGGACTTACTGTTTCGGAGGTCGGTGCCCAGTATGTGCCTAGCTGCAATGAGAAGCTCTTTACGTAGATGAGCCACTTCACTAGGACAATTAGCAAACAATCCCAGCATACCTTTCACCATCTGAGGAGCGTAGGAATTCACCAAGTCCTAAGGGAAAAAGAGGGGAAAGGAAACTATTTTGAGGTCATTTGCCCCTGTTAAACTAGCACTGGCTTTGGCAATTATCACCATTAATAATACAGTGAAACTTGTAAGTTTTGTTATGACTGAAACTTCTTGAAAAAATAATCAATTCACAATTATCATAGCATATACTTCCTTAATTGGTGAAAATTTTTCTTCTGAAAACACACTTAAGACATATCAATACATGCTCATTTAAGAAAAAAACCGGTAATATTAGATTACTTATTTATATTCATTTCTTCCATGACACATATACAGACGTATTCATTTGTAAAGGAGAAACAAATCTTATTCATGAAGCATCTTCATTACTTTGGGAGTGACCATTTTGAATTACATCAATAGGAACCTCTCCATACTAAACAGACTTATGGAAACATGTACATGAAGCATGTGATAACTCTGAACTGAGGTCTATTCAATTCAGGGCAGGGAATAAGTCAGCATAATAGCATTTTACTTTGCTAAGTGAAATGGCTTTAACTCATATTCAGATCACCATTTAAGCATTCTTCTTAAGCAAGTCAAATTTGACCCGTTGAATACTTTGGCCAAGATAACTCAGGCTGGGGTGTGTGGAAAATGGTTGTTATACAAAAATTAATTGTGCTCAAGGGCTTAAATAAAATGCGTACTGATTACCACTGCGATGACACAAAGTTCCCTAAATTAATGCACAACAGAGGCATCACATTGTGCGTGTATACAAGGTTTTCAAATTTACTTGTGCACAGCATATCATGACTGCATACGTATCAAAACTACATGCCAGCCAATCAGACTTCCAATGTGATTGCTGAAGTCAGCTAGGATGCTGTCTGAGTCTTAGGACAAAATACTTAGACAAAAGATTCAATTGCTTACCAAAGCTGGCTAATTAGTTTATTCAAGCTCAAAACTGAGTAAATACTAAAAATTATGATTTAAAAATCAAATTGAACATCCGTCTCTTTAACCTGTTGAACTCTAAGCCTGAGATATCTCGGGCTGGGGTCTATGGAAAATATGTGTTATACTGAAATCAAATCGTGCTCAACGGGTTAATAGGTTTTGTTACCTGATATATCTTGATGATATAGGCAAGAAATGATAAAGTCTTGATCTGTGCAGCGATGAAATCCACATACATCTCCTTGTTGAAATTAGGTGAGGCTCTGCTCATACAAAAAAAAAGAAACATCCTCAATTCATATCATATTTTTTTTGGGGGGGGGCCAACTTAACATGGAATATGAGGGCAATAGAGTAACATACCCTTCTTGAAGATAGTTTGCATACGCTTTTTTCTCTTATTTTACCGTTGAAATAATTTTACCTTTTACATCACTAATTCAGATTTTTTATGGTTAACAACTTAACATGGAATATAAGGGTAATAAGGGTAAAAAGCCTTCTTAAAGATTTGTTGATACATTACTTTATTGACATTTCAGCAATAACAGATACAGGACATCAAAGACATACAAAGAAGAATAACACAGATTAAAAAGAAAGCCCAGGGGGATGTTTCATAAAGCTGTTCGTAAGTTATGAACGACTTTAGGCACGATGGGTGATACCTTCTTATGCTACATGTAAATGAATGAGAATCTGACTAGCACCCAAGAACATGTTCCAGTCGTTCGTAGAGTCGTTCGTAACTTACGAACAGCTTTATGAAACACCCCCCAGGACTTGATCTGGGGCCCGTTGCATAAAACTTACTATAATAGTACTTTACTATTATAGTAACTTACTGGATTTTGATTGGCTGTTGAGCAACATGACATTATCAACAGCCAATCAAAATTCAGTAAGTTACTACAATAGTAAAGTTATTATTATAGTAAGTTTTATGCAACGGGCCCCAGATTAATGTTCTATGCAAGGCAGGTAACATAAAGACATACATATCCTTAAAATAAACTTTAAAAAATCAGCATTGTAATTATACAAAGCATATAATATGATCATTCTTACAAAATACTAAAAGTTTTGAAATAATGAGTTCATCTTTAATTCCTCTTCCTCATGCTGGTCCAGGGTGTTATCTGGACCACTATTAAATTAGAAATAGAATCAGATAATGACAGCTTAAAGAAGAAATTATTGATGATAATGGGCAGTATGAGAAAATGCAGTTTCCCATTCATTTAGTACACATAACTCAGAACATGAGGTCACAATACTTGAAAGAAAAAAGTCAGAAAGTGGCGTGGAGTGTTCGAATTTAGCGGCAAAAATTGTCGGGGGGGGGGGGCCTGATGCCTCCACCCAGCCCTTTCAGTGTTAATGGAAACCAAACCCTCACATCAAGTAGACAGAATAAACCAGATGAGCAAAAATGTGAACAAAGGACACAAAATAAGAAAGTTATGGCTATATGAAATTTTCTACATGACATATTATGACACTACCATAGCTACTGATGACATCATTTTGTGCACAACTCTTGATACATTTTGTACACACATAATCAAACATCTTCATTTTGCTTAAGATTTGCATATTTTCTTAAGCCAAACTCAAAATATATCATGTAGGAGTGTTCTGTCCATAACATATTTGGGGTAAAGACCATGAAAACATTGTGTTCTTCAAGAAAACTAAGAATATGTGAAGTTTTACATAAAAAATATACAAGAGTTGTCCACAAATTTTATCAATAAAATAGCTGCATGTTAAGATAGTGTAAAAAAACTCAAAATTTCATGCTGGATAAATTTCTTATTCCCTGTCCAAGTTTGTTCAAACTTTCACATCTAGTTTATTCTGTTTTAGTTTTAATTTCAAAACTATTTGACCAGAGGGTTTTGATTTTTTTTTTTTTTACCTGCTGACTCATCAAGGAAGTGGGCAGTTAAAATTTAGAAATATTACACTTTACAAAGTGGCTACCAGGAAAATACATGAAGCCATTTTCATAATCTTGAGCACAATTTACTGCTCATGCTAGGAGTGAGCAATTTTAAACAGGATGAAAAAGACCATCTTCAGGCTTGTTTAGATATGAAACGGAAAATCCTCTGCAGTAAATCCCCATGGATTTTTTTGTTCAAGTAAATTGGATATGGTGTGGCAAGAAAAAAAACCACCAAGGCAAGAAGAGGCATATTTTTTTTTGCCCCCTGACCCCCAATCTCCCCCCCCCCCCCCCCCATCAAATTTTTTAAAAGACTGCACAGGATTTATGATGTCATGAGTTTGCCTGCACAACTTTTGGCAAGGCAAAACTCTTTTACATGCATCAAATGTGAAATTTAAAAAAAACGTAAGGCTTTGCTGTGGGGCTTTTCCCCCAGTTATACGAATGAGCCTTTACCTTGCTTGTTGAGTTGGTTGAAGTCCAATGGTATTCATGACCAGAGGGATGAAGTCTGCTACAACATTGTGTACATTCTGTTTGTACAGCTGATACATGAGAACCACAATGATGGGATACTCTGCTAACACTTTCAGAGAGTTCACACCTTTGGGTAGGATCGTTTGCTGAAGATTAAAAAGAAGGAAGAAACTGCATTCATACATATTCAAGAACTATTCAAGGACCATTCGAGACAGAGGGTTCACATTTTGTGGTTTGGTTTAATAACTTTTGACTCAAAGCCCTAAAAATCATATCAAATACATGAGCAGAAAGAGCAAAAAAATCTACACTCACTGTGCCCATTTTTGTTGCATCAATATTTGTTGTTTGATGCTGAAATTTTTTTAAAGGAAAATAATCATTAAAACCCTTAAATTGGCAATGCGATGAAAATGTTAAAATTACTGTTTCTCCCTACAAATTGGCAACTTTATGACTTCTCATCATACATTCTGTCAATTTATATTTATTTCAGATACATGATGTTTTATAGGAGAAATGTAGCAATAAAAGAAAAATGTTGGTGTTGCCAATTTGAAGAATAAAAGCTGATCAAATTAGGCTGTAAATAATTCCTGTCACGAATGGGTTAAAGAGCTTGACAGAGGCTTAAAAAGCTCTGTGCGTGTGTATGTGTATGCCTGTTGCCATGTACGTGTCCTTGCTCTCTAGGTACTTTAAAATCATCATCAAAGTCATAATTCAGTCTAGAAAGATTGATGAAGATGAAGATCTTTGCAAGCTACCATTCCAGTCTCAGAGATCCATAAAACTTATTATAATTTGCAAGAGGCTTGTCCCAAACCAAGCTACCATTCCAGTCTCAGAGATGCATAAAACTTATTATAATTTGCAAGAGGCTTGTCCCAAACCAAGCTACCATTCCAGTCTCAGAGATGCATAAAACTTATTATAATTTGCAAGATGCTTGTCCCAAACCAAGCTACCATTCCAGTCTCAGAGATGCATTAAACTTGTTATAATTTGCAAGAGGCTTGTCCCAAACCAAGATACCATTCCAGTCTCAGAGATGCATAAAACTTATTATAATTTGCAAGAGGCTTGTCCCAAACCAAGATACCATTCTAGTCTCAGAGATGCATAAAACTTATTATAATTTGCAAGACGCTTGTCCCAAACCAAGCTACCATTCCAGTCTCAGAGATGCATTAAACTTGTTATAATTTGCAAGAGGCTTGTCCCAAACCAAGATACCATTCCAGTCTCAGAGATGCATAAAACTTATTATAATTTGCAAGAGGCTTGTCCCAAACCAAGCTACCATTCCAGTCTCAGAGAGGCATAAAACTTATTATAATTTGCAAGAGGCTTGTCCCAAACCAAGCTACCATTCCAGTCTCAGAGATGCATAAAACTTATTATAATTTGCAAGAGGCTTGTCCCAAACCAAGCTACCATTCCAGTCTCAGAGATGCATAAAACTTATTATAATTTGCAAGAGGCTTGTCCCAAACCAAGCTACCATTCTAGTCTCAGAGATGCATAAAACTTATTATAATTTGCAAGAGGCTTGTCCCAAACCAAGCTACCATTCCAGTCTCAGAGATGCATAAAACTTATTATAATTTGCAAGAGGCTTGTCCCAAACCAAGATACCATTCCAGTCTCAGAGATGCATAAAACTTATTATAATTTGCAAGAGGCTTGTCCCAAACCAAGCTACCATTCCAGTCTCAGAGATGCATAAAACTTATTATAATTTGCAAGAGGCTTGTCCCAAACCAAGCTACCATTCCAGTCTCAGAGATGCATAAAACTTATTATAATTTGCAAGACGCTTGTCCCAAACCAAGCTACCATTCCAGTCTCAGAGATGCATAAAACTTATTATAATTTGCAAGAGAGGCTTGTCCCAAACCACATACTGGTGGAAGGAGTTAGCCTAGAAGTAAGGCGTTTTATATTTATGTCATTGTGTGAAAGAACGCGTCCGGAACGCAAAATACAAAAATGCAAAGATTAAAATGTCTATTTTGACACACTGCAATAGAATTTTAGCAAAGATCATATCACAAGAAGATCGTATCTCAATTTAGAAGGTCTACATGCTGTCTGTGAAACTATCAGTCATTGTTTGAAAATTTAATTTTCAATAATTTTCTATTTTGCGTTCCGGATGCATTCTTTCGCACGACAAAACAATCAGCTTTTTGTTTTTGCCTACTAACCGACTCTGATCAGACTCAGGTTCGTGTCCGAGTCATGTCTTTTGGATGGTAACATTAGGGGTCGGTCCCAGACTTATATAATCATATCTGATTGATACACGTGCATAAAAACCCAATTAAACTACAACAACAACAACTACAACATCAAAAGACTAAAATGAAATCATATCAGTGATATATGCAAGCATGGACAATTTATATGTAGTGTCTAAATAAGATTTGGTACATCAGTTGTACATCATGTACAGCACTTACTTGAACCTTTTGTCCATCAGCTTGTTGTATGGTGATGATTGTTTGGCAGGAGAAACCAGCCTTATCAACAAAGAGCTGGATGTTCATGGGATCAGGAGCGGGAGTACCAGGTATCACGTCAAGGAAGTAGGTTTTCTAAACAAGATAAAAGAAACATCACTATCAATATACAGGAAACAACAAATTAACGTGAATGTGACGATTTTCCCTCAAGGAAAATTGTCACATTCTAATCACTGAAGGTACCCTACTTTGGCAAAAGGAAGCAAATGACAAAAGTGACATTTTCTGCAAAAGAGCGAAATGTGTCTGTCATTGTACTGACATCAATGGAATATCGTCATGTCTTACCTAACATATCTCTCAGCACAATGAGTGTTTAAATTTGGCCTAGAAGAAGAGCACATTATACCGGGTGTCCCAGAAAAAACGGAACGGCGGATATTCAGTACTTTTCTTTCAAAAAGTCGATTTACTTTTCACATCAGTGGGTACCGTAAAGCATCTTCTACCGAGAATAACAATACCAAGATCATTGAATCTGGTGAAGTAATTTAATTCTTTGCCCATTCCAAGCCCACACCAATGACTTTTCATCCCCACGGCCACCAGGATGTCTCCCTCTATGGTGGAAAGGTCAAGTGCGCCAAGACCCTGGGTTAAGTCTGGAGGATGCTGAACATCAAGCCCAGGACAGATATACATGGAGGAGAACCACCCGGAGGAAAGCTAGGGGACACTCCGTCCTGTGCACTTAAGTCAAGTAAGTCAATTTTAATTCTTTGCCCGTTTCTTAAAATGCAGTCATTTTGAAATGTCGCATGTTTTTGGCAACAGGTGAGAGCAAAATTGTGTCGGGAACGGCCTTTCATATGGCATGTGTTGTTACTGACATGCATTAATAGGCTTCCCTCAAACATCGTATTATGCAAGGCTATTTCTGATTCAATTCAGCATTCATCGGTCGCCCAAAACGTACGAAATTTAAAAATGATTCAATTTTGACAAAAGGGCATAGAATCAAAATTACTTCACCAAATTCAGTGATCTTGGTATCATTCTTTTCAGTAGAAGATGCTTTACCTGATGATGTAGAAAAATTATCTACTTTTTGAAGGTAAAGTACTGAAAATCAGCTGTTCCGCTTTTTCGGGGACACCAGGTATAAAATATGAAAACATTAATCACTCACATTTGCTTGGTATGTCACTTGCTTCCTTTTGCCAAAGTAGGGAAGCATAGCTTAACCTGACACTCAAACAGAGCCAGTATACATTTGGTTTATACCCATTATCTTTAAAAGCACAAAGAATAAAAGTATCATTCAATTCAAACAAATGAGAAATGCACACTGTGATTGTATAATAAAATTAGTGAAATGATCACATAATTACATCTCAGACGATAGGTAAGCACAAATTCATGATGTCACAATACAGTACGCTCTGTTTGAGCATGATGTCAACCATGAATGGTATCAGTGAATATAATACCTTTAACAGATCATGACATCAGATGATCCCCCCATAAACCCACTGCACTATTCGTATAAGAGTAGGAGAAAACCCCAGTGTAGTGGTCTACCTGCACACCCTCAATCAGTTATATGGAGGAAAGACCCAAGGGTTACAGTGATTCAGTTGGCTTTTCGCCTCCAAGGCACAGGTAACACCAAACAAATAATAATAATAATAATAATAATAATGGCAATGTGCTTGTTTACATGAGATCAGTGGCAATTCTATTGCATCACGTGATGCACAATAAACCAATCAACTGCACAGATTCTAGTTACACATGTATGATGGTCATAAATGTTATTCTGCTGGACTACATGGGCTTGAACAAGATAAATTTTCTTTGACTACAGCTAATGACAAGAAATTTTCACTTGGCCTCATAAAACATAAACAAAGGTGTAGCAATAAAAAGACAATTGTGAAACAAGTGATTTACACAAGTGACTGTTAACTCGTTGACTACTGAATTCCCAAACTCCCACAGACTTAATACACGGACTATAGGCAAGAGGTTAAGTGAATTTTTGTTTTACAGGTCAATGAATTTAGAAACACAAGTACAAATTTCTCAACTGGTCTTGAGAACAACATCATGGAAGGGAATGCGCTGGTGTGAGTTTTACACCTATGCAAGGTTTATACACAATTAGAAGTGCAATATTCCACATACATAGCATTTGACCAATGGTTTCTGAGGGTCTGAATGCTAGCAAACGGAAGGTAGAACTTGAAAGCAATTAATATGTTACACACCATAACAAGAATTCACAAAGGTGATTAAGATTTAGACCACAGTTTCTGCAGATTTTAAAGTATAAATGCACTTGATTTTAAGTGTGTACACTTATGAAGATCCAATCATGAATTCATGTGTTTGGCATAGGTTGCTAAATTCACACGAGTTGCTATGGTTTAGATCGCAGTTTATTCACATTAATTTAAGTAAACCTTGACTAACTTTGAATAAACTGTGGTCTAAACCACATCAACCAGCGTGAACTTAGCATCCTACACTAAATATGTGCATTAATGATTGGACCTGCACTAAATTAAGCACATGTATACCATGAAATCTGAATAAACCGTAGACTAAATCTAAACCACTTGCGTGAATTCTGGCCTATTAGTTCATTGAATGAAATCTTATACTGTGTATGCATGCCTTTACTTACCATGTTCACTTGAATATCCTTGTATACAGACTTGACAAACTGCAAAAAGTGCTGCACCTGTAAAAAACAGGGGAAATATGATGATGATAATAATAATCATAATAATAATTCATTTATTAAGTGCAGAAACTATGTGTATACATTCCACTGTGCTGCAAGAGGTCCAAAATGCCTTTGCAGTATAATGCTACATGATTTTAAAAACATGAAAAAATGAAAAAAAAATGGGTCCATGTTTAACCCATAGACGTACAGTGTCACCTTAAGGAGACGTTTTTGCAGTATCTGTTGGTCCAGAATGTTGGGCAGTACATATCATGCATGAGCAGGAAGAGAAAAATTCACTGAAAAATTTGAGCCCATTCCCAACGCTGTATGTTGTGGCATTCTCGATTTAGAGCAGTTTAAGTGTAACTAATCATTAAACTCTTTAAATTGGCAATGCAGTAGATAATACATAATCACTATTTCTGTGTTCAAATTGGCAATTTCTGATTAAATTTGACAATTATAATTCATTTTGGTTCATGTTATATCCATATTTATTTTTTTGAAGCTATGTAAGCATGAGAAAAAATAACTTTTGTTGCCAATTTGAGGATTTAAGATGATTAATTTAGACCTCAAGAAAGTTCTGTGCTGCTATGGGTTAAAACAGATAAGTTTCTACTGCTTGTTCAGATATGAAGAGGGAATATGCATTTTGTTTGTGTTCACATATAATGTAATTATGGTAATAAACAAGCATTAACGCGATAACACTCAAAAGTTATGCAGACAAACTCATGACATATTTTGCGCTTTTAAACTTTTTAAGAATTTGAATGGCTTTTGAATAGCTTTTTGCCGCCAGGAGGCAAAAAATTTGCCTCTTGCCTCAGTTTTTCATTAGGTGCCTCATATCCCATTCACTTGTACACAAAAGAACCACAGGGGTTTACAGCTGTTGTTTGCCACATCATATGGGAACAAGCCTTAATAGTGAAAAGGGACTGCATTTGTGGTAAAGTCCCCAGTTTTCCACAATTCGGAAATCGGAAAAATTCCACAGAATTCGGGAAGAACGTGGAATTCATGGAATTTCACGGAAAACATGATTTGAATTGAATTACGATAAATACAGTGAAATTCATGAAAAACAAAGCAAAATCCAATAAAAAAAAAATGTGCATCAGCGGAAAATCTGGATCAAACCTGCTCGCAGTGTTTAACGTGTGTTTGCCAGGCTTTATCTGCATACTGCAGTGCAAGTAGTTTTTCCAAGATTTTTACTATTTACATTTGCTTTATTATATGTTCTGTACATGTCACCGAATAACACGGAATATGTATTTCAGAACACCGAAGAACACAGAATTTGAATTTTAGAAAACGGAAAACTGGGGACTTCAATTTATGATGATACATGTGTACAGAGACTCCAACTCCAAGCACCTCTTAAGCGGGAGATTCTCCTGCTGAGACCCATAGCAAATGGTAGACTCTGACTCAATGTGCAAATAGCCACATCACCAGCGCAAAGAACGAAAGGGCATTTTTAGGGTTATAGAAGCTCTCTGGTGCTGTCTTAGGCTTATTTTTGAACTGATGACAACACTAAATCAGGCACAATGCAATGATTCAGATTCATTTTTTTCAAAAAGCTGGTTGGGCGGGAGGAAAAAAGGAGAAACACAGGTAGGAAAATTCAAACTCAAGCGGGAGAGTGGGAGATATTGTGAAAATGGACTCAAAGTGTGAGATCTCCCACCGAAAACAGGAGTGTTGGAGTCTCTGTGTGTATAAACTACAGAAATCAATTGATAATTATCATCACCTCTGGCTGCATTGTTGGTCTGTAATACTTGTGAAGCTCAATGATAATCTTGAGACAAACCAAAACATTCTCTTCGTTCTCCGTCTCCAGCAAAGTGAACATCAGCTCCAGGATCTGTCTCACAAACTGTCTCAGCTGCTCGTTGGTTGGCATGCGGTGCAGCAACTCCAGCAGAAGCTTTCGCAGGTGCTACGCAGGAGAATAAATGAATGAAAAGAATGCTTTCTTTCATCATAATTATCATATATCACATATCTAGATTCTAGGCCTCTGATTACTCAGATCTGCAGGCATGAAGTTTACTACTGACTGCCAGGCAGTATCAAAACGTTCATGTGCCCGTGAAAACCGAACATAAGCAATAAATATTGACCGGGCATACTTCTCCTTGCACTCAAAAGGCAGTGAGGCAACAGATCTGCAACAGATGCAAATGACATTAACAATGGATACACGCAGTGAGACACGCATACTACTCTTAGACAGGTTTCCATTCAAATTACTGTAATACATTTCAACAAGCATACATGTATTTTTTTTAAATATCTACTTTGGGGGAATCCAGCGTCAGAATAAGGTATATCATACAAATATTGACAGCTTATTTAGGGGGTCATGGTTAAAACTATAGCTCCTGAGTGATCTTAAGACTGTACTATGAACAGGGGAGAAAGAGATGCCAATGAAGGTACTTTACCTGAAGAGGTGACTCAGCAATGAACTGAGGTTTCTCATCTTTAAGAACTTTCAAGAAGTGTGGTATAGCCGTCTCAAGGAAGCTATGGTACTGAGATGACGAGATGATCACCTAGACAGAAAAAAAATAAACATTTGATCAAAATCTCTAATAAAACAGACAATACACTGTTTAAAAACTGGGAGGAAGAATAATGGTAAAAAAAAAACCAAGACTTAAAAGCATCATTAATAATCAAGTCACCCATATCTGTGGGTGTTAGAGAAATTAATGATAATAATATTACCTATTAATGATATCAATAATTAATGATATTACCTATTATTCTTAAATAATGATTAAAGAATAAGTAATAAATGAAGAGAAAGAATTTCTTTTTTGTCTTAAAACATATAAAACATGAAATACATACCTCAAAATTTTCACTGATCTCCTGAGCAGCTTTCAGCCTGGTTTCATCAGCTAAGGTTAGAATTGATCAATCAAAAATGTAACTATCACCAAGAACTCTCAAAATGTTCATACAAAAAGAAGAAAGAGATGAAGTCCAATATGTGCAGTCAGATCTTTTCAGCTTATACATGTAAAAACATCCCAAGTATTCATAAATAACTCCACAGATATTTGCCTAAATTAAAGCTTGATTGTTCCTAAAGATATGTGAAGAACAATTAAGCTTCAATATGGATAATAACAATAGAGTCAATTTATCACTTGGTTCTTCTCATATTAGTGTCATCATCCTGCACTTTACATGTATCTGCACTAAAAATTATCACTTAATACAACAGAAAAATACAATTTTTTACAGCCATTAGCTGGGAAGCTGAAGAAAAAAACTGAATATGGGAAGGATAGATCTACAGCACTCCAGGGGAGGTATGGTATTCTGAAAATGTTCTTATCTCAAATATGATCTTATCTCCTTCACGATTACAAATTGGTATTCTGAAAACATTCTTATCTTTCCCTTATCTGTTCCCGTATCTCTGCAGCCTGCACTAAGCGCCTAGCTTGCGTATAACTAACTAATGGCGCATAATGATGACATCATTTGTGGAAAACTCTCAGTATGCTTTATGCACACATATTTTAATAATTTCATTTTGTTTTAATAAGATTTGCACATTTTCTTAAGCCAAACCCAAGATATATCTATAGGAGTGTTTTCTCCACAACATATTTGGATATGGAAAATGAAAACATGTGGTCTTCAAGAAACGAAAGAATATGTGAAATTCTGCATAACTTTCTTATTCTGTGTCCAATTTCATTCAAATTTTCGCTGATTTGTCTTATTCTGCTTTGGTTTTGATTTAAAAACTACTTGACCTGAGGGTTTTGACTTCCTTTAATCAACAGAACTCTAATGAAGATGAGTTTCATCCAGGAGATTCTGTTTTTAGTAGAGGAAAGCAACTGCCCTAACCCGCCTTATTTCGTATGAGGCAGCTCTTAAGGTACATGTATCCTATAATTCCAGGACCCATTTCATAAAACTTATCATCAAGAACAAGTTGCAATAATTGTTATACATGTAAGCTACTGAAATCCTTGAAATTTGTCATAGAAATATGGCAGCTGTTACTGATAACAACTTTTATGAAAAGGGGCCGAGAACTCTTGCATGCTAGACTAATGGAGGTTGCTCTCTAATTTTTCGTCTTTTTTTTCATGAGATTCTACAAGATGACAAAGCCATCATGAGAAGAAAACTTACATGATCTGGAGTCTGCGAGGACTGTGACATTGTTGCGATATTTATTCATTACGGACGTCGGGTCGGATGATCCTGTCGGCACTGGCATTCTCTTTCTTCATCGGAGCTCAATCAATGTCATTTATCTAAAAACACAAAGGCCGGAATTTACGTAAATAAGTGTAAATACGCATAAGTGAGAATACAAAAGTGCATTGCATTGGACATCAATCAACATCACGTATCTACATATACTAACATACAGGCTGCAATGCACAAAAGAGGTTTGTACATCCAATTTGTTTGTTTGTATATCCAAGAAGTTAGCAGCCCTGTTCGTTCCATGCCAAACTAACTCTAACTGCTAAAGACTAGTCTAAGGCTAGATCAAACCCGGAGAATAGGGGACCGGAACGTGCGCTCATGTTCATTTGTGTGCAAGCAAATGCAGCCCAGTGGCAGCGGTGACGGGGATGATCTGCACAAGATTCAGCGATAAAACATTTGTGAGTTTGAGAACATTTCTGGCCCAAATCAAAATGATTTTCATCACATAACCAAATATAGAGTAGAGCGCCCGTCATTCGACCTATGCCGTGATTCGACCTATTATCACTTTATCACAAGCTAGCACATATTATTGCTACAACACACACTAATCACTTCATTACACACAGAGACATTGTCACTCACCACTAGAAAGTCCCTTACTCGCCTCAAAAAATCCATCTAAAAAGCCAAATTCCGGCGTCAAAAATGCAAAATCGGCGCCATATTTCCAAAGCACCCGAAGGCTTAAGTCCACTGCTAAGAAACATGGTCGCAGAAAAAGCGCTAAAAATATAGAAATCGGCGGTTTTGTGACGAGCTTTTTCGTTTATCGCAAGCTCCGAGTGTTATGGTATCGGCGAAAAACAAATGGAAAACCAAACCCCCCGTATCTGCCGATGCAGTGACTTCATGTACTAAGTTGAATGCAAGTTGAATGCAAGTCCCCGCTGGCCTTCATTCGACCGCAACGCGAGTACCGGGCGCCGCAACTTCCGCGATGGACAACCGTGTATGGTGCGGCGCATTTCAGCGGCCCTCATACGCGTTGATATTGAACGCGCAGTGCGCCCGGTCGAATGATTGCCGGGGGATATAAAGGGCATGAAACATAGCGATATATTTTCATATTTTCTAAAAAATTTTGATGCATTTGAAAAAATAAACATTGTGATAAAAATAGTTTAATATATTTGACATAAATTTATGTAGATGATTTTGTGAAAAGTAAGTGTAGCAGAAAAAATAAAATTGCAGAAAAGCTTAAGCGGTCGAATCTCGGGCAGTTTACTCTACACCCCTGATATATGAAAGCCAAGAGGACAATGTAATATAGATCTAGATTACAATGTAATTACCTGATTAAATCATATTTTAAAGTGATTTTGAACTCGATTATCCTAATTATGGACTTGTCACATACCCTGACTCTCGGCTGTCTCTGCCGATCTCTGCATGTACGAATGGCATGCATGCGCGTGCGTTCCGGTCCCCTCCGGGTTTGCCACCGTAATGCCAGATCGACCTGATCTAGATCCAACAGTTAGTATCATTGATATTCTTACTCTAAGTCTAAGCAATTTGTAACGTTATCCCTCTTCAAAACATGCTACATATCGCTAATTTATGGGTTACCATTTCACATTCTCTTGGCCTGATCCGGAGAAAGAAATTGCACTGCTTCTACTTGTCGATGTCCGTCACCGCACTCACTATGCATATGCGTAGTATATAGTATGCATACAGCGCATGCATATCGCATCGCGACTCGACTCGACTCGACTCGGCTGGGGCGGCGCGGCGCAATCGAGGCTTCGCTTACAAACTGTACGATGAAAGAGCTAGTCAAATCCGACTATACTATCAGGCTCATTCTGAATTTTTAAGCATTATGTATAAAATTAAATCAGTATTCCGAAAAAAAAAAAAAATCCCAGGAGATGGAATGTTGTCTTTCATGACGACATTGTAGGGATGGAACTTATCTGAGTTGTCATGAAAATAATATTATTGCAAATCAAGTTGTCGGGAAAACGGCGCTAACTTAGTGCAGGTCCCGTTTCTCGAAACCGTCATATGTCAACTTCTCAGCCAAGATCGCCGCTAATATTACTGAAGCAGAAAATCATGTTTTTGATTTAAATCAAAAATTCATTTATTTCTATCATCACATGACAAAATGTATATAATGTTATATGTTGTTACCAGGATTACTAAGTTTTGTTATGAAAAAATAGGATCATATCTTTAGCGTGTTTCAGGTAGTAATGAAAGGGGAGGGAAGGGGTAATTACTATTTGAATTATACATACTCTAATTCCCATATGAATACCAATTTGTTAACTTTAAGTATCCTTATAGAAATCAGATTAATCATGTAATATAGGTTTTCCCTGCCGAATTCGTCAAAACAGCATTCAATTTCATGATCAAGCATTCAAATTCAAGCAATTTATAGTCCATCGGCTTTCCAGTGTTTCAATTTAACACTTTTTGCGTTCAGTTCTTTTTTTAAACATTGAAATTAGTAAAATACAATTCAAATTACACGTAATTTTATTCAATTTGGTAGTAATAGCCGTCATTCAATTTCGCCAAGTTTGAGAGGAAGAAGAAATTCCTTGGTGAGTTGCCTTCATTTTCATCTTTAGGCAATCAATTTCGCACTTACGCCATTCAAGTAGAACAATGTAAGTGGTCTCTAGATATTTCTTTTTCATTTTCACGTTTCATTCTCTTTGATTCTTTATTTCTTTTCTGTCATTATATATTTGACATTCACCTTTCTATTTTTTTTTTCTGTTTATATGTCATTATACTTTTATTCTTCTGTGGTGGTCTTATTCTTTATCATGGTATACAATTCAGTAAAAAATGCCTGTCAAACATATGGTCATGGATTATGTTGTCATGGTCGTGATCTTTATTTGCATATTTGTGAGGGGGTTTCTTTTCATATTTCTTTTTTTTCTGCCCCCCCCCCCACTTTCAAAGATGCTCTGAGCCCCAGAGAAGATTACTTTGTGACAGGGGGCATTTGGAGGCTGTTTTTTTTTGCTTGTTTATCTGTATGGTTTTTGTGGTTGTTGTTGTCGTTTGTATGTGTGGCTGTAGTTTTACTTTTAAAAAAGGAGAGATATGAGACAAGTATCTCCCGTCGGGTTTTAACAATGTGCCCCTTTTCGCCGGTGTCCCGCCCCCCCCCCTTCACAACGCTGAAAGACGCTCCGCGCCGCAGAAAGGCTATAACTTTGTGACAGGTGGGGGGGGTGGCATTTGGAGGCTGTTTGTTTGTTTGGTGTTTGTTGTTGTTATTGTGGGTTTTTGTTTTTTTGTTTTTACTACAAAAAAGGGAAGAGATATGAGGCAAGTATCTCCTGCAGTCAAGTTTTAATAATGTGAATGAACTGATACTTAAGTTTATACAGCTGAGGTGCAGGAGATCATGATTGAACTTGAATCTTCCAGATAATTCGAAATGAGGCTAATGAATTAATTTTAGTCGTGTTTGTTCTATTATAATGTACGTTTACAATACCCGGTATATACCAAGAGAAATTGCAAATGGCGTGTTTTAGTAAATTTTGAGTGCAGTCAACATTGACTGCTAAAATAAATTTTGATAAATTATCTTTAAAATCGCATTTGATCAACGGACCCGCATCAGACACAAATCTGCAATTTGAAGGAGAGGCGGGGGGGGGGGGGGGGGGGGGGAGAGGGGAGAACAATTTGTCTCTCTTGGCATATTTTAAACCAGAAATAGAAAAACATGCAGCCACAATCTTAGGTGCTCTATGTAATTCAATAATATATTGTTTTTGTTGATTACTCTCAGAAACGCATGCAGTACTAAATATTCTCAATCATGGACCTCAGAGTGTTATTTCCTTGTCATGGATCATCGTAAGCTAATATGCTGGTCATCCTGAGGTTATTGATGCCAGTGGCCTAAAAAACGCCTTCCTTTGGATTATTTTTTTTTCACAAAATTCAACAAAAAATTTACAAAATATAACATAAAAAGAACAAAATATATCATAAATAGCAAAGTATACCAGGATTTTCACAAAAACATAACAGAATATAACAAAATATAACAGAATATGATAGATATATACTAGAATATGACAATTATATTCGAGTAAAACAACTTTTAAGTATATAACAAACAAACAAAACAAAACAAAAGCAAGAATGCAAAGCTCACATAATACTAACTACTGTTTGGACATCGATCCCTTGAATATGGGGGGGGGGGGGGATTGGTGGGTATATATCTCTCAGCGCCGTACGCAGAAATTGTTTCCCGGGGGAGGGGGCAAAACATGTAAACAAATTTCGAAAAAGCTCAAAAACGAGGAAGCGAGCGATCAAGCTGGTCACGAGAACGCTTTTGTATTTTTAAAAAGTGAAATTGGAGGATTTGCTGCACACTTTTCTTGGATTTTGTGATAAATTTCAGTAAAAAATGTAAGTTTCCAAAATTTCCTGGGGGACTGCCCCCTGCCCCCCCCCCCCTGCTGCGTACGGCCATGATGTCTCTTCTTCAACTAGGACTTCTTATTTTCTGTACCATAACAAACATGACAAACATGACAAATATGACAAACATAACAAACATAACAAACATGACAAGCATGACAAACATGACAAACATAACAAATATAACAAACATGACAAACATAACAAACATAACAAACATAACAAACATGACAAACATAACAAACATAACAAACATAACAAACATGACAAACATGACAAACATGACAAACATAACAAACATAACAAACACAACAAACATAACAAACATGACAAACATAACAAACATAACAAACATAACAAACATGACAAACATAACAAACATGACAAACATGACAAACATAACAAAAATAACAAACATAACAAACATAACAAACATAACAAACATAACAAACATAACAAACATAACAAACATAACAAACATGACAAACATAACAAACATGACAAACATAACAAACATAACAAACATAACAAACATAACAAACATGACAAACATAACAAACATAACAAACATGACAAACATGACAAACATAACAAACATGACAAACATGACAAACATAACAAAAATAACAAACATAACAAACATGAAAAACATAACAAACATAACAAACATGACAAACATAACAAACATGACAAACATGACAAATATAACAAACATAACAAACATAAATCGGAATCGGAACTTTGCACGTTCCTTTTTTTAAGGGAAGGGGGGGTGAGCCAGCAAGAATCTAAAGCTCCCATAGGAACATTATACTAACTACTGTTTGCATGACATCGATCCCTTGAATAAGGGGGTGGGGGGGGGGGGGGGTTGGTGGGCACAGCTCTCTTCTTCCACTATAAGACTTCGTATTTTGCTGTGCCATAACAATAATGTCAGCGACACAGTGGTAAATGATATGCATTTTATGTCGGGAAGTGGCTCGAGAGAGCAATAAAATTCACTTTTCTTAGTTTAACTTTGCATTTAAGAGCACTTTTGACCAGACAAGAGACCAAAGTCTGCTCCTTTTTTTATCTTCTCGTATAAGGCTAGGCAACATCAGATTAATTTAGATAATATTTGGAAACTTTCTACTTTTGAGGGATGACTCCTCTTTTTCCATAATACCTGTTACGAGTCAGGGGCGGTTGAGCGTTTTTCAAAGTGGGGAGGGGGGCACCAGAGAAGAAATAAGGCACTTCAAAAAATAGGAGTACGTCAGTATACAAAGGGTGAACACAAGAAAGAAATGGCCCTTTGAGGCGTTGGTATACTCTTACATTCTATTTAGTACACTTTTAACATGGTTAAGGAATATTTTCGACATATTTTTTTTCTAACCCTTACTTGATAACAACTTTGCAGTTGTTGAGATTGCTCTTAATACTTTTTCTTGAACGAGCGAACAAAAACACTAAGTATACATTTTTTTCTAGTTGAAGACCATGGCATTTGCATTATTTGTAGTGGCTTGTTGATAAAGATGTCTCAAATTGATTTTAGGGCTCTTCCATAATGATTATTTTCAACCATTAACCCTGTCGTTTTCCTTATTGACCAAGCTATAATTTTCAATCCATTTTTGAAGTGTCATCACGACCGATATTTCATTAGAGCAAAGGTCACATTGTAAGGGGTTTAAATTTGAAGCAAAATTTAGACATTGATAGAAAATAATAAGAATCTTTGGTTTCAGCAGTCCTGATATGGCTTGCCTGAGATATGACATGTGTTAACGAGCGTATATAGAGAGTAAGGTTTGGCAAAAAAGAGAGAGAGAAATATCCTCAATGACTTAACATAAGGGCACCGTTCTTTGATGATAAAATTTTGGGCGTTGTGCCCAGGCTTTTGCCTCCTGCTCCACAGCCTCACACTGTAAATGTATCAATAACAAGGGGATCTGTATGGTGGAGACTTTAAATCACTCGCCAGATATGAAAAGCAAAGATGAAAAGTGATAATGAACAGACACGACAGAGGAGAAATGGCACAAGAAAGAAAGAGGTCGCCAATCAGACGTAAAAGGGACATGTATCAGATTTGAAGGAGCCAGTTATCGGAAGGAGAATACAATATTTACTATGAAAAAAAAACACGCACACAAAACACTGAATATAATCACTTATCATAATCATTAGAAGTGAAAAGGGACACTTATCAGATTGGGGGGGGGGGGATTACTTATCGTAAGAAGAAATGGCTTTTATTAGGAAGCAAAAGGGCACTAGCTTATCAGAAATCAAATGGGTAAGTGTAAAATTTCAACGTGATTGTGTACATGGCATGCATGCCAGAATGACAAAGGGACATTTATCAGAAAACAAAAGGGCCGTGGCAATTATGACACTAACAGAACATACTAGAAAGTAAAAGTAGTAAAAGGGGCATTTAACAGAAGTATTGTGGAGCATGTATCATATTTCAAACGGGGCACTTGTCTAAGTGGAACAAGAGAACAGCGGTGAAAGAGGGCACTCAGCAAAAGGGGAATCACACTAGAACCGAAAATGTGCAGTCAAAATGGACACTTAGAGCGCTGTGAAAAAAGAATCATAGGGTCACTATTTGGTGTAAAATGGGAGCAGTTGTAGGATTTTAAGAAGGGCATCTTATCTGAAACGAAAAAGCACTTTACTA
Organism: Echinometra lucunter; assembly: GCA_029962745.1. NCBI lineage: Eukaryota > Metazoa > Echinodermata > Echinoidea > Camarodonta > Echinometridae > Echinometra > Echinometra lucunter. The sequence goes on along the minus strand of CM057167.1, from coordinate 1,196,167 downwards.
GAAGATGAAGAGTGCATTTGTTGCAAAAGAAAATTGGGCCTTTGTAAGCAGACGCGCAAAAGGGTCCTAGCTTGGGGGGGGGGGGGGGGGCAAACACTCTTGGGGGCCCAACTCAAACCTTTATGGGAGGCCCACCTCAAATGTTTACTACCAGCATACAGCCCTATCATCACCCTCCCCCCTTACGAACATGAAATTTTCTCCCCCTTTTACAAATATTCCTTTATATTTCAAAAGTGCACTGTTTAGAATTTTATTAGAGAAAGAAAAGAATACACTTTGCTTTCTTTGATCACGGTTATAATAAATTGCCCATATCTCTCATTATTTGCTACTGAAACAGGATTATTTGTTCATCGCTGGTAGCAAGGTGAGGTGGCTTTAGAAGTTAGACACGGGCATTTCCGGGTGCAAACAAGAACAAAAGGGTGCATTTTTGCACCTTTTTCGTATAGGGTGCAAGATTGCACCCAAGAAAGTGCTGCCAGTGTTGCATAGCTTTTTTTCTTAGTGTGTGGCATGGCGTACAGGCACATTTTCGAGATGGGGCCGATGTATTTTGCTCGAAAAAAGCAACCCTTCAGTTCTGTTTTACAAGTTTGTTCGCGCGAGCAAAGCCAAGCACGCGATGTTTCTTACAAAAAAATAAAAATAAAAAAATAAAAAAATGTGGTGAAAATGTACAGAAATTTCATATTTTGATACTGCCCATATGAGAATAGTAATAAGTAAATTTTACTTATTGAAATATTCGAGTCGCCTTCTGAAAAAATTAAACGTATGGGCAATCTCAGCCTTCATGCATGCAGTGGACTTCCCCAGCCGTCCTCCCCAGCTTATTACGCCTTTTGTAGACAGGGTTTGTTTAATATCAAGAAACACCACTTCAGTTAAAAAGCAACTCTCCGAATACTGCGCCCAGCTGAAAAATGGAACGTTGTTTTAGGGGATTTTATAGCACTGGACGAACTTATCCATCATGATAATGAAAATTGTTATACATGTATATGCAATAACCTGAACAACCTGAGCTCTTTACTGTGGAAAACCCATGCCCCACGGCATTTTGTTGAAATGCCCCCTCTTTTGCAGAGACTGAGAAGCACCTGCCCCTTTTGAAAGTCTATAAGAAGCGTTTTCATTAAGTTACGAGGTAGTGAAAGAAAAGGAATGTATTTTAGAGCAAAGAAAATCTCATCATACATCCTAAAATTTTTACATCAAAATGAATTCTTATTTTCTTACGAAGGAGGCCCACTGGGACAAAATAGATTTTCACAAATTTCCAAAAATATGCCCCTTTCTTTTGCCACCAGTGGTAGCAGGGAACGCACTGCTCCTACATCTCTATCTGCATGTACATGTAAATTAATGTAGAGTCTATGTGACAAAATTTAGGTGTTAGAATTAACCTGCTCTTTTACACGACTAGAAAGCTAATAGCTATAAGCCTACCGCAAAAATTTTATTGTCGGGGGGGGGGGGGGGCAAACATAATAACCCCCGAATGAAGCAAGCAGCTGCCCCTTTTTCATAGATGATAGACAGAATTTCTAAATAAGATGAGAAACGAAACGTAATTATATTGTATCTAATCAATATTATACGAAGGAGCAAAGCGACCGAGTAAGAAAATTTTTATTTTGAATGCTGAAAGTTTGCATTTTAGAGCACTAATGTGCTTAATTTACATGGTTGAAGTGCAATCTTATAAGCATAGTATTAGCATAGTATTCATTAAAGATTTGACCCAAAGGCATGTTGGTCACCCGTGATTTCTTTGTTAGGTTATGGCCTACACCCACTGAATCAAGCATACTTTTAAGTTTGAAAAAAAAAAACCCTCAACAAATGAACAAACATAAACTAATAAACACAAATAAATCACCGTCTTAAAGTCTACTTTATATAAAGTGAGTCATTTTCACATTAATTTTTCCACCTTGTCTTCTTTTAAACGACACCATACATTTAGTTATCGGCATTCTTCTTCTATTATTATTATTTTTTTATATGGGCATTTTTTTATCCTGATGATCAATAGCGTACGTAGTGATGGTAACTAAAACTGGGAGCACCGTACATGACTTAAATTTCTGAATGCAGAACATCCACAGGCTTGTTAGCTAATGTATGTATACTTGAAATGAAGATGATTGGGTTGATTACCGATTATTGCCTTTTATAACCAATTCGACATGTTTTGATTCATGAATCGTGAAGTTAGGGTTACTGTCACGGACTTCACACCGTTTCACACCGGCTTGGGCTTGGCCCTTGTGTAACTCACTGTTAACAGTTGGGCGGCCGGTCCCCTGTGAGCAGCCGGCGGTGAATAAAGAACTGAAAATAAAAAAAGATTTTTGATATCCCTTCAAAAATTACCTTGGACAGTCTCAGGTAGGATCTATTGCACCAAAAGACATACATTGTACTCAGCCAAAGCTGTATGTAAGCATGATCCCATATTTCCGATATTTTCAGCTCTTTGTTCATAAGTTTTAGATCTTGCTGTTTTTGAATTGCATGGTTGGATCTACTTCTCATCGACTGCGTTTAATTGGTTACGTCGTATCTCAGAAAATATTCATTGGTTTTCCCTTAATTTCGTCTCACTTGTGCAGAAAATGCAGCAGATTAACATCTCATCATCATGTTCAGATTGTTGACTCGTACGATACACACAGAAATCTCTGCGACAAACGCATGTGATGTTTTTCACTCGGCGCCTTTGTGAGCTCATTATTTAAACCGACCGCCTGTCTTCTGTATTGGTTAGGCACGTATTTAGCATTTTCATTATCAAAGTTTTTTAAAAAATGAATTCTGTTATTTCATCCTAATTTCTCTTGGACTTTGGTTACTATAGCCTGTTTGATTACTGTGGGGTATTGCGCCAAGTTCCACTCATACTTTTTGATTTCATGCGCAGGAAAGCATTGCGCGAAGGTGGTCGATGAGTAGTAGAGCTACCATACATGTAGATCTACCGTACATATTGTTTTCTGGTTATTGCGGAAAGAAATAAATGAACTTGAACTTGAACATAATAAATCTCACTCAACATCATGAGAAATCTAACGTTACTTACACCACCAGTCACTGATGAGCTGAAGAAGCTGAAGAAGAAGAAGATGAGCACTACATATTTTAGATTTTTATGGCTTTTCAGCGACTTATTTTGTAATATTTTCTTTTAATTTGGTGAGACACAATGTCCTTCAGATTATCTAACTGAAACATTTAAAAATGAATCGATAGTTTTTTAAGTCTAAAAAACTGTGTATTGTCTCATATATGTAAGTTTTTGTATGGTTCGGATTCTGCTATAAGGAGATATTTGGAACAATTTTTGGGGGGATGAGTATGAAAATAACCCCTTGGCATTTACAATTTCTGAATGAATTTTAACCCCTAAAATGACCTGAATTTGAGAAAGAGCTAAAACAAAGTTTAGGGCGATGTCCGCTTAATCATGGAATTGCCCTTATAGAGTTTGGTTGTTCTATCCATTCGTGGTATCATTATCCCCGCCAAACAAAGTTTGAAGGGGGTATCTGGGAATCAGTGTATGGTTGGGCGGTTGGTCTGTTGCAAATCTTGCCGATCGAACTTCTGCCTCATTTTTGAGAAGTGCTCATGAAATTTGGAACACACATTGGTCTTGTGGTGAAGATGTGCAGATGTGCAAGACATATTTTTTTTTGTGTGTAACGTGTCTGGATCTTAGTTTCCATGGTAACTACATAATGGTAATAAATCATGAAAATATTGCTTATCAAACCACTTCCTCATTTTTTAAGCAATGCTCATGAAATTTTGGCACACACACACACATTGGTCTTGGTGAAGATGTGCAAAACATACTTTTCAATATGTTGGAAACTGTGTTTCTGTGGTAATGACATGCCATGGCAGTAAATCAGGGGAAAATAATTGCGGATCAAACTACTTCCTCATTTTTTCAAGCAATGCTCTGGAAATTTGGCACATACGTTGGGGCGGGGGTATTAATCACCTTCAGTGATATTTCTAGTTTTTTCCAAAAACAGTAATTAAAAGTTCAGTTTTGCACTTCCTCTTTAACTCTGAACAGCCATTTCCTATGATCCAGTACAACAAAACACCATGAGTTCAGCCGTGTTTGATGCCTTATGGGAGGACAGGGATGTGCGCTTTGACATCAACCCCACGTAAGTTAGTTTTGCAAGCATAATCTTTAAATGCACACTTCTAAAGTGCTTTTTACAGCAGAGTAAACGGTATGATTGTCTCTTTGATACCAATGAAATACCCCTTACTCAAAAACCAACTTGTAAAAAACCGCAAACGATAAGTGGTAGCCATTCATGCACATCATTTCTACACTTTTGGACTATAGTAACTGTGTAAGGGACAAACTTTAAAGAACTAAGGACTGAGGAAAAAAAAATTTACATCACAAAATTATTTAGAGAGAATCAGAGTATGCGTTCCTCTTCCTGAACAAACTTCTCAATCGCATGTTATATTGGAATCCATATAAGCACTATCTACTTGGACTGTATTTTGACGATTTGATAAAATGAATTGTTAAAAATGTCCAACAGCATTAGCACTGCACAGATACAGTGCTGAATGTCAGGGTAATAGTATGACTGCAGGGCCTTTATGTTTGATCTTGTTTGATTCATGCTGATCTCATTTAATTGTTTGTAAATATTATATTTGTATTTGATTGAATAAAACACAGAAAAAAACAAAAACAGTGCATCATACTTAAGAGGCTACCTTGGATAAATAAGACTTAATATTTGTAGTACATGTAGTAGCAGTAGAAGTAGTAGTAGTAGTAGCAGTAGTAGCAGTAGTAGCAGTAGTAGCAGTAGCAGTAGTAGCAGTAGTAGTAGTAGTAGTAGCAGCAGCAGCAGCAGCAGCAGCTACTACTACTACTACTACTACTACTACTACTACTACTACTACTACTACTACTACTACTACTACTACTACTGTTTATTTATTAATCAAATTGTAGATAAAATCATAACGGTATATTTTTGTCATCCTACTGCAGACAAATGAATATGCGTCCAGGGGAGAGCATTATAGACAAGTTAGATTCTATAGAAGACACAAAGGGAAACAATGGAGACAGAGGTACATATAACTTTATTTTGGTATTATCTAGCTTCTTCTTTCTCTCACTATGAACGAGGCGGACAAAGAAAGCGGACAAAATAAACAACCACTCATTCTACCCTTCACAATTGTTATGGTAGTCAAAAGAACATCCCTTCACAGCTATTATGTTTAATCATGCAGTTCAGGTGAATATGCATGTGACACCTGTTCCACATATTTTAGATAATAGCAGTGAAGGGATGTTCTTTTGACTACCAGAACCATTGTGAAGGGTAGAATGAGGGGTTGTTTATTTTGTCCGCTTTCTTTGTCCGTCATGTTCATAGTGTCTCCCTTTCTCATTTCTCTAGAGAGAGTATATGAATGAGAGTTAGATTATTATCATTATTATTATTTGGTTTGGCGTCACCTGTGCCTGGGAGGGTAAAAGCGAACTGAATCACTGTAACCCTCAGGTCTCTCCTCCAGATATCACTGACTGGGGGTGTGCATGTGGACCACATACACCGGGGTTTCCCCTACTCTCTTACGAATAGTGCAGTGGGATCTTTAATGTGCAAAGATGGTGACTCTCCTCTGCACAGGACCTCCATTTATCGTCCTATCCGAGGGACGGAGTGTTTTCCGCTGTAACATAGCCTGTGTCTATGAAAAAGGGGAGGGGCATGATAACATGCAACATAGGCTTCAGTCATCTTCCTGGGTTGGACTTGAACCCAGGATTTTTGGTTCGACAGGCAGACGCTTTACCGACTGATCCAACTTGATTCCATTTGAATTTTGAATGGGTATACTTTCAGGTTAGAAATGCTGCACACAAAAAAAATCCATGTGGACCTTTGAGATCATTTCACTTTTAGTACCTGAACTTGTTGCACTGTACATTCTATCAACAACTTTTTTGCTTTTTCTTGATTTTCTGGCGTATAACAATTTGTTTTTGTATAAAATTATATGTGAATCACCTCGCCACTATTTATCAAGATGGGGTTTATCACAATGGTTCTCCTTCTTTTTTGTTGTTGTTGTTGATATTTTACTACTTTACTATTTTACTTTAAAAAAAAAAATCAATTATGAATGTTAAATCATGACGTGTACTGTACATGTATATCATGCACAATTCAGCAATTAAGTTTGCTGCAAAGTATGATGTTTTTTTAAAAAATAAAACCATTTTCAAATCAAATCAAATCAAATCAAAACGAGAAAGAGAAACGTGGTATAAAAACCTTACAGTTACACTAACTACAGTGTTCACAATCTTCTGCTTCGCAAATGATTTATTTGTATAATCTCTTCTATGCATTAACCCATTCGTGACAGGAATTATCTAAAGCCTAATTTGATCAGCTTTTATTCTTCAAATTGGCAACACCAACATTTTTATTTTATTGCTACATTTTTCTTATAAAACGTCATGTATCTGAAATAAATATAAATTGACAGAAATTATGATGAGAAGTCAAAAAGTTGCCAATTTGCAGGGGAAAATGGTGATTTTAAACTTTCTATAACATTGCCAATTTAAGGATTTTAATGCTTATTTTCCTTTTTAAAAAAATTCAGCATCAAACACCGAATATTGACGCAACCAAAATGGGCACAGTTTGTGTAGAATTTTTTACTCTTTCTGCTCATGTATTGGGTATAATTTTTAGGGCTCTGCATCAAAAGTTATTAGGTCAAACCACAAAATGTGGACCTCTGTCACGAATGGGTTAACAACATCTGCATTTAATCTGAGGACAGTTGATATGTGCTTTATTGTGTGCAAGATATTGCATCAGAGCATAGATCGCTATTTGGTTGTAGGTTAGGATAAGGTTGCCTTTGGTTGTATAAGATTCATCATCAAGTTGTCTGTATAGCGTCAAACGTTGGAAGCAATCATCTTGTTGAGAACCAGACAAAGTACTGGTTATCAATACCAATTGCAATAACTGTTATAAGATACTGAAATCCTTGCATCTGATTGGCTGAGAGCAAAATTGTCAGAGAAGTGTGGCAGTTGTTACTGATAACAAGTTTTATGAAACGGGGCCCTGTTCCTTTGTTTTTGTCATACATGTACATGTGAAATATTGTGGAAAAATTGCAAGTCTAATGCAAACAGACCCTTGCCACATTTTGAAAGTTTGAAGGCCTGTAAAATATACATGTATGTAATAAAATGTGATAAGCTATTTTGTGATTCACTATGAAGGGCATTATCAAAGGAGATCAATCGTTATAAAAATTTGGTTGCCTTAGGCATTTTATCTTTGTGCGAAAGAACATGTCCGGAACGCAAAGTACAAAAAATGCAAAATTTAGAATGTCTATTTTGACATATCTGAATAGATTTGAGCAAAGATCAATTTTCTAGATCTGCATGCTACCAATGACATTATCAATCATTGTTTGAAAAATTTAATTTTCCATAATTTTCTATTTTACGTTTGGGACGCGTTCTTTTGCACGATGACATAAAGATAAGACGCCTTAGTTGTCTATTTAAAGTAGAATCCATAAAATAATTGATTTCACAGGACAAAACTGTTACTCTGTCACTCTTAACCTGATCAGGCCCAGCAACATTCACTCTAAGTGTACATGTGTATGTCTGTTTTGTTACAAAGTCAGTTAGCCTTGTCCATTGTGCTTTAAACTAGGTATACTGAACATTACAAGAGAACTAGTCTAGTGTGGTCATGTTTAACCCATTCGTGACAGGAATTATTTAAAGCCTAATTTGATCAGCTTTTATTCTTCAAATTGGCAACACCAACATTTTTATTTTATTGCTACATTTTCCTTATGAAACGTGTATCTGAAATGAATATAAATTGACAGAAATTATGATGAGAAGTCAAAAAGTTGCCAATTTGCAGGGGAAAATGGTGATTTTAAACCTTCTATCACATTGCCAATTTAAGGATTTTAATGCTTATTTTCCTTTAAAAAATTTTCAGCATCAAACAACGAATATTGACGCAACCATAATGGGCACAGTTTGTGTAGAATTTTTTGCTCTTTCTGCTCATGTATTTGGTATGATTTTTAGGGCTTTGCATCAAAAGATATTAGGCCAAACCACAAAATGTGGACCTCTGTCACGAATGGGTTAACTCCTGATTATAGTTATCTCACCAAAACTTTCATCAAAATGTGTGCCATCGATACAATTTCAATATTACATGTATGAATAATTTTCTATTTCTACCCTGTTGTTTCTTGTCTTGCAGGGCGTTTGCTGGTTACAAATCTGAGAGTAATTTGGCATTCCACATCTCTGCCAAGGGTGAATTTATGTGAGTATTGGAATGTGCTTTTTCTTTGATAATCTGGTTTATTTGCAGTTGGAATGTTTAAACTCCTTTAATAAGTCTGTATGATTGTATTTCACATGGAAGAAGTGAATCTTTACAAAGTGTCTTAAGGGCTTTTATGGAGCTAAAAAAGCCTGGAAATAGGTAATTTTACAAAGTCTTTGTGTTGAACAGAGCAATCCTTTGAACAGCTGTTAGAGCTCGATTTTAACAGAAATTTGTCTCTAAACACCAACATTAACACCAACTACAAATACCGAGTGTAAATTCACCCATTATATGGAGTATACTTTATACAAATGTGCTACTGTGGCAGTCGGCAAAGACCACTGTGCCAGTCTAGTGGATGTTCCATTTGTCGCCAAAAGCTACTTACGGGTATAAAATGTTTTGAAATTTTATTGTGTTGATGGCGCTAAACCTAAAACAGGAATCCTTTTTTCCTAGTATGGTTTGTTGTCTCCTTAAGATTTGAATCAGTAATGTAAAGATATTGAAACATACTACATGTATGTCACCCTTTTCATAGTTTTTCATACATTATCTTGAAATGCAAGATTAACTTATGTGAACATGAAGTAACAAAAGATTTGACATATAATTCAGATTGCATTGATGTATAAACAAAAAGATGCAAGTTATTTTTTGTGTAATTTCCTCCTTTTTTCTTTCTTTCTTTTTTTTTTTTTTTACTTGAGGCAACTCTGCATTATTGTTTCTCTGTTTCTTCTCATATTTGATTTTTATTTTTTTATTTTTTCACAGCGGTGGGGCTTAATTGTATCATAAACATCACAGTAAGAACTGCCAACTCAGTGAGTATTTTTACCAGTATTATATGACACCATACAAGTCAAGGTGTAAACTCCAACTGCATGTACATGTATGTGGATAGGGTTTAAATGCTGATCTATAGAGAGCGAAGTATGTCCTTATCCTTAGAAAGTTTTCATAATTAAGTCACTGAAGAAACTAAGAATATTTTTTTTACTGTGAAATCATTGTCTTGTTAAGTTCCACTGGATAGTTCTTTTCCTTCATGTAATTTGTGACAGAATTACTACATTCCTATGAATATCTGGTTGGGCTTAGTGGGGGCTTTTGACCCCATCTCACAGTGGGGTGGGAGGGGGGGCTGTGTATTATTTCATGGAATCACCCTTTTATTTTATGGGAGATTACATTGTATGGCAGAGATTTAACTGCGACGGGGGATACACTTCTGTTGCGAGGCAGTGGATATTTCTAGTTCAAGGGTTGGTTTAGCTTGCTGCTGGTCTGCTATTAAAGTTTTTGTTGTTGGTGACTTTTATTTGATGGCATTAGTGAGTGGGTTTCTGCGAAAATTAGTGTAGACCTGGCAAGAATACGGTGCCTTTGAAGGGTATCCTACTTATCCCTTTGAATTCTGTGCTTAAGATTACATGAGCTGAGGTCTATGGAATATGCATATTATACCAGAATCAAATCATACTCATGGGAGTAAGGTCAAGGAGCATGTTTGTTACACTGTTAGGCCCTCTTGCATAGAAGTTGCGATTTAACGCAGCTCAATGGACACAACCTGATTGTCAACCAATCAGGATTGAGTATTTGGGACTTGTGTTTCAATTTTTGAGTTGCGTTTAATCACGACATTTTATGCAAGAGAACCCTGGTTATCCTGTTATGGTTGATGATGAACCTACCAAATCTCCTTTGGACTTTTTCTAAATTGGTCATGTGGCTAGCTTGCTGGGGATCCCATATTGCGAGAATTTATTCCAAAGGGTTCTTGGGAGGTTAGATTGGGAGTTTTCATGTAGAAAGGACAAAATGGATCAAGTAAAAAGAAGAGGTATAATGCTCATTAGATATAGTACTATACTACTACTAGATCAAGGGAAGATAGTATCAGCCTATGCCTTCTTGGTTCCATGAACATACATGTAATTATTCCAAACTAATCTATCCAACATGGATGTTTCTAATTTTTGTGTATGAGAAAGTCCATTGTCTTTTTTTAAGTACTCTATCATAGGTATCTCGGTGTCACCCTCTTCTTCTGTGACCTTGCTTCTGTTCCCAAAGAGTAAGGGAGTTTACAGGAAATTTGGGCTGTTGCATAAAATGACCAGATAGTTTTTATCTAGTTTTTACTGATACTTTTGAGAGATTAGCAAAGAGGCTCACATTATTAACGTAATCATGCCACCTAAAATTGAGGGCTACATGTACCTTAAGCATATGGATGTATACCCTGTCTAGTGGCTTTTCCAGTTTGGATGTTAGTATGTTAATATTATATCTTTACAGAAACTAAGAGGGCCCACTGAAGCATTATACCTCCTCACAAAGTGCAACAACACGAGATTTGAGTTCATCTTTACCAACCTAGTGCCTGGATCACCAAGACTATTCACCACAGTTATATCTGTACACAGGTAATTCTTATTGGCTCGAATTCACAGATGAGGTTTAGTTCTAACCAGCTCTTATTGGCCTGAATTTTAAAAAGAGGTTTATATTCTAACCAGTTCTCATTTGCCCTAATCCGCAAAAGAAGTTTATATTCTAACTGGTTTATGTAGGTAAAATAAGCAGAAATAAGAGTAAATAAATAAAGTGAGCGTAAAAAGGTGCATTGAAGGCGCTCAGTCGTGGGCTTTCATGGGGAACTTGATACCATGGGTGCTTACCCAGTCATACATGTAGGTGTTGTCCATCACTATGAGTTTTATGACCAACAGACCTTATGTAATGCTCTGTATATTCCACCCTTTGCCCCATATGGCAAAGTAATTATCTCACTTTCCCTGGCCCGAGAATGCCCAAAGCCCCTGAAGCAGGCCGAAGAATGTTTATGGTGGGACATCTTGTTTTGCTGTGCTCCAGAAATGTAGCTCTATTACAGGTATTTCCAGTGCTTTTCACAAAGTCCGGTGTCAGCAAATAATGATCCATTCCCCATGAAAGCCCACAACTGAATGTCTTAAATGCCCACCCACCATTTTGACAAGAGGACATGCATATTTTACATTTTAAAAATTTAAAGCTCTTTTGTGAATTCAGGCCATTTTGGTTTGTATGAATCTAAAATTCCCTGTAGCTAATTTGAAATCTGACTTGTATTATAAAGGAAACTAGTTTGAAGTTGTCTACATGTAAAAACTCAGAAAATAGGCTGGCGAAAGCAGCCCAATCCGAATCCCTGTTTACTAAACACTTGCTGGAAATCACCTTAACTGAAAAAACAAAAAACGTAAAACAACACAACTGACCAATGCACCGATTATACATACCACAGCTCATACTGGTATGCAAATACATGCAGGCAAAAAAGGACTCATCTTATTTCCAGTGCCTGAATTGAAATGGCACACTCTCACTGCAACCAGTCGGCTGTGTTGGGGGATTGTTATCAAAGATGGGTTACAATTGCGATACATGTACAAAGCCACATTCATTGCATCTGTGTGATTACCGGCATTAGCTTAGTATTCTATCCCTTTCTTTGCTCATTATTAAGCTCTCTTGCCCCCTCAATATATATTTGGTTATACGTATCTTTGATTGACTGAGTGTCATTGATTCAGCAAGAATTTGTATCTTGTCTGTTTCCAGGAATAAAAAAAAAATTGAATATTTTGGTTTAAGCCCACCGCACACTTTACTATCCATCTGCGATCCAACTTTGGAAAAATTTGTTAAAGAATTTGATATGAACATTCAAACATGTAAATTCTTAATGATCAAAGTTCCAAATAGTTGTATGAATACTAAAATTGAATTTCTGGGTTATTGCGAGCCTCCCTGTAGAAAAAAAAGTGAACTGAAGGCTAAATCATAGTGACGTCATAGCAATCTTGCGATCGGCTACGATTTGAAGCTGATTTGGCCTTTACTTCGACCACAAGGCTTGCAGTTACCAAAATTTTAATTTTTAGTATTCCTATCATTATTCTGAATTTCAAATAATCTAATTTTACTGATTTAAGCTTTCATATTTAATGCAAAATGCCATTTGTTCGAAAATTGGGTCGCAGTCGGATCGTATAGTGTGCGGTGAGCTTACATTGTACATATATGAGATTGAGTATGAAACAAATTGTTGCAGAAGCATGCGTTGTGAAACCGACACATGACATTAAGATTAATCAATGACTGCTATCTGATACAGAGCCTATGAAACGTCCAAGCTATACCGTGATGTGAAGCTTCGTGGTGCCATCATCTCCAACAAGTCTTTGAGGTTATTACCATTGGAGCAGGTCTATGACAAAGTAGGAGGAGTCTGGAACCTCTCCAGTGACCAGGTACGAGTATTGTCCATGGCCTGAAATCATGGAGGAGCTTTAAAAACATAACCTATCATGATTTAAACTTGGAGATACAGGGTCCACTGTACTGGCAATACTATCAAAATTAATGTTTAATAATTACTGTCATTCTTTATGTGTTATTTATTTAAAAAAGCCAAGAGTAATGATTTCTCTTCTAGAAATTTCTGTGTTTATAAATACATACCGGTAAACAAAATTGGAAACAACTTCCTTCCAGAAGATTCTTCAGTTTTGTAAAGTATACGTCCTCATGTCAAATCTACTTCTTGAAGGCATTGGTTAACATTGTTATAATAATTTTTTAAAAACTCATTTTGCTACCTGAAAATGGGATAAACATAAGGGTTATAGTGTAAAAATACCAGTCTGAAAGTTTCAAAATGTAATATCCACAGGAAGTATTTTCAAATATTAGAAATGTGAACCAATGTTTGAAAATATATATTATGGTCGGTTGCACAGACTAGACATAAGGAGTGTGCATGCGTGCATGGCTCACCGGACCGTACTGTGTGTATTGGCATATCTCGCGGAGGGAGGCAGATAACGTTTTTTTTTTAACTCGAGCAAAACGGTTTGCTTATTTATTGTCTCTGAGACCAAAAATAATAAAATCGCGGTTTGCGTCTTACTAACAGTTTTTCATTCCAAATTATGGTTGGTTTCCGGGTTTTTGAGTACAAATACAAGTACTCATACACATGTTTCATCTTTGTTTGAGAATTTTCTTAATAGGCTGCTCACAAATTTAGCCAACACCTTTAATGTATTCTTATATTTTTTTGAACCTTTAACAGGGAAACCTTGGTACTTTCTACATCACCAATGTTAGACTTGTCTGGCATGCTGTCATGAATGAAGCATTTAACGTCAGTGTACCATATCTTCAAATGGTAAGTCAGAGTTAAAGATCTTACCTCGAAGAGGCAATATTTCACATGTATTTCTCAGCTTAAAAGTATTTAAAGAATATGTAAAGTTTTGGTAACTCGTCAAAACTTTCCGCTAGATTTCTTAGTTTATAGATGGAAAATTGCAAGCTACTAGCAAAATTAAGATACTGTGAATTTTTTCCTCTAGTTGAAATTAAACAAATGAGAAACAAAAGGTACTTAAAATAGAAATGTAAACCCAACATAAATGATGTGCCCTACACATGTTTAAATCCTGTTAAGTTTTAGTGTGTATGATGAATTCAGTATTTCTGAATGAGTTTCATCCCAATTTCTTTTTTGCTACCAAAACCATGAATAAACTTTAAGAAATAAAATACTGTCAGGTTTGGGGGGGGGGGAATTATCTCTTATTATTTTGTTCTTAACCCATTCATGACAGAGGTCCACATTTTGTGGTTTGGCCTAATATCTTTTGATGCAAAGCCCTAAAAATCATACCAAATACATGAGCAGAAAGAGCAAAAAATTCTACACAAACTGCCCATTTTGGTTGCGTCAATATTCGTTGTTTGATGCTGAAATTTTTTTAAAGAAAAATAAGCATGAAAATCCTTAAATTGGCAATGTGATAGAAAGTTTAAAATCACTGTTTTCCCCTGCAAATTGGCAACTTTTTGACTTCTCATCATAATTTCTGTCAATTTGTATTCATTTCAGATACATGACGTTTTATAAGGAAAATGTAGCAATAAAATAAAAATGTTGGTGTTGCCAATTTGAAGAATAAAAGCTGATCAAATTAGGCTTTAAATAATTCCTGTCATGAATGGGTTCAAATAGATATTTGAAGTATGTGTCTCCCTTGTGCATTTATTTCTTTTGTTTTTGTTTACAGAGAACAGTAAAGATCAGAGATTCCAAGTTTGGACTGGCTTTGGTTGTCGAAACATCTGTTCAGGTAATAACAGGAAACTATTAGTCATATGAATTAGAAATTGTTTTTTGACCCCTGCTATCTAGATAATTTTCATCAGAGTTCTTTAGAATTCCTGTGAAGGAACCCTGAGAATGATTGTGTACGACTGAAGAGGTATTGAGGTATAAAATCAACCCCAAAGAACTTCACCCATCTTCCTATGTGTGAATAGTTAAATGAAAGGGAAACCCTGGAGACAAAAAGAGAGGATAGAGAGAAGCATTTCAAAGAAAGTTCAATCAGTATCAGTTACGAAATTAGAAAGTTACAAAAGTTTTACAATTTTGATTTACTTTTTATGGTAATCCTCAAATTGGCAACAGCGCTTCAAAATGGCAGGTTTTTTTGGACCACTCTTTTGTTTTGTACACAGAATGTCAGATTGTCTCCTTCTTAGCTCAAGATATATCATGAGAACATGTATTTGGCACAACATATGTTGAGTTCACAAAGAGACAAGCTGCACCTTAAGAGATAATGGAGTCGATCTGAAATTATGTGTACAAAACACATGGAGAGTTGTCCACAGAAACCTGCTATTTTTAAGTGACATTGCCAGTTTGAGGATTGTGATAAAAAAGTATATCAAGACTTAAAATTTTCATAACTGTCTCATTTTGTAACTGATTTTGATTTAACTTGTTTTTAATTACTTCTCTCTGTCCTCTCTTGACATTAAAATTGATTTTTCTCCAGGATTTCCTTTATCTAACATAACATACTGTGCATTTAACCAAAGTCAGATTTGGATTCCATTGACTTACTTTCAAGCTATTTTTATTTGGATTTGCCATTTGAATTGTATACAATGAAAACAAAGTAATTTCAATATCATGCCTGAAATATCTATAAAGGCTTGTTCAATTATGATGCGACAAACCATGGCACTTATGTTAATGAATGCGTGTTAACGTGCTTGAATGAAAGAGATTTTTGCGCTAACTTTTTAAGAATTTGATTGGTCCACAGCTATGTGCCACCGGGAGGCAGTGAATATCCCTCTTGCCTCAACTTCATATATTTGCCATGTTGTTTGTTTTCAGAGTGGAGGCTATGTACTTGGTTTCCGCCTGGACCCAGCCGAGAAACTCCAGGAGGTAGTGAAAGAGATCCAGTCCCTTCATAGAGTCTACAGCACAAACCCTATACTGGGTGTCGAGTTCGAGGTCGATGATGTCCCTTCAGCTGCAGAGGAACTGGTGATTGAGAACGTGCAGGATGACATTGATATTGTAAATGAGGATGAGCAGTCGGATGCCTTTGCTGTGAGTATATCGAGAAGAGCTTATTACAGTGTATTTCATAAAAAAAAGGAAACCTGTCTCTTTCCTGTAATTACTCACAGAAGTGATTGTTTCACTAGAAATTTGTATCGTTCATGTCAAAAATCATTTTCTTCCTCCTCCATATGATGCCATATATGTTTTGACATTGACACACAAGAATGGTATTAATTGATTTATTGTCTGAAAAAGTGTGTACACAGAAGTCATGCGATAACAGTAAATTACAATACAACAAAATAAACAAAGGTGAAGACAAATAAAGGTGATCTTTCATGTTATTTTATTCATTAGTGAACAATTTTGCAGTTCTGAAATGACACAAGGGGGATGTTTCATAAAGCTGTTTATGAATGACTTTATGAACAACTTGAATATGGCAAGCCAAATGGGATTCTCAATGATTATAAATTGCATCAACTAAAAGTGTAATATGCAGATATAGATTAGCATTACTATTGTTTGCAAACATTTCACTTTGCAAATTACATTTTTTTGGCCACAATTTAATTGAGATTATGGAAAATGGAGTCACACTTTTTTAAAACATCAGGAAACTTTTTGGGCATCCTATTTCATGTTCCAGTTGTTCGTAAAGTCATGTGTAACTTTATGAACAACTTTATGAAGCACCCCCCTAGATTCATATTTAGTGGCATTAACCCAAAAGTCCTTCCACAATACTCCCTTTCCTGTCTGTCTGTGGAAATGAAAGAAAAAAAGAGCATCATTGGATGTCAATTCATTCTGTTGATCACTACTCTCCTATGAAAATCACTTTTAACATTGCCAGTTTGAAATCAAACTATTAAGTTGTCCCTAAGCTCCATCATCACAAATGTGATGTCAAATGAAAGAGGAAGAAATTGCCATTTTTATGATGCAATTTGATGAGATACTGTTGGGGAAAGTAGGCTTATTATTTATTTTTTTTTTAATAAAATTTTTAATTTTAAGAGTCCGAAAAGAAAAGACATGGCACAGTAAGGCTTTAAAGGTAAACCTGAGTTCTTACATCATCGCAGCTTTTACAAGTGATGTGTTCAGAACAGAAGCTTTATTTATTATTTGTATTTTTATAAATTGGTATTTTAATGCGTTTTGTTTTGTGTTGTTTCTTGTTGGTTTTTGTTTTTTCTCTTTCGATTCTTTGTTTGAGGATATAAGTAAAGTTTGTGTAGATACTGCATTTTTTTTTTTTTTTATTTGATCCACTAATTTATCACCATATTAGCTCTAATGTTACTCAGTTAATAAAACTTGCCTTTTCATGCATCGTAAGCTGTGTCCGGGATTTGAACCACATTCCCTGTTCTATGGTGACCTAACCACCAGACCACAAAATACATGTACATGTATATAACTGCTTTAACCATGTATCATTTCTATATGATATCCTTGTGTGTTTCTGTAGGCCTACTTTGCTGATGGTGACAAACAGACGGATAGGCCACCCGTCTACTCCGAGGAGCTTGGCTTGGCCATCGAGAAACTAAAAGATGGCTTCACGTTATCAAACCTGTGGGAGGTTGTAGACCACAAGTGAGCCATCTGTCACCTGTAAAGCCTGGTGCACACTATCCGATCCGTCTGCGATCTGATTTTGGAAAAATTTGTAATAGCATTTGATATGAACATTCCACCCTGTAAAATCTTAACGATCAAAGTTCCGAATAGTGCTATGAATACTAAAATCGAAATTCCGGGGCATTTCAAGCCTCCCTGTAGGAATAAAATCAAATTCTATTCCGAATCGTAGTGACATCATAGCAGTCTTGCGATCGGCTACGATTTGAAGCCAATTTGGCCTTTACTCTGACCACAAGTTTTGCAATTAACCAGAAAGTTAACCAGAAAGTTGAACCATTGTTTGAAAAATATATTGGGTCGGTTGCACAGACTAGACGTAAGGAGTGCGTATGCGCGCATGGCTCACAGGACCGTACTGTTTTTATTGGCATATCAGCGGAGCTAGAGGCAGATAACGGATTTTTTAAAACTCCAGCAAAATGCATCCAGCCTTTTTTTGTTCTCCTTGTGAATTGTTTGATGTCACATTCTGAATGCTGTAAAATTGAAGTTGTCTATCGTTGTCTACCGTTGCATAAAACTTACCATTGATGGTAACTCTGCCATCAATGGTAACTACCATGGTAACATTGCTCAACAGCCAATCAAATTCAAGGTTTCCATGGAAGTTACCATTGATGGCAAAGTTACCATCAATGGTAAGTGTAAAGCCCAGCGCACACCTCATGATCCGACTGGCTCACGACTGGTCCACGACTGAGTGAGAGGAGGTGAGTCGTGGGGCAGTCGTAAGCCTCGACACTGCACACCTTGCGATTCCAGACCCGTCTGACTACTCTGACGTCATATCAATACTGCTGTCTGATTGGCTGGAAGATGGACTGAGCCTGCGATCTCTTGCGATCCAGTCATGAAGATTTGACATGTCAAATCCTTCCGACTGCCCTTTCGACTGGCCTCTGTATATGCTGTATATTCTAAACAATAACAGCTTCAGTAATTATTTTATTGAGATATAATGCAAGCTCTTAGTAGCACTGTAATCCAAATAAAAAGATACAAAAGGTTTGTGAGTAGAATAGTCTACACACTTGCTTATGTTTGATAAATATATGCAGAACCTACCTTTTTATCTGTCTTTATTATGAAATTATGCTCTCCTTTTATGTCTTTAACCATTTGGATCGATCATAAGGAAGAGAGGGGGGGAGGGGTTAAGATGATTCTTGTCTTCTATTGATATACAGATTATACTAGATTGGTCTCTTACACCCATTGGCCTGAATTTATAAAAGAGGTTTGAATTTAAAATATGGTTTATGTAAATAAACTATTATTATTGGTATACAGATTATACTAGATCGGTCTCTTACACCCATTGGCCTGCATTCATAAAAGATGTTTGAATTTAAGCTATGATATATGTGAATAAACTATGTGTAAATAAAGGTAAATAAGCATCTATAGATGCATAAAATGTGTTACTGCCTGCCAATAGGACAAAAGAATATGCACATTTTCCCCCTTTGAAGATTTAGACCATTGTTCAGATTTAAAGACATTGGTTAACATTGTTATGATTTTAAAAAATTTTGTTTTGCTACTTGAAAATGGGATAAACATAAGGGTTATAGTGTAAAAATACCAGTCTGAAAGTTTCAAAGTATAATATCCACAGGAAGTATTTTTATGCCTCCGCCCACCGTAGGTGGTTGCCGGAGGCATTATGTTTTCGGGTCGTCCGTCCGTCCGTCCCGTTTTCGTTCTCGCGATAACTTAAGAACCGTTTGACGGATCAACTCCAGACTTGGCTCGTGTATGCATATGGGAGGGACAATGATCTGATTAGATTTTGGAGTCTCAAGGTCAAAGGTCAAGGTCATAGAGCTAATAATACTCATAAAAATGGCTCGTTCTTGCGATAACTTAAGAACCATTTGACAGATTGGCTTCAAACTTGGCTCATGTATGCACATGGAAGGGACAATGATCTTATTAGATTTTGGGGTCACAAGGTCAAAGGTCCAAGGTCATAGAGGTCATTATGTACATAGAAATGGTTCGTTTTCACCATAACTCAACAACCATTTGACCGATCAACCTCAAACGTGGCACAGGTATGCATATGGAAGGGACAATGATCTGATTAGGGTCTCAAGGTCAAAGGTCAAAAAAGGTCATAGAGGTCATTATGTACATAGAAATGGTTCGTTCTTGTGATAACTCAGTAACCATTTGACGGTTGAACAAACTTGGCTCATGTATGCATATGGAAAGGGCAATACTCTCATTAGATTTGGGGGTCACAAGGTCGAAGGTCAAGGTCAAAGATGTCATTGTATAAATGAAAATAAAGCAACATGAAGTGCCATTTATTTCTGATCTGGTAATGGCGGAGGCATAAAGTTCGACCACGCGTGGTCGAAGATTCATCTAGTTGAATATCAAAAATGTGAACCAATGTTTGAAAAATATACGAGGGTTGGTTGCACAGAATAGACATAAGGAGTGCGCATGCGCTTATGACTCACCTTACCGTACTGTGTGTATTGGTGTATCACGTGGCGGGAGGCACATAACGGTATTTTCAAATTCAAGCAAAGTGGTGTTCTTAGTGATTGTCTTGTGAGACGAAGGATAATAAAATTGCCATTTGCATCTAACTTACACTTTTTCATTTCAAATTATGGTTGGTTTCGGGGTTATTGAGTACAAATACAAGTACTCATACACATGTTTCATCTTATTTTGTGAATTTTTTAAATCAGCTACTCACAAAGTTAGCCAATGCCTTTAAACCACTTCAGTGAACTGGGCCATCCTGTCGTTTTTAGTGGATAAACAGCTGGAAAATACACAATGCATAGTCCTGCACAGTATTGATTATTCCTTTGCTATTCTTGTTACATGTTTTCTCTGTACACTTCTATAACATTCAGACTTATTATCCCCCAAATCTAAAAATCCAACAATGCATGACATCTATGAGACTGACAATCTCACCTCAGAAAATGAGGGGCTATGAAATCATGTTAATTTTAATCTTTGTGTATTCTATTTGAATGCCTTGCATCGTAGTTGTAGTGATTTTTATTAAATTATAATGTATGTTTATTTGTCTTTGTAAATAAAGAGTTATCATAGAGTGACTTGTGTCATGTAGTATAGTACACACAATTATGTGATTGTTACTTTGTTACTTTTACTTACTTATTGAAGAGTGTTTTTTTTTTTGGTTTTTTTTTTTGGTTTTTTTTTTTTTTTTTTGTAATCTGTCCTACTTTAGCAAAAGGAAGCAAGTGACAAAAGTGACATTTCCTGTAAAAAAAGCAAAATGTATCTGTCATTTACACTGATGTCAAAGCAATACCATGATGGCTTGCCCAACATATCTCTTAGCAGGAAGAATGTTCATGCATAAAATTTGGTCTGGAAGAAGAGCACACTAGATAAATTGTGAATATAGCAATAACTGAAATTTGGTTGATATGTCACTTACTTCCTTTGCTTGTATTTGTTTTTAAGAGAGATCTGTGGTCACTTTTGAATGATTCAGTCTGGTTTGTATAAATGAAATCTCCTTTGAAAAAAGATGGTGATTATTCAAAGATAACAGAAATATTATATTCATTTGCATAAGAGAAAAGGAAGATAGAGAGAGGGAGTGAGAGCAGAGGGGAGTTGATGGTTTGCAATTTATCAACGCCATATTTTGAGAAGGGGTATTAAAGAATCGTGTTCGAGATACTAAAGCAAAACAAAAACAACAAAAAAAGAAGTATTAAATGCGTAGAATTTCGATCGATTCTAAAATCTTATAACTGGAGACGCGAGGGTCGGGGGTTCGATCCCCGCGGTTCGGCACTTATGCCCTTGAGCTAAGCATTTTATCTACATTGCTCTTTTATCGTACATCAAATAAATGAAAATGCTATAGGCATTATTGATACCAACGTGTGCACGTGTTAAAAAAAAAAAATATATATATATATATATATATAATTGCAATGTGTGCGTATTTCATTTTATACATATATATATAACACATGCTATGGTGACGATTGTTATGAATTGGTAAAGTAGAAGAAGAGGAAAGAAGAAGAAAAAAAAAAAGGTTGAACACGTCACTATGTAAATTTTCCAACCGGCTTTTTGAGTGTGAAATGGAAGTTGCATGAATCATCTCTCGATCGGTGTTTTTCATCTTCGGGTTGTTCATTGCAACTCTCTCTTCTCTCTCCCCCCCCCCCCCCCCCTTCAAAAAGGCATCAATTTTACAAATTCTCTGCGTCTTGTATGCGAATGTTTTATTGATGAGGGAACAGTTGGCAAACATGTCAGTTTCTAGAAAAAAACAAAACAAAAAACAATACAACTGGTGAGGCCAAATTTCGACTCGATACATTCCGAATTCACGTTCTAGATCCGATTCCTGAAACATTATCCTTTATGAGTCACCGTTCCGAATTCTGAATCGATTTGATTTCTAGCTGAATAAAAAGAAGTGTCTTTTTAAAAGCGGCTGTTTTAGCACGCACAAAATATGTTCACAATCACCATGATTATTATGATACACGATTTCAAATGACAAGTATTGTTCATCTTGACCTATATATCAAAGAGACGTCATCAGTTTATGACATGTTTTACGTCGGTGAAATTATATCCGTATAGATGTACAATGTTAAGTGGCGTTGCTTGGTACGAATTATGTCTTCATGGATTGACGTTGCACTCCACTCACGGTATCTCCGATTTTTCATACCCTTAACTGGGATTTTAAATCATCACTTCTGAATGTAATACCCCTTTTCTGGATTTCCGATGTTTTAGATACACTAAACCGCAGAAATAGTTTCTATGCCCTAGATGCGTAAAGCTGAAGAGGTACCCCTTTTAGGCGTTTTGACGAGGATGATGCAGACCTGAATGAGACCTGCGGTCCTCTTCCCCCGCCCTCCTCACCCTCTCCAAGACAAACACACTTCACTACCGCAAGCTCTATTTTAACCGTACCCAGATCAAGAGTCATCTAGGGAGCGTTTCATGAAGTGTCTTCTTAGTGATTTACACAGTGACAACTGTTATAAGCTACTGAAATCCGTGCATCTGATTGGCTGGGAGCAAATTTATCAGTGAAAAATCACTGACAGGACACTTCATGAAACGCTCCCCAGGAGTTGCCGCCAGACTGATTTTGATAGAAAAATGCACTTTTAGTTTGGTTTTCTTTTTTTCCATCCTGAATCATATCATCGCTTATGCAAGAGAGCACCGGCGTAAATCCACTTTGAGGAGTGGGGGATGATCGACTTTTTTTCCTGATCTTTTTTTTCTGTAGAACTCACATTTAAGTATAAACACACGACCTCACCCACCTGCACAGACCCCCCCCCCCCCCTTACACACATTTTAACTTTTATCTTGCGAGCGAGCGAGCCGAAAATTACTATTTTTCTTGTTTTCAATCGTATTTTCAAATATAAATTCTAAAATATGATGAGCGAGCGAAGTGAGCGAGCCAAAAATTACCACTTTTTCCGTTATTCAATCAGCATTTTCAAATGAAAAGTTCGAAAATATGACGAGCGAAGCGAAGTGAGCGAGCCAAAAATAACTGCTTTTCTGGTTTTCAATGGCATTTCCAAATAGAAATGCTAAAATATGATGGTTGTTTACGACAGATTATTAAAAATTATATCTAAAGATTAATTCAAATATCATTTCTTCCTTTAAAAAGGGGGCATATTTGTACACGCCATCCCCCCTCTCAAAAAAGTGGGGGGGGGGGGGAAGGGATATATCCCCCATCCCCCCGGAATTTACGCCAATGAAAGAGAGGAACGCATGGTATTCTCACAAGTCAACATTTTAGTCGCCCGCAAAGTTTGTTGTCAATTGATCAAAATGATAGAGCTCTCAAGAATTGAATTGAAATGGAATAATTGCCCCGGAGGTTAAAGCTACCGAAATACTTCTCTCCTCCTCACTTCAGATTCTCATTTCAGCCTATTCCGTGTTCTCCTTTTAATGAGTTTGGTGTAGACATGAATTATCATTATGCTTTATGTGGACTCCAGTATGAAACGTACCTTCTAACTACTGAATTATCAGGGGAGCGTTTCATGAAGAGTTTTGCCAGTTATTTTCACCGACAACTGTTATAAGCTACTGAAAATCCTCGCATCTGATTGGCTGAGTGCAAATTAGTGAAAATCACCGAAAAGCCTCTTCATGAAACGCTCCCCCTGATTACCATCCGATTCCAGTAGGTAATGGCTTAAAAGACGGGGGGGGGGGGGGCTAGTCAAAAAAAGAAAAGAGGAGAGATCAAGATAAAAAGGACAAAAATGAAATGGTAGGACCCCTCCTCCTCCTGCAGGTCAAATTTGGGGGGGGGGGGCAAGGTTAATTCCCCAATTCCATTCACCATGAAACACCGCCCCACTTCCCCCCTAATGATGATAGAGCCCCCCCTCCCCCCTTTATAGCTTGACCCACATTATGCCACTGGTATATTATGAATAAGGGTTCGCAGAATAAAATTACTGATAACATGGGTGGTTAAAGCATGTCAAAGATGACGACGGGATAAATGCCACATTCATCTTCGAGCTTGTTGATGTCGACGACTCTTTCATTTTCAAAGTAATACATGTGATAATACCATAGATTTGAAGCAAATCTTCCTGCATGTCTAAAAACAACGTTCACAATCATAGAACATAACAAGATAGCAAAACACCATGTAACTTTTATTGAAGAACGAAGGAAAATGAGATATAAAAAGTATACATTCTTTTTTATTTGTTCCACATGAAAATCCAAAATGTAGTAATGCGTTAGAGATCGCAGATATATCACTAATCAAAGGAACCGCCAATTAAAAGTGGTGTTAGCATTAATGATATAATGTATAATGTCATACAGGGGCGGCGCTACAGGGGGGACAGGGGGCGAATGCCCCTCCCCCATGATTTTTCAATTCGAAAAAAAAATTAATAGGAGAGAAAGAAGAAAATAGAGGAGGAAGAAGAAAGAAGAGGGTGGGGAAAGAGAGGCCTGGGGTTTGCAAGTATATAATACCCCTATTCGTTCATTTAAAACGTTAATAAATTCACCTATGGAGGATCTTGACCCCCCCCCCCCCGCATATCAAAATACCCTGGCGCCTCCCTGATGTCATACATAAGTGATGCAAATTATAATGGGAAAGAAATGACGTAATGAATCTTTAACTGCAACATAACAGGACGTCTTATGTGAGATATTGTGAATTATTTTGTCACGCCTCTTTTTAATGACCATGAATTTGAGTAAAATTAATGAAATATCTTCATTCCAATGACATAGAAACTTTCGGTGAGCCCTGCAGATACAGATAAAGATCTCCGTGTGAAGGCCTGCAAATATTATTCAGCAGGGGCGGCTATTTCATGTAATGAGTGGGGGGGGGGGGGGCGCCGAAAATCTGTTTCGAGAAGTGGAAGGGGGATGATCGCTATTATGCGAGCGAGCGAGGTGATCGAGCTAAAAAATAACTGCCAAAAAATAAGAGTTTTTTTCTCTTTCATTTAATGACAGGAGCCTCATTTTGTCATCAAAATGCATTCTAGGTCTATAAATATTTAAGTGGTTGCCCTAATTTGGTCACCTGACTCAAAATAGAAAAATAAAATATTTAGCTTTAAAAAATTGAGGGGGGACGATCCCCTTAGGAAAAAATCGAGGGTCGGGCACGTCCCCCACACCACCCCCACCCCCGGGGTCGCCGCCTATTCAGCGCGAATAAGGCGAATGCAAATTACAGTGAGGTGTCATCATTTTTTTTTCCACCTTTCAATATTATCAAAGCCAAATATAGACTGATTCGTGCCAACTAGCATTTTGGGAGCATATTTCATAATTTCAGTGCGTGATGCGGTTTTTTCGGCACTGTTTAGCAGATCGGTAATTCGTATTAAGGCGGATCGCGTGAGAAAGAAAATTGACACGAAACCTGACTTAAGAGGATATTTGTTGACATAATGATTTTGAAAATGACAGAAAGAAGTCAAAATAATGTACTTTTGGCGTCAGGTGTGTGTCTGAAAGTATGTTTTTAAGACCTTATGTGTCAGATATCTCAAGTTCTCAATCCTATTCTTAGTTGAAAACGAGGATTCACCCCCCTTTCAATAAGTAAACACATGGGGGTCAATCAAGGGGGGGGGGGACAGGGGAAATGTCTCCCTTCTTTTAAGAGTGAGAGGAAACAAAAAGGTATGCACCCCCCCCCCAAAAAAAAAAAAAAAAAAAAACAACCTAAGCTGAGGACCTCGGGGTGTGAGTGTGCGTGTGTATGTGTGTGTGTTGTGTTCCGTGTAATTCCCCCAAATTTTATGTACCCGCAAAAACTCCAGATTGTCCCCCAAATATTATGATTATGAAACGGATTCGACGCCCCTAAGTAAACACCTATAGGCCTATAACAAAAATGTTTTTATATCTCATATACATAAATAACTTTAATGTGAAAGTGAATTGAAATATATAAAGTAGAAATAACTCCAGTTAAATAATATTCATTTTTTCCTTCTCCAATGATATAATGATATCCTTCCAGTTTGTGAGATATTCACGAATGAAGTGTTGTTGTTGTTGTTTTTCTACCAAGCATGCACAGCATGGGGACTGCTAAAATAGAAAATCTTTGAGAGAGTAGCTAGTCAGCAAATTTGAAATATCCTTATTTTCACTGATCTAGAATTAATCATATATGACTGTTGTTTGTTTGTTTGTTGTTTGTTTTTGTTGTTTATTTATTTTCTCTTTGCTTCCTTTTTTTGTTGTTGCTCAATAGACATTTTGGCTGGAGACCGATAAAAGCTTTGGGAAGGAGTTCACCATGTTCACTTGTATTCAGTATACAGATCCAATTTTTTCCCAGAAACGTTCGGGGAATTATTATAGGACCCTGGCCTTTCTATGTTCGATATCCTTTGGTGTTTTGTTTTGTTTTGTTTATGTTAATGTTTATTTTGTATGAGTTTTGTACATTTCAGTTCATTCAGATTTAGATGTTCAGTTTATTCAATTACAGTTTGATTTATTTTATTTAGTCTAGTTTTATCTAGTTAATTATATTTAGTTTATTATAGTTCAATGTCCAGTTTTGATTTGGTTTCTTTAAATTTGTTTCGTTGTTTGTGTTGCCTTCACCATGCAGGTCACCGTCTACATGTGTCACAGGTCTTCAAATAAAATGACGGCAAATTTCGGGTATAGGCCAATCAACAGGTAGTTCGATGATGTCCAGACCACGTCCAGGATTAACATGTATTATGCTCCCGTGACAATAGCGACCTTCATGCTATGGATATTTCGAGATGAGATTCCATATGACACTACATAGCCTTCAATAGATCGCAGTCACGTCACAATAGGATTAATAGGTCTATGCATAATATTGAAGATGGTTAAAGGAGGTCTATATCTCAGCGGTGTAGCTTGGGTCAAAGCGTTGAATGGGGCACTGGCATGGGTAGTGCTGTAATAATTCAAATATTTTTTTTTTTTTTTTTTTTGGGGGGGGGGTGGTATCTGCTATAAAAAAGGAGGGATTAAACTGCTAGCAAGCATTTAAAAGGAAAATGAACTTAGGAATAAC